>JBBPBO010000005.1:3087105-3114524 GCA_037974295.1 Cicer cuneatum
AATACATGATATGATAATGTTCATTATATCATTATTCTATCACATCTTTATTCAATTTTATATCATATCATATCTTATCTTATCTTATGCATCAAACATGCCCTAAAAAATTAATCATAATAAAGAATAAAAATATGAATTTATTTGAATATTTGAGTTACGAATTTGATAAAATTTGTATTATATTAAAGAATATAATTAATTTTATGGGTTTTGGTTGAAAATTTTGATGAATTTTTTGAATTTTTGTAAAAAAAATGGATAATATTGTTAACATTTTAAAACATAAAGGATTAAATTGTCACTTAAAATTAAAATAAAGGACCAAATCAAGAAGAAAAAAAAAAAGATAAAGGACTAAAACGTTACCTGAAATTAAGTTAAGGGACTATGGATGCTATTTAGCCTAATTTTTTCATTGTATCATATTTGTTGTTAAAAACTAATTATTCTATCAAATATTTATTCAATTTTATATCATATCATATCTCTATCTTATCTTACGCATCAAACATGCTCTAAAAAATTAATCATAATAAATTTTTCATTGTATCATATTTGATGTTAAAAACTAATTATTCTATCACATATTTATTCAATTTTATATCATATCATATCTCTATCTTATCTTATGCATCAAACATGCCCTAAAAATTAATCATAATAATTTTTTCATTGTATCATATTTGATGTTAAAAACTAATGATGAGATTGGACATAAAAACTAGTAGTGACTAGACACAAATAAAAAATTTTGTCCTCGCTAAATTGTGGAATCATTTTTTGTATCAGTTACAAAATATTCTAAAATTCTTTTTTTTTTTCTTTTCTAAATTGATATCTTTCTCATCTTTATCTACTCTAGTGTCTCTCACCACCTCTACCTCTTGATTCTCACATGTCTGTCTCCCTATTTTATCTCTCATTCATCCCTCTCTACCTACTCTCTCTGTATATACTCTCTTGTACCATTCTCCCTTCTTAACCTATCTCTCCCTCTTATATCTATCTCTAGTCTATTATGTCTCTCTCTTGTTTCTCTTTACTATAATATTTACATTCATAAATATATATATATATATATAATAAAATACAGAGTATTATAATAAAAAAATTATATTATCTTGTCTAGTATATAAATATGTTAAATAAGATGGAGTGCAAAATTATTTGTCTTGTGCATGGACAATCAAACACAATAAATTACAAAAAATTGTCATATACGGTTTTGTATTGTACAATCATATTTTGTCTAATACTTATTATTTTGAGAATCAAATGCACTATCAATAAATTATGTAAAAAGATGACTATATTAAGTTAATATTATTAAAAGAAATAGAGAGAAAATTAATTAAATAATTAGAAGACCAAAGTAACACAAATAAGATTTATTAAAAAAAAACTAAAAACAACAAAAATCATAGAAATTATGTTCTTTTTGCATTAAAAAAAACGAATAATTTTATTTAATAGGGTTTTTTAAAATTGGTATGGTAATTAGGGGTGAAATATGTCAAACCGATTGATTTATAGGACCTATGTCCAAGATACGGTATTCGTTTTATAAATAAGCGTTGATATCTATGTTTTTGGCAAATGATATAGAAATTGCTATTAATCATTCAATGTATTTCATAGTCACCTTTAAATATTTGAATGGATAATTAAAATAATTAATATCTATTTTAAAAATTCAGTAGAAAATCTCCTTAATCTAATAATTTATTTGTCATAATTCAATTTTTAAGATTTGGCTAAGTATTTTGGATGGCATCAGAGGATTGATAGTCGAGTAGAGGATTGATAGTCAAGCAGCTGTTGTTTTAGTTAGTTCTGTTATGTTAGTCTGTATGTGTTAGTTGTAATTCCTAACTGAATTAGTTAGGATGACTAATATAAATAACAGAAACTGGGTCTTCAATAGGTAGGCAGTTAGAGAGTTAGTTGGGTGGAACTGAATTGCAGGGCAATTCAGTTAGTTCTCTGTAACTGCAATCTCTATTCATTTTTCTCAGTTTCGATAATACAATCTTGAGTTTTCTTTAGAATTTCATTCAATTCTAATATACAGTTCTATCACTGGTATTAGAGCACCGATCTGGTGCTTTGTTTTTGCATCCTTCTACTACGCATTGCATGAAGACATGAAGCATGGTGAGAGATTTGAGCGATTGAGAGAAGGAGCGCGAGGAATGGCGCACTCGACTGAAGTTGGCAGAGGCGCGCGCCAAACATACGGAGGATCAATTGGCTGCACTCACGGCCAAGATCGATGCCAACGGCGGCGGACTGTCCGCAGGGAAGAAGTAGAGACCAGCGGCTGTGGTGGTAGACCACTGGGTAACTACGTTGAGAGCGACTGGTGGAGGAAGCTAGAGATTCCGATTTTCTCAGGTGACGATGCGTACGGTTGGATGCACCATTTGGAACGATATTTCGAGTTACGAAGCGTTCCAGAAGAGGAGAAGATGTGTGCCACCTTGGTGGCAATGGAGGGCAGAGCACTGGGCTGGTATCACTGGTGGCCTAGGTGCAATCTGGAACCAACTTGGGACGGGTTCAAGCTGGCAGTGGTTTGCAGGTTTCAACCGTCAATGGTACAAAATCTTTTTGAGTTGTTGCTGGCACTCAAACAAACAGGGACATTGGTAGAATTTGTGGAGGAGTTTGAGAAATATGTTGGAGCTTTGAAGGCCATTGATCAAGAATTTGCACGAGGAATTTTCATGAATGGCTTGAAATAGGAAATTCATGTGGAGGTAAAACTTTATGAATTAAAGTATCTGTCTGATTTAATTCAAAAGTCTATTATGATTGAGGAGAAGAATCTGGTTTGGACTAAGAAAGGAACCAACACTTTCATTAAACCAACTACGATGTCTAAGGCTAGTTCTTACACTAAGATTGTGACGGTAGATGCTAAGCCTTGGTTAGATAAGAAAGCCGAGGGTGGTACCTCTACTACTAATTCGGGGGGTGTTCAGGCTGGAGAAGGGAACAAAACTAGAGGTGGTGATTTCAAACGGTTGTCCGGGGCCGAGATGAGAGACAAAAGAGAGAACGGACTCTGTTTCAGATGTGATGAGCCCTACCATAGAGAACATGAATGCAGGAATAAGCAGTTTCGTATGATCATTTTGGAAGAAGATGAGGAGGAGGACAATGATACTGAGTTGCATGAGGTAGAAACTTTCAATTCTCTGCAGTTGTCTCTTTGTTCATTGATTAGGTTGACTTCCACAAATTCTTGGAAGATACAAGGGGTAGTTCAGACCAATTCTGTTTTGATACTTATCGATTGTGAAGCTTCTCATAGCTTCATTTCTCAAGAGGTAGTTCAGAAATTGAGCTTGCTCGTGGAAGAGACTCCTTCTTACATTGTGGAATTGGGGGATGGTCATAGGGTGAAATGTAAGGGAAAGTGTCCCAAGTTGAGTCTGCATTTGCAAGGAATGGAGATTAAGCAAAACTTTTATTTGCTCACCTTGCAAGGGGTGGATTTGGTGTTGGGTTTGGATTGGCTCTCTAGTTTTGGAGAGGTCAAAACCAATTTTGGCAAGTTGGAGCTTACCGTGTGTGTAGATGGCAAGTTGATTACTTTGGTTGGTGATCCTGCCTTAACTAAGACTGAATTGTCTTATGGAGCCTTCATGCAAAATTTGAAGGAAGAAAGGGAAGGCTTATTAATTACGTATGATACGGTAGAGCATAAAACAGCAGACGTTTCAGTCATACCTGAAGCCGTTTCAGAGGTGCTGTAGCAGTATTCTGAGGTTTTTAAGGATCCTCAAGGTCTCCCACCCGAAAGAAGGTTAGATCATGCAATTCATTTGAATGAGGGGGCTGAGATACCGAATCTACGACCTTATAAGTATCCACACTATCAAAAAATTGAGATAGAACAGTTGGTTTTTGAAATGCTTGAGGCTGACATTGTAAGACCAAGCATTAGCCCTTACTCTAGTCTTATCATCTTGGTCAAGAAGAAACATGGTGGTTGGCGTTTTTGCGTGGATTATAGGGCTCTCAACAAAATTACTATCCCTAACAAATTTCCCATCCCTATCATTGAAGAGCTGCTTGATGAACTTGATGGAGCAACAATATTCACTAAGTTTGATTTAAAATCAGGTTATCATCAAATCCAGATGAAGGAAGATGATATAGAGAAGACGGCTTTTCGAACTCATGAGGGACATTATGAATTCTTGGTGATACCCTTCGGTCTCACCAATGCTCCTTCCACATTCCAAGCCCTCATGAATGAGGTTTTGAAGCCTTTCCTCCAGAGATTTGTCCTGATCTTTTTTTATGACTTTTGGTGTATAGCAAGGATTTGTCAGCTCATCTTGTTCATGTCCACAAAGTCTTGGCAATGCTAATGCAGAATGGGATGAAGGCAAATAAGAAAAAATATAGCTTTGGACAGTCTAGTCTTGAGTACTTGGGACATGTGATTTTTGGCGAATGGGTGGCAGCTTGTCCTTCCAAGACTGCAGCCATGATTTCTTGGCCTATTCCTACAGATGTGAAGGGTCTTAGAGGTTTCCTTGGAATAACAGGTTATTATAGACGTATTGTTCAAGGTTATGGTAAATTAGCCAAACCCTTAACGAAGCTTTTGAAGAAAGACAAGTTTTGTTGGACTGAAGAAGCTACATCTGCGTTTCAGGCCTTGAAAACAACCATGGTTGATCTTCCCTTGTTGGTTGTACCAGATTTCAGTAAGATCTTTGTAGTGGAAACTGATGCTTCTAGTAAGGGGTTGGAGGCTATTTTGATGCAGGAAGGTAAACCGTTTGCCTTTTGGAGTCAAGGCTTACCTTTGAGAGCTCAACAAAGGTCTATTTATGAGAGGGAGCTGATGGCTTTGGTTCAGGTTATGACCAAATGGAGACACTACCTTTTGGGCAACCATTTCATTGTGAGGATGAATCAAAGGAGCCTTAAGTTCTTGACTGATCAACGATTGTTCCCTGCTAAGCAATTTAAATGGGCTGTCAAGCTTATTGGGATGGATTTTGAAATCCAAGAAAAGTCAGGAAAGGAGAATACCGCAACAGATAGTTTGTCTAGGAGAGATATGTATGCTGCCCTCTCAGTTCTACATGTGGAAGAGGATGATTCTTGGGATGCGGAAGTGCAACAAGATCCTAAATTGCAGCAGTTGGTGCATGACTTAATTGTCTCCCCTACTTCTCATTCTGGTTATGCACTCAAGAAGGGAAGACTTATGTATAATGGTAAATTGGTGCTACCTAAGGGTTCTAACAAAATACCACTTATCTTGGCTGAATGTCATGATTCACCATGTGGAGGACATTCATGATGGTTCAGAACTTTTAAAAGGGTCTCTAATTTCTTGTTTTGGAAAGGCATGAAGGGAGATATCAAGAAGTTTATTGAAGAGTGTGATGTATGTCAGAGGAACAAGTACTCCATTTTATCACCGGCTAGTCTACTTCAACCTTTGCTTATTCCTTGCCAAGTGTGGCAAGATATCTCGATGGATTTTGTTAGTGGCCTTCCACGAGTTAGAGGCAAAGATACAATTTTGGTAGTCATTGATAGACTTACAAAGTATGCTCACTTCTTTCCTCTTGGGCATCAGTAGCAGCTTTGTTTGTGAGGGAAGTTGTGAAGCTTCATGGATTTCCTTTTACAATTGTATCGGATAGAGACGCGGTCTTCAGCATAGCACTTTTTATCATCCTCAAACGGATGGTCAAACCGAAGTTGCTAATCGATGCTTAGAAACCTATCTTAGTTGCTTTGCTGGCCCTAAGCCCAAGACTTGGTTGAATTGGGCTGAGTTCTGGTTTAACAGTAACTACAATATCTCCGCTGGAATGACACCTTTTAAAGCTTTATATGGAAGAGACCCCCCATTGCTGATTAAGAATTGCACCATTCCATCAAAGTTGGATGACGTCAATCAGTTGGGCCAGCAACGTACTTGCTGACTTGCGACATAATTTACTGAAATCTCAAAATCAGATGTGGGCACAAGCATATAGGCACCAGCGGCTGGTGAATTTTGATGTTGGGGAGTGGGTTTTCTTAAAACTTCAGCCTTACAAATTAAAGTCCTTAGCGGATAGAACATATGCTAAATTGGCTCCTAAGTATTATGGTCCATTTCAGATTCTAAGCCACGTGGGGGAGGTGGCTTACAGGTTAGATCTACCTCTTGAAACTAAAATTCATCCGGTGTTCCACGTTTCATTGCTTAAGAAGGCTTTGAAACCTCATCATACACCTCAGACCTTGCCCCCAATGTTATCAGAGGAGCTGGAATTGGTTGTGCAGCCAGAAGATATACTGCAGTGGAGGACTGATGTTGGAGGCAATATGGAGGTTTTGGTGAAATGGGCTCAATTGCCATCTTGTTTTAACTCTTGGGAGCGAGCTTCCAAGATGTTGGAGGCTTTTCCGTCTTTTCCCCTTGAGGACAAGGTAGTTCTTTTAGGGGGGGTATTGATAGGATTGCTAGTCAAGCAGAGGATTGATAGTCGAGTAGAGGCTTCCATCAGAGGATTGGTAGTCAAGTGGCGTATTCCATAAGAGGATTGATAATCAAGCAGAGGATTCTATTAGCTTTGTTGTTTTAGTGAGTTCTGTTATGTTAGTCTGTATGTGCCAGTTGTAATTCCTAACTGAATTAGTTAGGATGACAAATATAAATAACAGAATCTTCAATAGGTAGGCAGTTAGAGAGTTAGTTGGGTGGAACTGAATTACATGGCATCAGTTAGTTCTTTGTAACTGCAATCTCTATTCGTTTTTCTCAGTTTCGATAATACAATCTTGAGTTTTCTTTAAAATTTCATTCAATTCTAATATACCAGTTATATCAATATTATATACATAGCTCAAGTGGATCAGTATTATGGATTTTTAATTAATATATCCTCTTTTTTGTTTTTCCTAAATGCCCTACTCTAAAAAAAATTCCCCGGATTGCCTTATTTTTTGGGCCTAATAGATCATCGCAGGCCTAAGGTGCGACGACCTGAAGGATTTTTTTTTTCTGAGTCAATTGATCATCGCACCCCAGGAGGTGATTATGTGAACACTTTTTTTTTTTGCATTTATTTAATACTTAAAATATTTAATATATAATTATAATATATTATAAATATTTAAAATAATTAATAAATAAAATAAAATAATTATTAAGTAAAATAAAATAAAATAAAAAACTTTAATAAATAATAATAATTTAATAAAACTATAATAAATTAAAAATATTTAAAATAATTAATAAAAAAATGATTATTAAATAAAATAAATAAAAATAAAATACTTTAATAAATAATAATAATAATTACATTAATACTAATAATTTTAATAATATTAATAATTACAGATTAAATAATAATAATAATAATTAAAAAAGGAAAATTGTAATAATAATAAACATAATAAAAAAAATAATAAAAAAAGAAAATTGTAATAATAATAAACATAATAAAAAAAATAAAATTATAAACATAATAATAATAATAAAAATAATAACAATAATAATAATAATAATAAAAGAAAATTATATTAATAACATTAAAAAAATACATTAATTTGAAAGATAAAAAATATATCAAATTGAAAGAAAAAACTATATCAATTTGAAATTAATTATTTTCATTTAAATATCCTCCCGTTCTACATCTACGCAGTTGTCGATTTGCAAATATGGTAATATCGTCGCATTTGGTAATTTGCAAATATGGTAATTTGAAATGATTATTTGCAAATATGGTAATATTGCCACATTTGGTTTTTTGTTTAGGTGATGGAAATAATTAATTTAGATGGAAATAATTAATTTCAAATTACCATATTCGCAAATTACCAAATGCGGCGATATTACCATATTTGCAAATCGACGACCGCTTAGATGTGGAACTGAAAGACATTTAGATAAAATAATTACTTTAAAATTGATGTAGTTTTTTCTTTCAATTTGATGTATTTTTTCTTTCAAATTAATGTATTTTTTTTAATGTTATTAATATAATTTTCTTTTATTATTATTATTATTATTGTTATTATGTTTATTATTATTATGTTTATAATTTTATTTTTTATTATGTTTATTATTATTACAATTTTCTTTTTTGATTATTATTATTATTTTAATTATTTTTTATTATGTTTATTATTATTATAATTTTATTTTTTTAATTATTATTATTATTTAATCTGAAATTATTAATATTATTAAAATTATTATTATTATAATGTAATTATTATCGTTATTTGATTTATTAATTTTTTAAAATATTTATAATTTATTATAATTATTAAAATTATTATTATTTATTAATTTTTTTATTTTATTGCGCTTAATAATTTTTTTATTTGATTTATTGATTATTTTAAATATTTATAATTTATTATAATTACATATTAAATTTTTTAAGTATTAAATAAATTCAAAAAACACATCATTGCACCCTGGGGGTGCGATGAGCAACTGTCCCATAAAAAAAAATCCTTTTGGTCGTTGCACCTTGGGCCTGCGATGACAAATTGGGTCCAAAAAGTAGGACAATTCGAGAAATAGTTTTCAGATTATGGCATACATTTGAGGGAAAAAATGATATATTAATAAAAAATCTCAGTATTGTAGGCTTTTGTAAATAGATTAACTATTTAATAGATTAATACGATTTAGTAATATTTTGATATCTAAAATTACTTTTTAAACAATATAATTAACTTTATATGATATTATATTTAAATTCTTTTTTACAATAATACTTTTAAATGTATAAAAAATGATTAGCAAAGATGAAACACAAAGTACAAAATTTAATTCAAAAATAACAATGACAATTCAAAATATTATTTGTATTTACTCGGTTAGACCGACTTGATGACCTAAAAGATTTTTCAATGGCATGTAATTTGACTTTTTTAGCTCAATAGATTTCTATAAAAGTAAGAATATGTGTATCTATAAATGTATAGTTTGTCTTAGATTTGACCATCAACTACCGTCAATTCGTCTGATTATTCTTGCCCCTGTCTGGTTTTATAGTTATTCCTTCCATTTTAGATAATTCCTTTGTATTTTTTGACATTATGTAGTTATTTCGTCTCTATTTTTAAGTTTACCCATAAATATTTGTCAAAAGAAGTTTATCTATAAATAAATATTATTTTTATTCCTAAATAAACATTATTATTATAGAGCTTATTGAATTAATTAGGAAATTTTGAAAGATAGCCCTATCACTTTTGTTTGTTTTATAAAAAATGGTAAATATTATCATAACGAACTCACACGATTTTAAGTTTAAATTTGGGACATGATATTTAACACAACAACAAGGTCGACCTATAGCCTATGTAAGCTGAGCCATCGCACAAAACTCCAAAATTTTGAAAATTAATTATATATTATCAATGTTTATAAATTATTATATGTTGTAATAGTCTAATTACAGAATACAATATTTTCATGGACAGAGTTTGCATAATTTTGGTTTTAACAATGACCACCTTATCACTTTTCTATTATTGAATTAATTATTTTGACATAATAGTTAGTATTTATTTTGGAAATTCACCCTTAAATGTTTAAATCGGTACTCAAAATATTTATCAAATATTTGATACTTAATATAACAAATTGATATTTTTAAAAATAAGATCCTTATAATCTCATTTTTATAATTATTCTTTTTTAATAATCCCCTTTTAAATAATATAATTGTTCTACCTTGATTTTTATCTATCTTTATAATTTGTTAGTGTTCATATTTATCTATTTTTCATAGTGATCCTAAATTTTAAAATGGATAATTATTAAAACAATTACTTCTTTCACTCAACATTAAAATAATTACTATATATTTTAAAAATTATATTTTCAAGTAGAAAATCCTTAAAATCTTATTTTTACAGTTTTCTTAGTGAAATCTTATTTTGATCCTCGCAAAAAACATGGAACTCGGGTTAGACAACGATTTAAAAAAATAATTTTTAACTCCTTACAAAAAATGAGATACACTAGTCCTTAATTAAAAATTTATAATTGAATTTATGTTGACGGTTAAATGATTTGTGGGGGTATTAATGATGTTAGTAGAAGACGCTTTGATATTGTAACGAAACTTGAAGATACAAGTTAATCCGTCACAAAATAAAAAATATCATTTTAGTCCCTTTACATCAAAATTTAACACATTAATAATCTAGATGGTTTGAATGAACATTAATGTTAAAAGTGACAAGGCTTTGAAAAAATAATCAACATAAAACATTACCTTAAAATACGAATATTTACATAAAGATATTTTGAGATTCTTGTGTGTGTGTATATACAAGTTAATAAATTCATACAGCTTGCGACTCAATAAATTTATCCTCCCACTTGAAAAAGTTATAATACAACAACATATTCAACACTAACAAACATCAAAATTCAATTACAATACCTATTACGGGATCTTATTTAATTCCTAACAAAATACTAAAAGCTCACCTTAGTATGCTGACAAAATAAGAAAAATATCATTTTAGTCTATCTGTAACAAAATTAAACAATAAAAACCTTGGTAGTTTCGACGAACAATATTAATTATAGGAACAACAACTACAAGTTTCTTTTGACCATTTTACTCGTATTTTTATGGGGATTGGTTGTCTCAACGATTACATAATCAAATATTTGCGGAAAAATAAGGTTATGTATTATTTGTTGATTTAGAATTTGAAAAATAACTTTTTTTTTGTCGATGCATTAGTCACACTCTTTGTGAAGTGTAAATCAAGAGGCTCTATTCCTTCAAAAGAAACTCTTAAGCAAAAAATTAAATTGATCAAAAAGATGTCAGTTGGTAACGAACTTACTTATGTTTCAAAGTTTACTATTGAAATCATTAGTGGTAATCAAAGGCATAAACCAAGAACATGTTTGTGACATTTTGAAAGAGAAAGAAGATTTTGTTGAATTGCGACAAACTAGTGAGAAAGATGAAACAAGTATCGCCAACAATGTAGGGCTAACAATGGGGGTATAGTGATACTAATCCTTTTTTTTTCATTCATAAAGATTCAAACAAAAACAAAAAAATTATTAGTTTTAAGGTTGATTCCCCTAATAAAGTTATTTGTTAAGTGTTTGGAGAGTTCGTCTTCATTTGACTCAGCTAATACAACTTTGCAGTTAACTAAGTAAAAACCAGAACATGCCTATGAGAATTTGAAAGAGAAATAAAATTTTGTTGAGTTGGAAAAGACTAATGAGAAAGATGAAGTAGTTGTTACCGACAATGCATGCCAATAATTTTGTAAATTGATACCAATTCTTTTTTGGAGTTCATTTATAAAGATTCAAATGAGAGTTTTGGTTTTAGAAATGAGGAAATTACTAGTTTTAAATTTGTTTGAAACAAACAAAATTAGTAATTAGTTGTTTTGGTACTATTTTTTCTTCTTCTTGTACATGTGTTTGAACTCAAGTCCTCTAATTCCTAACTCTTAGTTCAAAATCGAGCTAATAGAATACATTGAGAGGAAGACCGAGTAAATGAATTTCTTGATGTCTTTGAAATGATGTAGTGGCACAATAATTCATCAAACTCATGTTGAGCATATTCGAAAATCAAATGTTATTCACGATATGCACATCTTGACTAGTGTTTGGAGTAAGAATGGTGACGCGGTGATCGTTATCATTATCAAGATTTCAATAAAGTTGTCTTGAAGTTAAAAAATAAAAACTAGAGCAAGATATTTTGTTTAGTTATCAAAACATTATTTAGTAGTTTTTTTTAAATAAAAATGATAAATATTATCATAAATTCACACACAAAATTATAAATTTTCATATTTAAAATCGAAACATAATATTCAATTTAATAATATTGATATTTTACTAGTTAAATTATAATTTTATAACACTATTTAAGACAATTTTTCTAGTTGATTTTTCCCCTTTTCTATTTTAATTTATTTTTAACTAATCAAAGTTATTGACTCGTCAAATTATCATCTCTCTATATATAAATGGAGATATGTTTATAGTTTTGATAACAACACTCTATAATTTACCAATTCGAATTATAACCCCGTGTATGGATTTTTACCAAACATCATCGTAAAAATGTAATTAATACATTTTTTTTAAATCATACTTTTTTTAAGAAATTTCTTTTATCAGCAAATTCACAATTTTTTTATATTATTCAACGCTTCATTTTTTCTATTTTTATTACATCACCATTATATTATATTTATCATATCTCTTTCAAATTCTCTCAAGTATTTTAGAAATCAAATAAAATCCTAATTTTTCTTTTTGTCTTTCATTCATTGGAGATCGATAGTCTAAGATATTTTTGGTCCAAAGAATTCACTCTTTCACTTTCTTTTTCCTTTTATTTTTATTTAAATAAGTGATTTTTACACACAAACATATATATATATTTTATCTCTCGTTTTGTTTGTGTTTTCATTCGAGTAAGATATTATTATGTTTGTTCTTAGTGCATAATTTTAATTTTTTGTCTCGTTATTGTGTTTACTTGATTAAAATTAACAAATTAATTTTGATCACGATATAATCAATGATTTTAATATCATTAACGTTGCGGATACAAAGAAATAAATATTGAAGACATTTTTAATTTTATGGTTTACCATATTTGTGGACTTTTTTTCTCTCTTTCTAGTGTATTAACACAAATGCTACGATTGAGTTTGAATTTTATTGGTCACTAGTGTAATTTATAGGAATGAATATGTTTTTAATATCACAAAGAAAAACTAAACCAATTGAACAAAAAAAAAAAGGAACGACACCACATAACCACCAATTGAATCGGTAAATGGTCTGAATTAAAAACATTGTAATTCTCCCTTGAAATATATTACAGCAAGAGAAAAATTAAAGCGAGACGATTACTACTACAAACACACATGTTCAATACCCTATTTGAACACGCCAAGGTTATAATAGTAGGGGGATTCATTTCTGTCCATTATTCCTCATCTGTTTTCTTCTCCAACTTTGCAACAATGGATTTGTTGTATTCCTCAGATTCCTTCTTGTATGCATCCATTGCTTCAGATGCTTTGCCGCTCCACACTTGTTTTTCTTCCTCACTCATATCCTATACAGCCATATGGGACCCACATTGAATATTACTAAGTAGTAATAATAATAATAAAGTGAAAATAATGTTCAATATTTAAAAAATCAAAACTAGGAAGAGGCAATACCTTCCACTTCAAAGAAATAAGTGCATTAAGATTGCTTGCGCTGATTCCTGGACGTTCCTCAAGTATACTGGTCCTTGCTTCTTTGCTGCGCATAATTAAATATTTTCTTGTTAAATAATTATTTTAAATAAACTCAACAAAACATCATCATAATAATAAAGAAATTTGCTACTAAATTCACCTGAATAGTAAATATGAGGATGGTGGTCTCTTAGGCCTGTTTGGATCATTATTCTTATCTTCCTTACTTTGTTTCTTCTTCTGACGGTTCAATTTTGTTTCCTTGATCATGTTTTCAGTTTTTTCCTTTTTCTTGAGCAATTGCAAGGCTTCATGTTTCTGAAGTTTCATATGCTCTTCCTCTTCCTTCATGAGATTTGCAGCTTCCTCTTCTTTTTTCTGTTTGTAAGCCTCCATTTCTTGAGCATATTTCTCCTTGTTCTTCTGTGCCATCTGATATTGTTACAAAATAAGTAGAGTCTAGTAAGAAATAATTAAACAAAAAATGTCACTAAATAAACATATGATGAATGAAAGCTAATATGGTTTTTCATTTGCGTAATTGTACCTCTTCATAGGGTCTCTTTTGTTCTTCTGTCATGTTTTTCCACTCTTCAGATGTGACCTTGGAAACCTGAAAAATAAACACACACCTATTAAAATCAGTGTTGTCATTCACTGATCTCATAATCAAGGAGAAATATGCAACTCATATTTTGTACTAAATAGTGTATAACAGAACAATAGACCTTTATTCGAATTTCACTATTTTAAAGAGCTATAGCAATGCTATACTTAACAACGCTGCATCAAATAAATTTTATTGAATCACATGATCAATGACTCAAATAACATAATTTAGATTTCAGAACACAATTCAATCAAATGATCAATTACCTCTAGGACACCTTTGTTCTCTGCAAGAATAGCAGCTCTCCTATCATTAGTATACAAGAAATAAGCTGACATAGGATGCTTTGGTTTCAATGGATCCTTCTCTTTCTTGTTCTTCTTGCCCTCCTTTTCTGTCTCTTGTTTGAATTGTATATACTGTTCAAGCAATTCCATAGCAGTCTTCTGCTTCTGCTCCTCATCCAAGAGCTTCATTGCCTCAGTCTCACGTTTCTCCTTTGTAATTACTTGCAAATAAGCATCTTTTTCAGCATGGTATTTCTCCTCATAAGGTTTCTTCTCTTCTGCACTAACTGTCTTCCATTTAGCACCAAGCATGGTTGTAATGTCCTTAAATTCGGCCTCTGGATTCTCCTTCTTAATCTAAATGAAACAACCCATAAATCAAGATTTCAAAATTGAAAATTGAAAACCAATTAATAGATTTGATTGGTTAATTTATATACCTCTTGCCATTGTTCTTTGCACCATAACATGTATGGTGTAGAAGGCCTTTTTATTTCAGGGCACCCACTCTTCTTCTTGTCCTTCTTTTCTTGTTCCTTGTCTTTCACCATAGGCAAATTCTACAATCATATATACAAATTAACATAAATAAAAAAGGGTCTCTTTTAATTAATCCTTATAAAATAATCACATATACAAATATGTTTTTTTATTCTTATAAATTTTAAAAGTCTTGTGCCTAATTTTTAGTCCTTACAATACAATTTCGTAGTGAGATAATTATTTGGACAAAACCCTAAATAAGACACCAGATTCAAAATTAAAAAAACTTTGAAAAAATAATAATGAAATTGAAATTGAAACGAAGTAACTAACCATGGTGGGTTTGAATTCCTTTAATTTCTGTAATTTCTTAAGCTCGATCTGAAGTTTCTCTTGCTCCTTGCCACGATTTTCAAGTTCTTCATCCTTTTGTTTCAAGATCTCGTCTTTGGTTTTCAAGAGCTCTTCAGTTTTCTCCTTCTCGAGACGCAATTGCTGTAGCTTTTCCTGCATGTCGAGCAAATCTTGCTCGAAAGATTGTTCCTTTGGTTTTCCCTTTGAATCAGAAACGTTCGCAGCTAAGATGTTGGCATCGTTGGTTGATGAGGTTTTTTTCTCTTTGAGAGCCTTTCTGGTTCCTCTTGGTTTCTTTGTGGGAATTTCAGCTACTGTGTCAGCCATAGCTAGAGAGAGAGAGAGAGAGAGAGAGAGAGAAAATGAACTCAAAATTCAGAAATCTGATGGATGTAATCGAATGGCGTATGTTAGTGACAAGAAATTCAAAGTGTTTTTATAGGAAACTTTGTGTTGCAACGGTCATATTTTTCGAATTTCTAAGGAGTGTAATTGGTACTAAGGAAGGAAAATGACCGTTCAGTGCTGTAAATATTTGGTTTTAATTTAAAAAAAAACAATTGAAGAAAATAAATTATTACATTCATTATATTATTTTACGATTATATTTTCTTACCCCTAATTTAAAACCTCAATGACGAATATTTGGTTTGAATATGTTTTTTTTTTTGTTGAAAAGAAATTCAAACTAATAAATAATAATTGATTTGATTTGTTTGATTTTAATAATTTATTTTCATGAAATCGAAATTAAAATAAATTGATAAAAAAAATTACTTTGTTTAGTTCGGTTTGATTGGGATGATAATTTTGAAATTTTAAAAAATATAAATATAATTAATGTTTATTCAAATATTTATAAATTTTTTATACAATTAAAACAAATAAAGAAGTTACAATAAAAAATAATATATAATTAAAAAATATATACAAACACAAAATATTTTATAAGAACCACTAATGTAATTTGAAATAATAAATTAACAAAATAAAATATAATGTTTGGTTTGAAATTTGAGAGATGCAAAAATAATATTCAATACAAAAGAGTATAATTTGATTAGATGTATAGGTAAAAAAAAATCACCCTAAATACATAAAAATTAATCTTAATTTCTTTAATAAAAAAATATTAGATAAAGAGGTAATGTTGATTCCAATGGTATTTTAAGACTCATATAACACTTTTATAATTTGAAGAGTTTTTTTTTTTTTAAATAATTTGAAGAGATAAAATGCATATTTACTCATTTATTTGTTGACCGCTGGTTCAAATGAAGATAGAAATAGCTGCATATTTACTCGTTTAGGACACATTGAGAGTTGTTGTGAGTTTTTTATTTTTTATTTTAAAAGTTAATTTTTTTTAAATCAAAATTTGTTTGAGTAAAATGAAGTTTTTAATTAATTTTTTTATATAATTTCAAAACATTTTTTTTCTTAACAACTAAAAAAAATTATAATTTTTGTTTTTTTAATTAAAAAATTAATATATTAACATCAATAAACATAATTGTCGCTCTAACAACTAACAATCACGGTTGTGATCGACTACTCATCCGACGCCAACATCAATAGCCATTCATCTCTAACTAGTGCCACACCACCACCAATCAGTGTCAATTTCATCTACTATTATTAAAATTATTATAATTAAACATATTTTTATAATATTTAAAATATTTTAAATTTATTATTATTTTTATTTTTTCATTTTTAATTATTTTAATGTGTCAGTGTTTTTTTATATTTAATTAATTGATAATGAGATATGGTACTAAAGAGAACCATTCAATTCTAATAAAATAAAAACTGAATTAAGAATTGAAATTAAAAACTCAACTACAGTTGAAAACTAAATGGTTTTAATTTTTTTAAATTTCATAAGAGAAAACTTAAAAACCACTCTAAACAGAATTTTAGTTTTTGATCGCTGGTTCATATGAATTGAGAAAAACGACCGATTGTTTAGCATAAAAAAATAAAAAAAGCAACCGCTTATTATTATTTATTGTTTAGTATTTATATATAATTGTTTAGTATTATATTTGAATATAAAACATAATATTCAATTTAACAATATCTTTATTTATAAATTAAACTAAAATTTAAAAATAGCAACTGTTTATTTATTTATTTATCTACTCATTAGTTTTTTTACTGTCGATTCAAAGGGAGAAAACACAATAATTGTTTTAACTAATTTACCATAAGTTTCTTACCAAAAAAAAAATTATCAAATACGATGCAAATCTGAAAATGGGATGGTTTTAAAAGGAAGTAGCAGTTTTCTATTATTATTATTATTATTATTATTATTATTATTATTATTATTATTATTATTATTATTATTATGTTTTACAAAAGATGAATAAATTGTACTCATTTGGATCTCATGGGAAATGACAATTATATTTATTTTAAATTTTAGATTAAATACATCAATTTTTATTTACTTATCTTTTTTATATATTCAACATTAAACGAAATAGCATTTTCCATTATTATTATTATTATTATTATTATTATTATTATTATTATTATTATTATTATTATTATTATTATTATTACTCTAAGAAAATAAACTACAGCTCAAATTAATTACCTCCTCTTCGTCATGTTAAGTATATTTTTTAATATATATTTTTTAATTTTTTAATTTGGAATTCACGTGTTATTCAATAATATTTTTGTGTTAAGTATTATGCAATAAAAGTTTATTAAATTAGACAAATAAGTATTATTCAAAAAAATTCAAGTTGACAAATAATATGTTCATACAACATTTCATACTAATAAAAAAAATTATTAAAATTTATATATGCAATTTGCTTCAATTTGGTTGCAATAAAAAAAGAATTTGAAACTAATATTATCTGAGCGATTTTCACATAAATAAAAAAATCTAATAGTAGTAATAGTATTTAATTTTGTGTAATTTTCAATTGTTTTAGTTTCCAATTATCATTAATATTATTCAAGAAAACACCTCTTTTTAATTTAGATACTAAATGTTATACTTGCAACATATCCTTGCAAAGTATTAGTGACTATTTTGCTTTTAGTTAATTAAATACAATTATATTAAAGCACATATATATACTTTGATTTTATTTTTTTCATCTAAATTTTTTGTTAAATAATTTTAAAATAGTCAATATATTGTTGTTACCAAGGTATTTTATGGAACAATATTGTTACCAAAGTTAAAAATGTGAATCTATTTTAATTAAGTAATAACTATACACTGAAATAGTATATCTAATTAAATAATAAGATAAAAAATTACAACATAAATTATAATTTAATGTATGAACTATTCATGGAAAATTGTATATTTAAATTATATACTGGTCACATATTTATTTATAAGTTACAAAAATCAATTAGTTCAAAAAAAATTATATTTTATTTATAAACTATTGAATATTTAGGTAAAGATGCAAATAAAATTATATTATATGTGACAAACAAATTTAGCAATAATATATAAATTATAATTTAATGCACAATTAATTATATATAAAAAATTGTTTGTCACTAATTAATTAATCAAAAAATTAATCTTTCACGGCTGATCCATAAATTCAAAAACAATTTGATTTTTCATTAGCTCTTGAATATCATCTAAATAAAAATAGGAAGAAAATTATAATACACTTGCACGGGACAAAAAATATAATCCACAAACAATAATTTATTGAATAAATCTTACGCGACACAAGTGTTTCTGATTGATCAATTATTTAAATCCGATATTTCATGAATTATTTAGTTCAATCCGAAGTTTTTATTATTAAAAATATGAATAAAATCATAATACATTTACACGGGATAAATTATTATAATACACAAATAATAATTTTGCGTATAAATCAGACACAATTGTTAGTAATTAATCAATTAATTAAAATTTGTAATTTCATGAATCAAGTTGTTCAAACAAAAATTTGTATTTCATTATTAAAATTTGTTTGCAATATTCTTTAGATAAAAATAAGAAGAAAATTATATTAGACTTACGAGACGAATATATATAAACTATACACAAGATGAATATTTGTCAATAATTAATTAGTTAAAAGACAAAATTTCATAAGTATATTAGTTCAACAAGAAATTAATTTATATTTTTTAGTAGTATGTCTCTTGGGTATATTTTTAGTGTCATATTTCTTCTTTAGAGCATCCAAAACATGTATAGCAGTATTGCTGGAACTGTAGTAATCATACAGATTATCAGCAAGTCTATTAAGAATATAATTCTTATAGAGGTAATCATTATTCTCCCATTGGTTAATTCTTCGACTTTCTTATCATTTTCTGTCTGCCTCAAACTGAAACAGTTTATTGAAATCAGATGCAACAGAACCAGATCTTGTAATCATACATGGCAAAAATAATTGTCTTAAAATTGTTGTTTTTGAATTTCGAAAACTATTTAAAATCAATTTATGTCACCGAAAATATTATTGAGTTGAGTCGCATATTAGGTCGCTCTCTTTAAGAAGTTTCGCAACACTGTGTTGAGAAAAAATCTCTTTCAATTATTTTAATGATAACAAAATTATCTCAAAAGATTATGATTATACTAATGTGTGCATTTAAGTATTTTACTAAGAAAGGAACAAGTTAAAATTCAAAGATTCAAGAACAAAGACCTCAACCTCCCAGCAAAGAGGACAAACTATTAACTATACCATATCAACCTCCTATCCAGAGGATGAACAAATTGTAAAGTCAAAAAACAATTCTCACTGATCCAAGTCAAAAATAAAGTGAAGACAAAACTTTCGACAAAAAGCATAAAGAAACAAAGTCATCAGCGCCAGATGATGAACAACTAGCTGCCTCTTCATCCTCCTGCATTGGAAAAGACTAAAAGTACCAAAGTAAAAAAGACTGCACTAGTCACAAAAATAGAGAGTACATATCTTGGAAAAGGAAAAAGACTGTGGTATAAAACGGTTCTAGAATTACATCTGTCACTATCAATATAACGGTTAAAGCCACTAAAAAAAGACTGTGGTATTAGGACCACTCAAAATCAAATGGATTACGACATAAAAACTACTATAAAAGGACGATGGTATTATGATCACTCAAAAATCGAAGGGACTATGACATAAAAATCGCTCTAAAAAGATAGTTGTATTATGACTACTAAAAAATCAAAGAAACTACGACATAGAAATCACTCTAAAAAAACAGTGGTATTACGACTACTCAAAAATCAAAAAGACTACAACATAAAAATTGTTCTAAAAGAAAGTGATATTATAACCACTAAAATCAAATGGACAAAAAAAAAGGGAAGAAGTGAATAAGAAATACATTGAGCTTTAGTGTGCTTTTTACAATAGTTTGACACTCTTTATATAGTGATTGAAACAAACTCACATATATTTTCTATCCAATGTGGGACTTGTAGTATTTGTAGAGTTGAAAACTATTCAATATATGAAAGTTTCCTAATGTGAGACTTCAACAATTTTTAAATTCATACACTAATATATTGTATGTTCCAACACCTTTAACTTAAAGTACCTTGTGCGAATTTGATTGTTACCATAATCACCTAAGCTTGTGCTAGCATGGTGTAACTACATGGACTTCATGCATGAAATATTGTACATGGATTAAAATTGAAAGTGTAAACTCTTAAATTATAATTCAACTGACAAATATTTGATATTATTAGGTGGACGATTTGTCTCGAGTTTGAATATGAAATATCGCAATATAAATTAGTTATTGTGTTATTTACTATATATTCTAAGACAAACAAAAAAATTAAAAGTTTAGAGAAATGAAGACCCAAATTGCAATTTTAAAAAGATATTGATATTGAAGTAAAAAGAAAAATTAATTGAAGACTATATAGTAGACAACAAGAAAATACTGTTCTTTCTCTCTCATTTTCCTTCCTATCTGTACTATACTGTTTCTGTTCCATTTTTCCTATCATTTTTCTACTATTTTTCTTAACGTCATCCCATTTTTCTTACTCTAGTTATTTTTGGGGATCTTCTTCACTCATCCACTCAACCAAAGTTAGCTAACTTTGTCCCGTTCGACAATTAATCGAAATAATGATTTTTGTAACTAATTTTTCTTATTTTCATCCCATTTTCTTCTTCTAGTCTATTATAAAACCATCAATTAAGGTTTAAAGTATAAAATTCTTCTTAAAAAATTCTTTTTTAAGCCTTTTAATATTATACTCTTTATTAAAATGTCTTTTTAAAGCCTCATTTTATTATTTTTCACGAGTCTAAGCGAAGAGTTTACGAGTTCAATGTTTTATCAATTGTTAATTTTTGTTTTAAATTTTTGAAATTTATTTTTTTCAAAAAAATATTTAGAAAAAGTTTCTCTAAAAAATCAAAAACTTTTTTTTCTTTTGGAACAAAGATCAATTTTATTTTTTCAAAAAAATTTTGTAAAAAAATAAAATTTCGAAATTCGTTTTTTTAAATAAAATCGAAATTTTATTTCTCGAAAAAATTTCAAGAAAACAATCGAATTTTTTTTTTGGAAAAATCAAAACATTTTTAGTAAAAAATCAAAAAATTTATTTTTCGAGATAAAATCAAAAAATAAATTTAAAAAGTAAACCTAAATTCTTTTTAATTTTGAAGCTTTTTAAAGTAGGTAATTTTTTGACTTGCCTAAGAAAATTATTAATAGTATTGTGAAATTTACAGCAATAATTATAATTATAATTATAAGAGCTTTACTTGTTCACTATTTTGGGGATCTTTGATTCTATATGATGTGAAATCTGTCCATTTGTGATAGATTTGTTTTGAGTTCCGAATTCATCACTTTTTCCTTCAAGATTTGAGACTTTATTCTACCTTGTAAGGTTGTATCCATGGCTTCAAAGACCATGTACAAAGATCCTCAGTAGCCTTTTCATTTCCCCTCATTCAATTAATTTTCTTAAAAATTGTGTCCCATAAAAATTTAATCTTTTTCTTCTTAAGATAACACAAAATCAATTTTAATGAAGAGGAAAAAAAATTGTATCTAGGCATGAATAAATGTGTGATCATTTGCATTCTTGCATATGGCAGTGTGAAATATTCAAACACTTATATGTCACTTGTGTATGTTAGAATTGGCCATTTAATTCAAATAACTTTTCTAAAGACATCAAAGATGGAAATGTAATTGTCACTTTTAATCATTGTAAAGAAAAATGTAATTGTCGCTAGGATGCCCCCTTTCATAAAAAAAAAAATTAAAGCTCCGTTTTTACAATTTATTTTTCTAAATTTTTTATTTATTTTTAAATTAATCGCTTTTAAAAAATTTCATTTGTTTATTACATTCTTTTTTTTAAAAAAATGAGAATTTAAAAACTCTTTTAAATAAAAAAACTATTTATAATGCTTCTAAATAAATTAATTTTCAGAAATAATTATTTAAAAAATAATAATTTTCACAACGAACATAAAACAAGTTCAACTTTTTAAAAAAGTCTTTAATTTATTGAGTACCAAAGTTGCTTTTTTTAGAATCCATAAAAACCAGCTCTAAAAATCATAAAAGAAAACAGATTGTAATGGCCATGAACTTCCAACTCTCTATTACAATGAACTGTAAAACTACTAATTAATTCTTTCTGCAACATTACATCATACATCTCAATGCATATCAAGAATCATAGTATACAGAGAAATAATTCAGTGAATTCATCCTCATGCAAAACCCCAGCATGAGGGAAGGAAACTATAAAAGGACCATTTGACATATTTTTGTTACCCACTGACGACCATTTTCATTATTATGTCATTCCAAGAATCTATTGGTCCAGGTAAGCACCAATGCAAACAATCATTCTGAACTTCAACATTTTGGTTCTTGTCAAAGGGATGAAACTGCCTGTAAGGACCGGGGTGCCCGTCTGGTCTCAATAGCGAAAGTGGTACAAAATCAGCAAGCTTGAAATTCACTCCATTTCTCGAAGCTTCAGAAGCTGCCTTTTTAAACTCTTCTAACTCAATGTCTCGAAGAACCCTGAGCAAATCCTTTATTTCCATCTCACCTTCTTTAATCGGCGTTGTTCTATTGCATGTCCCCCCACTAAACCACTCCCCGTTTTCGAAATGGTCGGGTGTGGACGTCCTGAAAAGAATCAAGCCCCTGTGATTGGAAGACACTATGAAGTTCATGGCAAATTTCAAGGCTTTGCGGTAAGCGAAATCAAACCCTAGCTCTGTGAAGTTCTTGTTACTAGAACACGAGTGGCAGCCCAATATAGTGTCATTTTCATAGTAGATTGCAGATTTGACAAACCATTTGCCAGTTGAAATAATAATGTAATCAAAGTTTAGGAACTGATCCTTCCATTTACTATCAAGTTTATCGAGATGTAGTTCAACTTCAGAACTTGAAATACCATTTATGTCTTCAAAAATAGCAGCTTCCACAAGGAATGGTGACCAAATAACTGACATACTGAAGTTGTACGACGGAAAGTGCCAGCTTTTGGACTTGTATTCCTCATCGTGATAGACCAAGACAGCTTTTTCTACCTGAATGTCAAAATAGTTCAAGTGAATAAAGCTCACTTTCTTCTAAAATTCATTCTTCTCCAAAATGTTATGGTAAGATTTTTTGTAGTGGCAGTTCAGTCAGTTTTATACGGAAAAAGCAAATCAAATAACACGTTGACAAAGCAAATCACATTGACTTTGTTCATTCCATTAGCCTTCATACCCATCCTTTTTAAATATTGTAATTTGAGTTGAAAACTTCTCATGTTTTGCTAGTCTGTAGTTTTCAGTCTTTGGTGTTATCCACAAGTATCTAAGAGAATCTTTTCACTACAAATTGAATAATCATTCCAATCAAAATATTCAAAACAATATCTACCAGTTGACCATCAGTTATTGTAAATTAAAATGCTTCTATTCTCAATTACTTTGGAGTTGATAAACAAAACCTCAAAATCCTAGAATTCTTGTTCAATCCAAATCTCGGTGCCTTAGATATATAAACCAGTTCTAGATTCTGATGCAACTAGATCTCAGTGCCTTATATATATAGCTAGACTCTGGTAAAGCTAGATCAAACAAAAGAAAAACAATGATACGACTTGATCCTCTACTCTTTTCATCATAGGTTGATTAAGTACTTGATAAATATATAACCACCCAAGTGTTTAGACCTATTCTATCACCACTTATGCAAACAAATATGCAGCAAAGAAAAAACTTTTCACACACAGCAACAGATTCTTGACTTATTCTCTCGACTCAATAAACTACCAAGATTACGCATTGGAACCAAAAACAAGATCCGGTCCAATGCAAAAAAGGGGTAAAAATAACAGTTGTCTGATACTCATAGAAACATTCCCAAAACAAAAAAAGAAAACAACATTTCAGCCTACTGATTATTAGCTTTGTTCATTCTATTTTATATAAGTTTTCATAAGAGGCTGAGTATTGGGGAAAACCCAACCAAATCTCACATTGAAAAGCGATAAGGTCTCAAAAAAGAGTTTGTAACACTCATCACATTAAAAACCAATTTTGTAAGAACGGATTAGGCCAAATATACAAAAACCTAAAATGATATTAGACACTAATGATAAAGCCGGATTTGTAAGAATAAAGTAAGCTCAATTCAGAGCCTGTAGATTCGGACGTGAACATAATACTATTGATTACACATTGAAGGCTATAATACAATTTGAGAATGGAAAAGACAAACCTTAGAAAGGGAACAGAGCAAGGACTGAACATGGTTCCGAGATATTGAATCACCAATGAGTGCCCAAACTTTACCACGCATCATATTAAGAAACCTCTGAGGATCAAACACAGGCAAATCACAGTCTCTAGGAGCCCACTTCCAATACAAAAATTCCCTGTCAGGTCTCCCATTTTTCATACAATTTTGATGAGATTCAATAAGGTCACAAGTTTCATTCGTATACATTGGACCCAACGGATTCGGTACCCAATCTCCACTAAAATAATCACATTTCCCTGCATTCAAAATAAATAAATAAACCAAGTTGAATTCACATTCAGAAAGAGAAAAAAGAAAAAAACCACTGTTTGTGGATTGCAGATCTAGTGTATCTTCAGTTCCACTTTTGAACTAGCCAAAATTAATTCCAGATGTAGAAAATTGATTTTGACATATTAAATTGTTATTAAATAAAAATAATTTTAACTTAGAATCGATTCTAAGTTGAAATTATTATTTTTTAGTACAAATCCACTTTTACATTAAACATAAATGACTTTAATTTCAACTTAAGTTTAACTAAAATGAATTAAATTAAAATAAATATTTATGACTTAGAACCAAAGACACACCTAATAATAAACAAAAACGAAGTTGCTTAGTTCACTTACCATTGTCGGTGGGAGAAAGTTGATGTTGTTGAATTTCCGGGAATTGAGAAAGAGATGAAATTGGAGGTTCTCTTAAAACGGTAGTTTTATCAGGTAAAGGGGGTTCGAAAATAGGTGAAACGTGAGACGGTAGAGAGTGAAAAAAGAGAAGTCGAAAAGCGAGACCAAAGAAGAAAACAGTGAGAAGCAATTTGATTAGGTAATTTTTTTGGTTGAAAGAAGAATCAAACCTCATTTTCATGTTCTTTGTAGTACTGTTACGGTTTCGACAAACTCGGCAATGCACCGAATTTATTGGAGTTCAGAATGGAAGATGTTGAGACTTTACTGTTACCACAACATAATATATCAGAGATAATTACTTACCTGTCTCTTTGCTTTCTAGATTCATGTAACAGATTCATCATTACTTTAATTTAATTAGTATTTAATTGGTATTAAGTAACTATTTAGTTAATAATTTCTACATATTATCATCATCTCCACTCATTAAGACACTACCAAATTAAATATAAAGAATGTGGAATTTCAATCATTGATCTATTTAAATTGACTAATTTAAACTTATAAGCTAACATATACATTTGCAAAATTGTGCTTTTGAAAATAATTTATGATAAGTTTATGATTTATTTTCAACTACTTTTTAGGTAGCTATTTCATATACTTATGAAATAGTTTTAATTTATATGAAAATATTTTTATTTTATTTAAAATTATATTATAAAAATAGTTTATATATTAATGTTTATGTTATAAATTATTTATCCAAATCATAGTCGATGTCTATAAAACATTTTATGATTAGATTATATAATATAGATCTTCGTTGAATTTTGTCTATTTGTTTTTTTATTTTTGTAATATCATTGATGCGTCGAGTTTTTTATTAATAAAATATTATTTTTTTAAAAAATTAAAAAAGATAGAATAGAAGTAGTAAGGCATATTATGAGAAAAACAACGTTAATCTTTACTAACAACATATAAAATGAAACAATTTTTGTAGGTTAATGTAGCAAGTGAGGCTCCGATTAGAAAATATAGTTGATTTTATATGGAAAAAATAAATTATAAAATAATTTATAAAATTGTGTATTTTTCTGGAAAGAGAAATTAAAAGAAAAGAATCTTAATTAATTTAAAGTGACGATGTAGCCTCTCCATTAATACATTCCCCTCACTTATTTTTCATTTATCACATGACTACTACGAGTGATTTAAAGCAAATTTTTGTGCTTAAATTATACTTTTTAAGTTATTTTATTTTTTATTTAAATAAGTAATTTTTACATGAATTTAATTTGTTTATCGTGTTTTACTTGTGATTTCATTCTCTAAACGTGATGTTGTGTTATTTATCCTTTTTTGTGTGATGTTTGATTTTTTTCTCAATACAATGTTATCAAAATTAAATGTTGTTGCTATCAATAACACCGTCTGCGCTCGTCAAAAAACCACTATATTTATAGTTAAATTGGACAAATCATAGATTGCATACAGTAGATTTGAGTTTAAAGTTAAAAAAATAATTATATATAAATAAAGACGGTACAATCTCATTATGTTCAACCATGTGTGAAAAAATCATATTATAGGATGCAGATCTTGAATGAGTCTAGTACATTTGTACTTTTATCTTTGTAATAGTGTCTTTGTTTTCTTATTGAAGAAATATGATTTTCTTTTTTAAAGTAAAAGAGAAAGGAAATTTTTTTAGTTTAATCTATTTGTACTTTTATTTTTGTAACAGTGTCTTTGTTTTTTTATTGATGAAATATGATTTTTTTTTTAAAGAAGAAGAGAAAGGAAATTTAAAAAATCACAAATCGCTAAAGTAAAAATGGTAAGGCATATAATAAGAAAAACGATATTAGTATTTTATGAATATTGTAAAACGACTATAAAATGAAACAAATTTTTAAGCTAGAATGACTTATATTGAGGACAAAAGAATATATTTTCTTTTTACAAAAAGGAATTTATTACCATGTAAGTCTACTTTATAGTTACATTTTAGATATAAGAGTTAAAAAAAAAAAATTTAGT
>JBBPBO010000005.1:3114617-3164636 GCA_037974295.1 Cicer cuneatum
AAAAACTTCATTTTTAGTTTTTACAAATTTTTATATTTTTTCGTCTTTACATAATTATGTATCAAATTTTAGACTCTTTTATGTAATGAAACATATTTAATTATTTTTTAATTTTTAAATTTTTTAATGTTTTTTTTCAGATACATTTTGAACATAATAAACAATTTATCCATAAAATTTAAAATTTTTTAACTTAAAATTAATTATATAATTTTTTAAATACTATAAACTAAAGATAAAAGTAACGAAAATATAGAAAAAAATTGAATTTTAAACTCATTTTTGTGGAATAACTTTTTATAATATTATAAAATTAAAAACAAAAATATATATTGACGTTCCAACATAAAATAAAACTATGAAAAAATAGACTATCAGGCAACCTGAACCATTTATTTTCATATGTCATTATATATATTTTTGTAACTACATGAGATAATAACCGCAATATAAATTATTGAATTGACTATCAATGTAAAATAGTTTTATATTATCTATTAATCTCTAAAACTATTTATATGATAATTTGTATAGACTAAAAAATGTAACTTTTATTGTAAAGATTAAAATAAAAATGTAAAAATTTTATAAGTACTATTTTTTTTACTGATATATCTTCTTTTTCATTTTATCAAATAATAATGCTTCTGTTGATGGCAATGATGAGCATGATTGAGCGTTCCTTATCTGATAATACTTTTTCTGAGGCAGAACAAGAAGATCGATCCATACCTAACTAGTAAGGTAATCGACAAAACTACATTGTTCTCCAGATTGTTCCTTGGCCACCCAATTCTTTTTAGTTTTTATATAAGTTGGAATATTTTATATTTAATATTCTAATAATATATATTTAATTATTTCAAATAAATTTATTTATTAAAAATTAAGAGAAATATAACAATAAAAAATTACATGCAATTATAGAATATTTGTTAACACAAAAAGTTATCAAGACAAGACTAAAAAATAAAATAGACAATAAATTTTAAAAATAACTTAATTGTTTATGTTAAAAAAATATTATTAATTTAATATTAGTTATGATTTTGATAAATATAATGTTCTATTAATCTATATATATCAACTCTCATTGATAATATATTTTTTATATAAGTAATCCATATAATTTTTGTGTGGCAACTATATAATAAATTTTATTAACGTTAAAGACATAATTTGAATTTCATAAACTAAAACTGTGAATTCAATTCTATACACAAAAAATAAACAATTTATAATAAAAAAATTAACCAAAAAATAAATAGACTTTCCATTAAAAAAACAATTACAATACAAATAAAAACTATTATCTTTAAATTTGAATGTTAGTCTTCGTAAATCCTTCCAAATAATGAAAAAGTAAAATAATGAGTATCATAGCTAAATCATAGATTAGAAGTATAAAGAAACTGAAAAAAAAAAAACTCATTTGCATATCTTCCGTATACGAGGTTTATCATATAAATAAATAAGTAAAATATCAACTCTTAATATTTAACAATAAATTTAGAATATATAATGTATAATATATTATTAAATTTAAAATTGAAATGTAACCATTGAAAATTTAAAAAATAGTAAGGCCATATCCACAGAAACATATTCTACAAAATCCATACAAAATTGAAAGAAAACAAAACATAACATTAAAATAACAAAAGTCCTATATTCATGTGAAACTTAATTCTCAATCCTTTTCAGTTCTGATATTTGGCTCCATCATTTCAATTATTGCTTATCGAATCTAAAATACCTTTCTCTGTATTGTTAATTTTTATTTTCTCTGTATTGTTTCCGAATCTAAAATAGCTTTCCCGACGAATCTACAATGGGTGGATAATGGCAGTGTTATCATTTTCATCTTTGAAAGCTGTCCTTTCCATAACAAAACTCCAATTGTTTCCCACTTTTTATACCATCAACCTCGAAGTTTGAAAACATTCCAAATTAGAGGTTCTAAGTGATAGTGTGACACTACAGTGTGGCAAGGCGAGCCTTCATTTTTGGCATTCTACTTTCTTTATCTGGATAGATTTTATTCTTCTTTGAATTGGGTGGGAAGAGCCATCTCCATATTTGTGTTGTTTGTAGACTTGCATACAAAATTGAGAAATACATTATGAAAATTAGAGATTCTAGTTGCTTATCGATAATGCCACATGTCATGCATGGTTCTAATCTTTTTATTGAACAAAAAGACGTCACTACAATTGTTCAATTCAAATTCAAAACCTCAGAACAGAAAAACAAATTACAAACACACTCATGTTTGTAAAATGAAAAACAAAAGAATTATCTTACAGGAAAAAATGAACTAATTATATGTCAAATCACCATAATACCAAACTGAATAAAAAAAATAGAGCAAAGGATTTATGATTTTCTCTGGCCCCTGAGAGTCTTTGAAATGATATCCTTGAGATAGTCACAACGCTCTCGGTGATAATCATTCCATACACAAAGCTGCCTAATGGCCTCCCTCTTTTCCTCTCCCAAATCCAAAATACCTCTCTCTTTCTCTTTCACCTTTATCTCTAGTTCTCTAACTGTCTTCTTAAGTTCAACAACACTTGCCTCTAGCTTCTCAACCTTCTCCCTCAGAATCAATTCCTCTTCCTTTAACTGCCCCTTTTCCCTATTCATCTCTCTCACACATTCTTTTGCAATATGAAGCTCATGTGAGATGTTTGAGAAGCGGTTCTCATGATTTTTGCAGTCCTCAGAAAATTTCAAGCTTACAGTATCTATCTCAGATATCACACTGTTGACACACACTTTAACATTTGTGATAATTTCATGAAAAGCTTCATTGTAGGCAGTAACTTGTGCTGACAAAGTAGCAATCCTGTCTTTAAGTGCTCTCTGATCTTGCGCCTTTCTAAGATCCTTTTCCTTGTCACTTAGCAATTGTTTTGTGACCTGCAGCTTTTGATTTGACTGGCGAAGCTTTACCTCAAGATTGCTGACATTCTCAAGCAAAGTGCTGATCTCATCTCCTTTCTCTTCCAGGTCTCTTTTGAGGTCTTCAACTTGGCGTTCCAACTTAGCTACCATTTTGATGGTTTTTGCATGTTCTTTTTTGCTTTTTTTGTAGGAGAGTTCAAATTCTTCTTTTGTTTTCTGCAAGGAAACCAAGTCCTTTTGCAGATTGTCAATTATGGCATTGAAGGCATTTATTTTTCCTGAAGCCTCTTTCTCCAACTCATCTATTTTATCATATAGCTTAAAGTTCTCCAATCTCAGTTGACTCAACTCATTCATGTTAACCTTTATATACTCTTTGTCTTTGCTCCATTTTTTCTTTAAAGTGTTTATCTCACTCTCTTTGGCTCTCAATTGCTCTTCAACTTCCCTCTTTTTGCTGTGTGCGGATTCCAACTTTAAATTCAGCTCTTTGCTCATTTGATCTAAACCAAGTATCTGATTAAGCATGGAAAACAAATCATGTTTAAGATTCTCAATATGCTCATTGCAAACCGACATTTGAGCCGAACCCTCTTCCTCTACTTTCTTAAGTTTATCCTGGAGAACTGAGAACTCAGATTCTCTCTCTGCTGATATTTTTTCCAACTCTGCTATTCTGTCATATAGCTCCAACTTCTGCTGTGTCAGATGACTGATCTCTTGGACGTTGCCCCTTATTTGCTCTTCAAATTTCTCCTTTGTCGGAATTGATTCAGCAACTAATTCTTGTTTTCTGTTCTGAGATATCTGAACCTCATTTGAAGCCTTTGAAAGTTTAGCTTTTAATGATTCATTTTCTTCCACTGTGACCTCCAGATTGTGGCTTATATTTCTTATTCGCTGTTCTGCATTTTTCAATTGCTGCTTGAGAATAGAAACTTCATCTGTTGCTGCTTCGAATTCTTTCTCAATCACTACCTTGTCATCAAGGTTTTCTGTCTTCATATCCTCCAAACTTTGATTCAGTTCAGCTTCTACTTTACACACTTCAACTTCTTGCTTTAATCCATCAATTATCCTTTGAAATTCAAATTGCAGTTGTTTATTTTTGGTGTCATTATTCTTTAAAGAAAGAAAAAAATTAACAGATATTGAAGTTTTTGGGGTTCAACATTAACAAAGATAATCCCTAATATCGACGCTCAATATTCATAATTTTGGAAAAATATGAATAAGTAAGTACCTTACATATTCATTTGGACTGAAATCCTTCTACTCTTTTCTTCGGAATCTATTAAGCACCTATTAAAAAAATGAAAAAATTCAATAGACACAGCAAATTAATTCAATGCAAGAAACAAGAAGATTTTTACCTTTTGCAAAATTGGAATTAGAAAAGTGCATAATTTAAGAATCAATAAAGCAATTGAAGGAGAAAAACATCAATTATAAAAGTAATTGAAAACCTAATTCAAGTTCTTAAAGGTTAATGGTTTTAGAATTGGGATTTTGCATTCTCAATTATTGAAAACCTAATTAAAGATATATTGTTTAGTTTCAGTTTTAGAGTCCGAAGGGGGTGGCGGAAGAGAGGGTCGCGAAGGAGTAGATCTAGTGTGGGTGGGTGTACCATTAAATGTTCTCAATTTAATTTGACACTTGCATGTTGTTTTAGAGTTTTTAGCTTGCATGTGAATTTTCATTCTTGTATATTTGATCAAGCACTTGCATGCTGTTGTTGAAGTCTATTATTAAGTTTTATCGTGATTTAAGAAAAATCTTGTTGGTGATTGTGAGAAGAAAAAAAAATCATTTCAACGAGGGTTGGAAGAATAAAAGAGGAAATATTTTGATTTTTGTTCTAGAAATCTGGAAATGATTGGTATAGTGTTGATTCTAATATGCATGTCATTTTCTTTAAAAAATCTTCAAAATCAAACTACTGATCTTGCATGCATGTTGGTTGAATGACATAAACTGAAAATCTGAAAATTTATGGAAAAAATAGCCTAGATGTTCGAATTTTTTATGAATTTTTTAGTGAAATAAATATTCCAGTGATTCTGGTTATGTTAGCTATCATTTAGTATCTTGGTTGTGACAAAAATCAGCTTTATAACTTTGGTATATGATTTTTCATAGTTTGGTGATTTAGAGTTTTTGAGTAAAAATTTTTAAAACCACTTTGAGTATGTTAGGGTTTGTCATAAAAATTGGTATTTTGAAAATGTATCAAAATTATGCTCAAAACAAATTTTGATTACAACACTATTGAGAATTTTTTAACTAAAACAACCTTAATAAATGAATTTTATAAAATTAATGGCTTTGAGTTATGAGATGTGTGGTTTCTTGCATGTTTATGTCTTAGTTAAAAAGCTTTAGAAAAAGTTTCATATTTTTTCTAGTCTAAAAACCATGTTTTTTCATATTTATTTTCAAAAAGGGCTTATCGGAGATTTTACATGTGAAACATGTCACCAGGTGATTATGGTTAGTATTTTGATAATTTCTTAAAATATACTTATCTTTTTTAATTGATTCTTTTTGCAGTTGAAACTAGACTCAATCATTTGCATTTTAAACATAATCTTTAAGATATTTAGTCAAGTACTAGTATTTTAAAATGATTCACAAATTGAAAAAAAGAATATATTTTGGTTTCAAACACCTAAAACTTGTTAGTCAAAACTGCAATAAATATCTCATCGTATGATCAAATAAAAATAATTTTTAAAATAATTTTTAAAATAATTTTTATTTTATCATATAATCCAATGAGATATCAAATATATGATTTATTTAGACATGTGTGGAAAACTTTTTATGATTGAATTATAAGATGTAGATCTTGGTGTGTTTAGTCTATTTATTTTCATATATTTATAATGGTCTGTTGTTTTCTTATTATATTACTTTTTTGTGAAAAAAAATAGAAAGATAAATTAAAAGAATTGAAAAAAGATAGAATAAAAATAGTAAATGGTGTAATAAATAAAAAATTCCTTTTAGTATTTCTTATATATCATAAAACGCATATAAAATGAAACAAATTTTCAAACTAGAATGACTTATATTGAGGGAGGAAAATAATATTCTTTTTTATGAAAGATAATTCATCGTATTATCACTTAAGCTTACTTTATAGTTACATTTTTAAAAACAATTACCAAATCCATGCTAGTTTCTCATTTGATGTAAATGCAAAACTAATTTATATTAAAAGTGCATATTCCCTTTATAATGTTAATTTAATTTGTAAAAAGTTATTTTTATTGTCAAATAGTTATATTTACTTTTATTAGTTTATATCTATTTCCTTAAATAAAGATTAATTTGTAGACTTAAATAAAGGAGCTGACTAATTTGTAAGGTAATGCCTGGATCAACTATTGGTAGACTTAAATAAAGATTAATTTGTAGTTAGATGGCACATATTTGTTATTAACATTTAATAATGTGTCTATCTTCTTCCTTTTACCGACTATGATTGTTTTTAATCTTTATCATCATATTGTATCTTCTATGTAATGTGGAACAGAGGCTTGGAACCAAAGGGGCTGATGAAATGAAATCAAGGTGTTTTGGTGTGTTCTTTTCTAAATTCTACAATTTATTGTGTTAAAGTTCAACATTAACTGTTTTTTTTTTTTTAAATGTCAGTAGTTAGAATTTTGAGTCATTTTTAAACAATGATTCACATTATAGTATCTACCTATTATGCTATACGTGCTCGGTTGAAAATAGTATCGGCAAAACAAGAAGATTCTAGTAATAATGTACAAAATTAGTATATTTTGCAAAATCACATTATGTTACCGTGAATGATAGAAACTCAAATGATACCAAAGATGCATATAGTTCTGCATGTTGTTCTAATGAACTACTAGTGCTACACTTTACACACGTGATGACACATACCATGCATGTTTGACAGAAGATACTGCATGTTGTCATGAAAAATCAACCTGTTGGTGGATAATGACAAGGTTATCATTTTCAACTCTATTTTTTCCTCTCTCTTCTCTTACTTGACACTACTACCATTAATCTTCCTCTCTGTCTATATAAATCAAATAATCATGCTCCAATTATTTCCCAACTTTACACCATCAACCTTGAAGTTTGAAAAATAATCCAAAAGATATATTAAACTAAGAGGTTCTTAGTGAAGATACTACATGTGTTGTGGAATAAGAATTTAGATTTATATGCTAATCACCCACCAAACACCTACGAATTAAACTCCTGCACCATCCTTATGAGTATAATTGTCTTCTTTATATTTGTTAACTCCTGAAGAACCATCTCCATGTGTGTTGTTTGTAGACTTGCATTGTGTGGGATGTGCCAAGACAATTGAGAAATATATTATTAAAAGTAGAGGCTCTAATTTGCATAACCCATTTAGCTGCTTATGAATAATCCCACATGTCATGCACGATGCTTGCTTGATCACTCATTTTCATTTTTATTTATCTTCTAACAGGAGTTGAGGGAGTGGTGACTGATATTACTAAAAATCAGTGATCATAAAGGGAATAGAGGGAGTGGGACTTGTTTATCCAAAATTTTATATTAAACAGAAAGACCCCTCACTACGATTATTCAATTCAAATACAAGAGAAGAACAGAACTCACTGGGAAAATTCAAATTATAAACACACTCATGTTTGTAAAATGAAAAACAAAAAGAATTATTTCACAGGAAAAATGAGCTAATTATATGCCAAATCACCATAATACCTAACTGAACAAAGGTACATTAAAAAAAGAAAGAAAATGATTTATGCTGCTCTCTGGCCCCTCCTAGTCTTTGATATGATGTCCTTGAGATAGTCATAACGCTCACGGTGATAATCAATCCATATACAGAGCTGCTTAATAGCCTCCCTCTTTTCCTCTCCCAAGTAAAATATACCTTCCTCTTTCTCTTTCACCATCTTCTCTAGTTCTCCAACTGTCTTCTTAAGTTGAACAACAGTTGCCTCTAGCTTCTCAACCTTCTCCCTCAGAATCAATTCCTCTTCCTTTTTACCCTGCAGCTCCTCCAACAAACCGTTTTTGTCTTTCTTTAACTTCCGCTTTTCCCCATTCATCTCCCTCACACATTCTTTTGCAACCTGAAGCTCATGTGAGATGTTTGAGAAGCGGTTCTCATAATTTTTGCAGTCATCATAAAATTTCAAGCTTACAGTATCTATCCCAGATATCACACTGTTGACACACACTTTAACATTTGTGATAGTTTCATGAAAAGCTTTATTTTTCGCGGTAACTTCAACTGACAAAGTAGCAATTCTGTCTTCAAGTGCTCTCTGTTCTTCATGAAACTTTTCTTCCGCCTTTCTAAAACTCTCTTCCTTTTCACTTAGCAATTGTTCTGTAACCCGGAGCTTTTGATTTGACAGACGAAGCTTTACCTCAAGATTGCTGACATTCTCGAGCAAAGTGCTGATCTCATCTCCTTTCTCTTCCAGGTCTCTTTTGAGGTCTTCAACTCGGCGTTCCAACTTAGCTACCATTTTGAGGGATTTTGCATGTTCTTTTCCGGTTTTTCTGCAGGAGAGCTCCAATTCTTCTTTTGTTTTCTGCAAGGAAAGCAAGTCCTTTTGCAGATCTTCAATTTGGGCTTTGTAAGGAATTATTTGTCCTGAAAGCTCTTCCTCCCATTCCTTAAAATGTTTATCCCGGAGAACTGAGATATCAAATTCTCTTGCTGCTAATCTTCTCTCCAATTCATCTATTTTGTCATCTAGCTCCAAGTTCTTAATTCTCAGTTGATTGATCTCATCCATGTTAGCCTTTATGTACTCTTTGTCTTTGCTCGTTTTTTGCTTTAAAGTGTCCATTGCACTGTCTTTTGCTCTCAATTGTTCTTCAACTTCCCTCTTCTGGCTGTGTGCGGATTCCAACTTTAACTTCAGATTTTCGTTCATTTGATCTAAATCCTGCATCTTATTCTGCATGGAAAACAAATCATGTGTAAGATTCTCAATTTGTTCATTGCAAGCCAAGGTTTGAGCCGAACCCTCTTCCTCTGCCTTATTAAGTTTATCCTGGAGAACTGAGCACTCCGATTCTCTCTCTGCTGATTTTTTCTCCAATTCTGCTATTCTGTCATATAGCTCCAACTTCTGCTGTGTCAGATGACTGATCTCTTGGATGCTGGCCCTTATTTTCTCTTCATCTTCACCAGTTTTGCTCTTTATAGTGCTCATCTCAAATTCCAGGTTCTTTATGGACATGGTTAAATCTCCTATGTCTTCCATCAATCTCTCTTTTTCCAGAGTTTTTCTATCAACCTCCTCTTTCAGACTTTGAATTTGAATTATACACTCGGAATTTTCTTGGATTTTTTCCCCTATCTGAACTTCCAAGTCAGAATTCTGGTGTTGTAGAGACTCCACTTCCTGCTGCAATGCATTCACCTCATTTGTAATCCTTTCGACTTGAGTTGAAGCTTCATTGCTTTTAAAAATTAATTGCTCTTCCAGTTCATTTTTCTGAGCTTGTAATGAGCCTATATCAGCTTGCAGATTGTTTATCTGAGATGTCAAATCTGATATTTTGAAAGATGACTCACTCTCATTAGCTTTTAGTTTCTCCAGGATAGCAGTTAGTTCATCTTCTCTTTCTTTGGACTTCATTTCAAGTTCTGAAATTTGGTTTCGCAGCCCTAAATTGTGCTCTCCCAGTTCCCTTGCTTCAGTGATGCAGCTCTTTAGTTGCTCCTCCATATCTCTTTTCTGGTTTTGCAGTGTTTCTGTTAAATTTTCTCTGTCTTTCGTCAGTCTCTCTTGTTCCAGAGTTTTTTTGTCAATCTCCTCTTTCAGACTTTGAATTTGAATTATACACTCGGAATTTTCTTGGATTTTTTCCACTATCTGAACTTCCAAGTCAGACTTCTGGTGTTGTAGAGACTCCACTTCCTGCTGCAATGCATTCACCTCATTTGTAATGCTTTCGACTTGAGTTGAAGCTTCATTGCTTTTAAAAATTAATTGCTCTTCCAGTTCATTTTTCTGAGCTTGTAATGAGCCTATATCAGCCTGCAGAGTGTTTATCTGAGATGTCAAATCTGATATTTTGAAAGATGACTCACTCTCGTTAACTTTTAGTTTCTCCAGGATAGCAGTTAGTTCATCTTCTCTTTCTTTGGACTTCATTTCAAGTTCTGAAATTTGGTTTCGCAGCCCTAAATTGTGCTCTCCCAGTTCCCTTGCTTCAGTGATGCAGCTCTTTAGTTGCTCTTCCATATCTCTTTTCTGGTTTTGCAGTGTTTCTGTTAAATTTTCTTTGTCTTTCGTCAGTCTCTCTTGTTCCAGAGTTTTTTTGTCAATCTCCTCTTTCAGACTTTGAATTTGAATTATACACTCAGAATTTTCTTGGATTTTTTCCACTATCTGAACTTCCAAGTCAGACTTCTGGTGTTGTAGAGACTCCACTTCCTGCTGCAATGCATTCACCTCATTTGTAATGCTTTCGACTTGAGTTGAAGCTTCATTGCTTTTAAAAATTAATTGCTCTTCCAGTTCATTTTTCTGAGCTTGTAATGAGCCTATATCAGCCTGCAGAGTGTTTATCTGAGATGTCAAATCTGATATTTTGAAAGATGACTCACTCTCATTAACTTTAAGTTTCTCCATGGTAGCAGATAGTTCATTTTCTCTGTCTTTGGACTTCATTTCAAGTTCTGAAATTTGGTTTCGCAGCCCTAAATTGTGCTCCCCCAGTTCCCTTGCTTCAGTGGTGCAGCTCTTAAGTTGCTCCTCCACATCTCTTTTCTGGTTTTGCAGTAATTCTAATTCCCTGATTAGATTTGAGGACTCAATCTGATGTCCTTCATGCATCTGAGTAAGGGTTGAAACTTCCTTTTCTCTCTCATCAAGTTTCTCCTTTAACTGACTTGATTCGGCATCAAATTCTTGTATTCTGTTCTGAGACAGCTGAACCTCATTTGAAGCCTGTGAAAGTTTCACTTTTAATGATTCATTTTCTTCCTTTGTAACCTCCAGATTGTGGTTTATACTTGTAATTTGCTGTTCTGCATGTTCCAATTGCTGCTTCACAATAGAAAGTTCATCTGTTGCTGCTTGTAGTTCTTTCTCAATCACTACCTTATCATCTTTCAGTTGATCAAGAAGGTTTCTCAGGCCATCTGTAATCTTCTTTTCCTCATCAATCTGTTGGAGAGATGTCTCTTTCTCCATGGCCAAGCTATTGTTTTCTGTCTTCATATCCTCCAATCTTTGACTCAGTTCAGCTTCTACTTTACCAGCAATGTCCAGTTGCTTATTAAGTTCAATATTCTCAGCCAAAAGTTTTGATCTTTGAATCCCTAATGCCTCGGCATCAGTTTTCAAATCCATATTAATTTTGTCTGCTTCTTGTATATTGTTCAGTGCTGCTAGGTATTTTGAATTTATTTCCTCCTTCTCTTCTTGTGCAGTTGCCACCTTCCGCTTTAAATCAGCGACTTCCACATGCACCACATTAAGTTCTTGCTTTAATCCATCAATTGTATTTTGAAATTCAAATTGCGGTTTTCCATTTTTGCTGTCTTTATTTTTTGAAGAATTATCCGAATCTGAGTCAGAGCTAGATGAAGAACTTCCCTTTTCTGGCTTGCCCTTGATCCTTTTCTTTAACTCGCCTGTCAGATGATTATATTGTGCATAAAGCAATTGGTATTGATTGTGGACATCCTCAATCAATTCAGCAAGTGGTTCCCTTTCCAAAAGTTCTGATGGGGTACCATCATCCTCTTCAACGTTGTCATCTTTAATAAGTTTCAACATCCTTTTCACTTTGTCTTCAAAATCTGTAGAAAAAGTAGAAAAACTCCAAATCATTTGTTTGATCACCATAAGGTGATATACATAAATCATAGCATATTTTTCATCGTGATCTTCCATGATATCACATTTCAACTGTCATAGGGCAGAGTGTAATTGTGGACAGAGATTGTACCTGTTTTAGCTCCCTGGAGCTGCTCTTCTTTATCAGGGGCAATGTGACTTCCAAAGAGCGATTTTATAGACTCTCTCAAGTGATGTTTCACCATCTTTTCCAATGATATCCAATTTCTTAGCAGTATCAAGTCAAAAGTAAGTTGTTCACCATGTAAACTCCAGGAAGTGAAGAGCTGAAAAATTTAACACTCATTTTATATTTGAGCACTGAAGCACACACATTTCTAGATGTTTATCTTTGAAGAATCTATTTTTTTCCTTTAAAAAAAAAAATCTGTTTTCAAGAAATTGCTGAAAACGTCTCTGTAATATAACAACACAAATTGTCAAAACAACACAAATCTTGCAGCTTCTTGTGCAATTAAATTTTTTATATTCATCAAACATGACGGACAAAAATAAATCATAGTAAAATAACTTAGTGTACAAAAATGTGGCCCATAATCGTATTTTTTTTTATAACATATAAGATGATATAGTACATGGTCAGCCTTTCAGCATCAACGCTCTAAGAGGTGAGATGTAGGTGTACGGTGTACAATGATATCACAATAAAAAAATATTGCAGGAAAAAAAAGTTATTGATCTTTTTTTTTTTGGAAAAAAAAAGTTATTAGAAATTTAAATATAGGAAAGATTGAAGTATTTGGAGTTCATTCAAACAACCGACTTTAATGTTTCTTATGATGGAAATCGGGTTCAGTTATGGATTATCTGATTAACTGGGGCCATAAACTAGAAAAGGTAAACGTGTAATTGTTTGGGTCCTCCATTGAATTTGAGTGTCAAAAAGATACACTAGATAAGATTGCCATTATTACTGTTACTACTAAACCAAACTGTGATTATGTAACAAAAAAAAATTAGATGGAGAAAAAGATTACTATTAATTAGGAATTCGGTCGATTACTCAGAGTCTGGTCCCAAACACTTAAAAGCTTTTTAATTTAACGCCCAACTGGTCCAAATTTTACGCTATTTTTAGGAATTAACACGGATCATTTTTTAAAAACATAATAATCAAAATGAGATTAAGATTATCAATTTTAATTCTTTCAAAAAGATATATTTTTAATTTTAATAAAACAAATAAAAACAAAAAGAAGAGAAAGAAACGGAGCCACTAATATGCATCAACAACTCAGCTACACTCTGGCACAACGATAACTACTTCGGAAATCTTCCGTATTAAAAAAAACTCAGTAATAGTATATTACAGACTAATTCAAAAAATAATATATTGTTATAATTATCACTATTTTGGTAAATTCGAATAAGTAAGTACCTTAGATATTGTTTCAGACACAAACTTTCAATTATCCTTCTACTCTTCTCTCCTGAATCTGTTAAGCTCCGAGAACAAGATTGCAACCACCTATAAAGAAAATGAAAAAAATATATTAAAAGATACAGCAAATAAATTCAATGCATGAAACAAGAAGGTTGAGCTTCAACCTATGCTTTTTTTTGCCTTAAATACTAAAATATGCTGATTTTGAATAACAGCAATAGTTTTCTTCTCAATTTATTAGTTATTTTCATTAAATTTGATAGTGAAGTACATAACAGAATCATCAAAGATCGTAATCTTTTACAAGATTAATAGTATAATAAATAATTCGGGTTAAGGATCAACAAAACGAGATTAACTAACTTCAAATCAAAATCAGTTGCAACTGCGGAGAATACAAAGAATTAAATTGAAGCATGCATGATTTCAGTTTCAAAGAAGATTAAGTTGATCGGATCGAATACAAAAACTGAAACTAACGATTGAAAGAAACTGAAGAACTTGAACTATAAGAGGCTGAGGAATTGAATTGAATACAAAATGAAACGCAAAGAAGGAAGTGAAAAATTTGAATAAAGAAATTGACGGTTACCTGTGAGAGTTGAAAAGAAGAAGATCGTGAAGATCGAAACTCTTTGAGTTAATGCAAGAGAGAAGAACAGAGAGGCTTTGGTTTAAGTGTACCAAAAAAAATTGTTTGTAAAATAATGATATGAAAAGTGGGTTTGTTTTTTGGATTAGAGCGCTCTAAAGAGAAGCCAGCATTTTTCACCTTCAAATTTTAGGAAATGGAATCTTTGGATTGCTTTTATGATGTTTGCCCTCTCTTTTTGCTATTTATTACCAATAATGCCACACTTTATTTTTCGAGCTTAGTTTCTTGCGCGGGGGACCTGCTCACCTCACCACTCAATTTGCTTAGTTTCAAATTATTTATATATTTTTCTTTTCTATTTTTATGTATTTCTTTATTAAAATATTTTTTATTATTTTAATTAGTAATAACAAATACTATAATAAAAAGGTAAGTTAGTTTTTTTTACCTAAATGAGAAACTTGAAAATAATATAAATTTTTTATTGGTTGTTTAAGGTATCTCAACCAAAAGTCAAACACAAATACTTTTATGTACATTTATTTATTTAAGATGTTTGACATTTTTCAACAAATATTTTTTAAAATGCATCGATTAAAAATTAAATATATAATTATATATTTAAAATATTATGTCATTGATCAATCGTGTAATTCTATGTTAGTAATACTAATTTTTTTAAGTATATGACGAAATCCTATATTCAAATATAGAGAAAATAAATAAAACATAAAAAATTAAGAATTAAAAATTAAAAATATATCAAACTTGAGACTATATGTTAAAATTAAATAGAAGACTTGATTAGAAAAGTCTTTAGAATAAAAATCATATCTCATCAAAATTAAAATGATCAAAAATAAAATTAATCCTATGACTAAATTAAGTCTAAGAGTAACTTATCAATAACATTAACATAGGGACTATTTTATTATTTACTTCACAAAGAAATAAAGAAAAGTTCAGTTAAAATAAATATAGCTATGAATGAATGCATATATTTAAAAGTCATATTGGTATTATTACCACATTGTTACATAGTCCTTCCTACCTTTTCCCCAGTCTCAATACTACAAACCCGCCGTTAGTACACTATCCCTACCTAGTCCTCTAACTCCTAGGTGTAACCCACATTCATAAGTTCTAACAACAATTATGTTACATTACCTCAAATTTATATAGTCAGTAGAATGAACACCCATATTTATTGAGGTCTATCTCATGGTCACTATTAAGAAAGTGGTCTATCTCAACAAACTCACAAACTCAATTTTTGTTAGATGAATATAAAAAAAAAGTCTTCCATTATTTAGAAATTAAAGTAAAGAGTAGTTTAATAATAGTTACACTCTATTTATTAAAATAGATTTTTACTTAAGATAAAATCGTAAGGTTTTACACAAAAGTCAAAGTTTATTTTTTCTCATTTTTATTGTATTTTTTCTTTATCCCTTCAAAATTTAATATCCACTTTTCCAACAAAGACAATCTCTCCAATTGATGTATATGCAAACATAATAATTTTTTTTCTAATCGTGTTCTTTTTGTCACAACTATTTTCAATGCAATTTCATCTAAAAAATTGAAGGATTTGGTAAATATCTACTTACCATAACTATAACTCATATAAAACTCTAACCCTCCGCACAAAAATGGCCTTGCAAAGTAGTAGTACCTAATTGAAATGTTTGTTAATATCACTACTAAAAATACTTAACCTAGTAAAAAAAATCTAGAGAAGGGAAATATGAAATTCCTCACTAATTACATCACTAAATTTTGTGACAAAAAAGTTAATGATGGATTTTAATTTTTCTATAACTAAAAAAATATCCATCAGTTCAAATTAGTTCATGCTTTTACGAATTAATATTTTCATTCTTAATTATTCATGATAAAAAAAGCGTCATAAAATTGTAAGAATGCAATACAGCTAAAAAGTATTCATTTATTAAATTATGTATGTTACAATTTCAAAGATAAAATTGTTAAACTGTAAAAGTTGTTGATTAATTTAATCTCTAACGATTACAATTTCATAAAAAAGTTGAATCAAAGGAAACTTATTTGTTTTAATAAAATTTGCATATAACTGTAAGGTTTTGAGTTCGAATTTAAGAGTATCATAATATTGACATTTATCAATTGAACTAGACCTTACGAATGTGTCAATTCACTCGTTTTATACGCTGTGTTCATATTAAACATCATTATTACTTAAAATTAGTAAATTTCGTAAAAAAATATTATCAATATTAAAACTTTTGATAACGATATATTTAATTTTGCAAAATTCAAATTTAAATTACACATCAATTTAATAAATGGAAATAATAATGTCTTTTATTTACTTTAATTTATTTTCACGAGTTTTATATTAGTTAAAATGTTTATTTTCTCTTAATTCTATAATATTTAATATGTGAAATTATATTTAAATTTGAAAAATACCGTATAATACATAATACTAATAATCATTGTTGCAAGTCTGGCAAAAAAATTATAATTAAAAAGTACAAACATAATAATAAAATAGCATAATTAGGAAGAAACAAAAATTGCCAGAAAGGTGCAGAATAGGATGCCACGAAGATCTCATTTAGCATGTTGTTGTTGATCTGGATCCAGCTACGCCACGTAATCGCAATAGCCAATGGCTGCTTCACCTTTTTCATGTTCTCATTCTCAGGCAATTTCCTACTGCCGGCGATTACAAGTCACGTGACCAATTATTGTAACCTTTTACAGCTTCCTAATGCTTTTTTTTTTCGTTAATGTCTTTTGAGTCCTTGATGGAGTATGTATGTTTAACAAACATTAGTAGTAGTACTATTTTATTTGCATTGCACGAGTTCCTTGTACTATTTTTAACTTCAAATAAAAAGGTCAATTCAAATGCCACTATTATAAGGAAAAACAAGTTTCAGATATTGATAACAAAAAGTTAATTTTTAAATTATTTGATATTATTACTTTTAATATATCATTTATTTAATGTAGTGAATAACTCAATATTTATCATTAAAAATGAATAATTTCATAAATTTAATTTATATTTTAACTCTCGTAAAAAAATATTTCTATTTTAATTGAGAAGCAATTTTAATTGAGATGATGTCTTTCTTATGTGTGTCTTTAAAGGAGTAGTTGATGAATCTCTGAAGTTTTAAAATGCAAAATATATTTCAAGTTTTGAGATTAGCGAAAATCAGTGGTGACACTAAGACATTTCAAAATTACGAAATTTAGGCCGTTAAATCTCGTAGTTATTCTATATAAACAGACATATTGTCTTCCCATATATTAATGAAATGTTCTATTGACGCTCTCCAAAGACATCTCTTTTAATAACTCTAATGGCGGATTTAAGACTTTAGTCTAAGAGTCCAAATTACTAAACTTTGAATTTTTTTATAAGTAAATGTTAGTAAATTAATGGCTACGTTAAATTTTTAGATTTTAATGTGGAATTTATTTTTAAAACTTATTTGATGTCTCTTAACTCATCAATCAAACTACCTAGAGAGAAGTGCATTGAGAAATTGTAATGTAGTTGAATTGGTTTGGACCCCTTGAATTTCAAGTATAAATAAAAAAATTCATGGAATTCAAAATGCAAAAAAAAAATAGAGGTATTAGTGCATTTTTTTGAAGTTCAGGTGGTGTAAATGCACATCTTACACTTTGTGTTGATCTTCATTTGAGTAACTCACAAAATTTAACGAATACTCCTTCACGCATAGCATAAAAGGAGATGATTTAAACGAGATTTTAAAATATTATAAAAAAAAAATCAATTTTAAATATTTAAAGAACTGACGTTGTAAGTATAACGGTACAAGTGTTTATTATTTTTGTTAAATTTTGAAATTGTTTAAAAAATTTGAATTAATTATTGATTTAGATAATAAGAATCAACTCTCATGTGTAATTTTTTCTATTTCTTATCTAAATATTTCTAATTGTGCTTTGTCTAAGAAAGCTCCTACCTTTCAATAGAAGCACCTCATCAAGCATGATATGCCACTATTCCATTTCCATGACCCAATCTTCCTCAACCTCCTCCAAGCCACCCCTACACTCCCCTTAGCGTCCTATGGTTGCAAATGCAAGTAATGTTTCCCCCCACAATTCTCCCATGAAAATCCGTCCATCCTTGTTGTCAAAAAGTAACAACCTCCTTCTCTTTCAGACGATATAAGTTACTCTATAGCACAACAAAATTGTATCTTCTACAACTGCAGTATGGTGCAACAGTTGTAATGACTATTATTTAGAAAATTCATCTCAGATCCTAAAAACTCTTTTATAAAGCAAAAGAGAAATTTATTAACTCCAAATCAAGAAATTACAAGCAGAAGACGTGCCAAGTATAATTTGAGTACAATATGTATACAACAAAATTAATTAAAAAATATTTACATTACACCCACATAACAGCACTTCCTTGAAGTATTAGACAATTCAGCTGCTTCCAAATTGTACCAGGAATAAAAATTGAACTTTGACTGCAACGGTACAAACCTGATCAGAAGCTATATATTCTTTTACCCAACTAATATAACAGAGATCCCTAGCCAATAATGCTATCCAATGAATAATAATATTGTGCCTCAACAATCACAGCACTACCTGAAGATTTATCACAGCCCTTTTAATCCTATCCTGTAACACAGTACTGCAACGAAATGATCCAATACTTTTGAAAATTCTATCCTGTAACGGATCCTACAACTACTGCACTGCAGAAGATCCAATTTGAATTTAAACGATCAAAGAACTTTTCAATATGAAAATGTAAAATTAGGACCCGCTAGATAAAATGAAGCTAGTCGATCCTAAAATAATATTAACAATAACAAAATGAGAGTGGTAAAGTGAAGAAAAATAATAATAGAATGAAATATTTTTCATTATACAAAACTGTGGACCATTGGTATCCACTAACTTCATGTACAAAAAACAGAAAAAGAAAATTTTCACCCCCCAAAGCTCATGTCTTCTTATTGAGTCTCATACTTGTGACCAAATTCATTAGATAGTTACAACGGTCACGATGAAACTCAACAACCAAACAAAGCTGTCTTATTGCTTCCCTCTTTTTTTCCCCAAGGCTATCCAAATCTTCATCCTTCTCTTTCAAACTCTTTTCCAATTTCCCCACTTTCTTTTCAAGCTTGCTCACTGCTTTTGTCAAGTTCAGCTTCTCTCCTCCTTCTTTGCTCACTGTGGCTTCTAAGTTCCACACCTTATCTCTCAACAACAATTCTTGCTCTTCTTTTTCATACAGTAACGTCCTAAGACAATCCACATTGTCTTTCAGTTGTTTCATTTCTCCATTCATTTTCTTTATCCAATCCTTAGCAAACTGAACCTCACATAGCATTTTAGACACGTTGCTCATGATACACTCTCTGTGTTCCTCAACCTTTGCTGCGGCTTCATCTAATCTGTTTAGAGCAGCCTCAAATTCAAACCCAATTAGATCAACACTTAGTGAGGTTTTTACTTCACTAGGACCCTCTTTAAGCCTCCTTAGTTCCTCTTCATAAATAGCAACTTTCTGTCCAAGAATCTTGTTCTCTTGCTCATACCTTATCTTTATTATCTTGCAACTGTTTTTGTTTTCATTGTTTAGCTGTTCTGCCACATGAATCCTCTGGTGCAACAAGCGGATATTGTCTTCCATTTTCTTCCTCAACTTTTCTGCCAGTTCTTCCATTTTCCTTTCTGCTGATCGCTGACTCAACCTGAACTTATTTGATGTGATTATCATTTGTTTTTGCTCTGCATTTACTTGGTCAATGGTTGATGACTGATCCTTTATAGTTTTCTCTTGATCAACTATCTGAGTTTCCAACTTTGTGTTCAAATTTTCGATCTTTGCTAGGCTTTCTGCATATTCCTTCTGGTTTCGCTCGCTCTGGAGCTCCAACTTGGTTTTCTGTTCATTTAAATTGTCCAACTCTAGTCTCATGTCATTAACTTCAGCTTTTAAAGCCATGATCTCCATTGAAGCTCCATTTTCATTGCTATCATTTTCCCTCAAATAATCAGATATCTCTTCCCCCCTCTGTGTCATTGCTGCTTTCAGTTCATGGTTTCTATCCTGCAAGGCCTTGTTTTCATTCATCAGATGTTTAACCTCATAACTCGTATCTCTTAATTGCTCTTCCAACTCGTTTTTCTGGTTGCTTTGAGTTTCCAATTCGAGTTCCATGTCTTTTAACCTCGCAAGAAAACCCTCTTTCTCTTCCATCATAGTCTGTTCAGTTGATTTCGTTTCAGCTAAATTCTCCTTCAAATTTTCTATCTGAATTAGGTACTGTGATATTTCTTCCCCTTTTCTTTCCATCTGAGCTTCTAATTCTTTGTTCTGATTCCCCATAGAATCTAACTTTTGCTGCATAACGTTAAGCTTCTCCATCAAGTCCTCTCTTTGGGTAGACGCTTCATTTTCATCACATTTTATTTTTTCTTCCATCTCATCTTTCTGTGTCCTCAGAGATTTGGTCTCAAGTATAAGCTCATTGATTTGTGCCATCAATTTTACAATGTTGAACTTTGCCTGTTCCTCGCTGTTATTGAGTTTCACCTCCAAATTAGACACCACACCTTGTTTCTCTTTCAACAACGATTCAAGTTCTGTGACATGGTTGTGAAGCTCAGTATTCTTTATGCTTAGCTGTTTAACTTCATTTTCTTGGCTTTCAATGTTGGACTTTGCTTGTTCCTCGCTGTTATTGAGTTTCACCTCCAAATTAGACACCACACCTTGTTTCTCTTTCAACAATGATTCAAGTTCTGTGACATGGTTGTGAAGCTCGGTATTCGTTATGCTTAGCTGTTTAACTTCATTTGCTTGGCTTTCAATGTTGGACTTTGCCTGTTCCTCGCTGTTATTGAGTTTTACCTCCAAATTAGACACCACACCTTGTTTCTCTTTCAACAACAATTCAAGTTCTATGACATGGTTGTGAAGTTCAGTATTCTTTATGCTTAGCTGTTTAACTTCATTTGCTTGGCTTTCAATTTGAAATTCTAGGTTATTTTTATCCTTGCTCAAGCTCCTCATCTCTTCCATCAGTGAAGTTAATTGTTTATCAGATTCTGACGCTTCAGTCTTAAGAACTTCATTTGTATTGCCAACATTTTGGTTAAGATCCTTCACCTCTCTATTATCACCTCCATCAGGTTCCTGTTTGACAGTGTCAGATACATTGTGTTGTTCTTTCTCCGACCTTCTCTTATTACCATCTACTTCCTCTGAGGAAAAGTACTCTTCATCTGAGTCAGATGAAGACACTACACCCTTCTTGTTTCTTTTGCGAGAAGCTACTTTCCCAATAACATTATCATACAGTGCATAAAGTGACTGGTATTGCTTGTTTAAGTCCTCAGTTATTCCCACAAGTTCTGCCTCTTTTCTAGAACGTCTAGGGTTACCATCTTTTTTGCTTTGGTTTTCGTTCTTAATAAGCTGCAAGATTTTTGTGATGTTGGTCTCAATATCTGCATAGAATGGGAAATCATGATATATTTACATTAGCAAATCCAAAATAATTCAAAATTAAATTAAAAAAAGCTGTGAACTTCAAAGACTTTGAATATCAAATAGAAATGTTAAGTAGGCCTTATTATGTCACATTATAAGTAAGAACATCACCAATGGTGTAATCCACCTTGGGTTGCTAGTAGGACTTATTATGCCACATTACTTTTAAGCAACTCCTCCCCTTACACTTCAACAGTGCAACTCGTAAGAACCCCATTTTTGCCTATTCACTATATCAGTTTAAATGTTTTTTCATAAGGAGAGATTTCTTGTTCTACAAGCAACCATCCTTACATGTGGCAGCTAAGTCACTCCTCTCCTGTAGTGATCTCATTGAGGTATAAGAATTACTACAAGCACTCTAACAACTCCATTGACTAGTATGAAAGAGAGCTTTAAGTAAGCAGAAGTGATTGATCTGTTGGTAATCTCTTGTCTCTTATAGGCCAATAGGGTATTCAAAAATTCATGTGTAGTATATGTGTACTTATAAGAGAGAACCAACACCTGTTTTGGTCCTTTTGAGTTCTTCAGCTTTTTCGGGATCAATTAGACTGTCAAAGATCTTGGTTGATTCCCTTGACTGGTTGTTTATCATCTTTAACAATGGGAACTACAAGCAATGCTACATTTAGAAGGCAATCCTGATTAAGGAACTATACTTTGTCTCCTTCACAAAAGACTAGGAATCCTGAAATTGAAAAATGAATATAAATACAACAAACTGAAGATCATTTTGAAATGATGTATGCACATGCATTGTAAATCTGCACTCAAATAAATAACTGATTATCATGTTGCAACAACAACTAGACTCATGTTCAATTTAATCTACATATTGGAACAAGAAGAAAATTACAAACAAAAAAAGTTATTAATATTATCATCTACAATATATATTTGGAAACAAAAGATGTGTTTAAAACAATAACATAAGTAATAGCCATTCAAAAGTGGGAAATTAATTGTTCAACAGAAAATTACGTACAGTAGTCACCAGAGACACTGATTGAAAGTTTTTGAAAGACGATCTAGAATTAGTGAAACCAGTACCCTTATATATGTTTCTCAACATGCTAGTCAAAAGGAAGTAACATCTCAACCACAAGAAAGTTCAAGGTTTTCGGAACCAACTTTGATTTTTGTTTTTAATTTATTTCTTTTAAAAGATGATGTCATGAGTGTTGGTGTATAAAAGACGTTAGGCTTGTTTTTTTTGGAGACTAAGGGCCAAAACTCTATTTTAGTTTTTTAAAATTTAAAAATTAAAAAACTTGTTTGGATTACTTGTTTTTAAAAACTGTTTTGTAAAACTATTTTTAATATTATACTTTTTAAAACTAAAAAAGCAAAACAGATAAATGATGTTTTACTTTTTAGTTTTCAGTTTTTTAAATTCTCTAGTCAAAAACTATTTTAAAAATTTAGATTACCAAATAGTTTTTCTCTTTTTCTCATCTCTAAAACTGTTTTTAAAACAAATATCTCAAACAAGTTTTTTCTTTAATTCTATTCTTTAAAACAATTTTTAAAATCAAATTTATAAAACAATTTTTAAAAACTAAAATGGTTTCAAACAACTTCTAAACAATTTTGGAGTATTTGTTCAATAGGAGAGTATGAAAATCTTAGTTATAAAAATTAGAAAGTAAATAAAAAACATTTGGCTTAAAGGCTGAAACAAACTCTCAAGATCATTTTTAAGAGAAGAATTATAAGGCAAAAGAATAAAATGTGAGTCACAATTTAAATGGTTTCTTATTGCTTCTCTTTTCTCAAACATTGGTCTACTGGAGTAAATTTAACTCCCTATAAAATATCAATATACAAAATTTGACAAGTTCATATAACTGGAGAGGGATTGAATTATGAATCACAATATTTTTAAATTTTTTTACCAATAATTCATTGCATTTTAGCCTAATTTTTATTACTATAAATGGAAAGCCGTAATCTTGTTGTCGTGTTTATTTTTATAGTTTGGCAATTCAATAATTTATAACATGCATAAGGCTAGCCACTAGGTGGATTTCTTTTTTCTAAAAAACCCTGCATTTATAATGCATCCAGGGAATCAGGTCTTCTTATATATAAGGACTTATAATTAAAAAAATTCTTGCCAATCATCTAATGAAAAAAGAATAATTAAAAACCCTACTGCAACATTGACAAGGTTAGCATCATACCCTGACCCACTGCACTGCAAGAAGACAAGGTTAGCAATTGTTTATCTATCTAACAATTTTAGATGGTGGATATGTCCGGCTTAGGTTTAGGCACATGTCAACTTCCCACATTCATTTGCAATTTGAAAAACAAAACCTTACATTCCCATGTTCAAATACCTTACATAAAAGATAAGCTTTTAAAAACTCCTTATCATTTATTGTTTTCCTGATTTATTCAACATACTGGCTGCTTTCAAAAAGAAAAGGACCTTTGCGTTTGCCTCAAAGTTCACTTATGAATGCCAATAAAGCAAATATTATATATACCAAGTGGGCCAAGCTGATAGAAACTATTAAGCATCGATGTAACATGTACATTGAACACGACGATACTGATAATAATCTAAAAAATAAATTAATTGAATGTAATCAATGTGTCGGTGTGGGACACCAACACATCTCTAACACATTGACACGAAGTATCAAATATGTCAGTGGGATAAAATCCACTTATATTATATTATTGTATAATATTCCAGAAAGGAATCAAAGTTCACAAAGTGGAGCAGTTAAGAATTTATAAGTCTTAAAGCTTACTATTGTGTGTGTTTGTTTCTCTTCGTTGTGGCATAACTTTATAATTTAAAAAATGAAAATTCTAAGATTCAATTCAACTTTATAATTTCTGAAATATATGCATCAAGAATTGAGAGAACTATCATGAGGTGGAGTGCATGATAAATCAAATTTGATAAATGACATGAATCTAACAAATTCAACTTCGACAAGGATTAAACAACAAGAACATTGATAAATCATACCAAGACTGAACATATTGAAAAAGAAGCATAAAATTTCAGTTTCAAAGACAGCACAATCGAATCTAGAGGAAGATGAATATGCAAAAATTTCAAAATTCCGTTGGAATAGTAGCTGTTTGTTACTATTATACTATGAATCTGAGATTGTTAATTTTAATCTGAATTAGTTAATTACGCATATTTATCACCATTTTATGTTGTACAAAATTTTGCTACATTGATCATTCAAATTTGAAATGTAAATGAAGCAAATCAACAAATAATAGATCTGATGGTATTTGTGTTTTTACCTGATAATAAAGATATGTGAAAATGGAACTTTATAAGTACCAAACGGATTTGATTAAGAAAACCTGAAAGAAAAAATTACAGTAAAGTAAAAAAGAAATATAAAAATGAATCTGAAAGAATAGTAATAATCAATAGTATCTTGTTATTATTGACGTGCCTGTGTGTCCCCTTCTGTTTTGAGGTAATCTTGGAAGTTTTTGGGAATAAAATGCCCTTCAAGATTGCAATTGTTACGCTTCAAACCCCTTCATGTCAAATCTGCATAATACAAATCATCTTTTTTTTTTTTAGGGGTGAAATAAATAAATCATATCAAATTTCTTATTTCTCCTATGATTTCCTATATACATCCATGTGATTTCTCCTATGGCGAATTTTTAAATGTTTAATTATTCAGAAAAAATATTTTGAAAAAAGATTAAAATTATTAAAAAGAAAATTTAAAATATTTAAGAAATGAGTATTTTGAGTCAAAGGAAGAAGTGATTATTTTTTGCTAAAAAAATAAGAAGGGAATATTTTAAACATTTTTTAATATTTTGTGTATGAATTAATTTATATGTACTGAGATTATAGAATAATTTTATACATATGTTTAATTAGATCACAATTCACACAATACACATATCTTCCAATCAATGGAATTGAATACTTGTATAATTAGAATTTGATCTATGTATTGTTTGAGGGTAAACCATTATTATACTCTCAAAAGGTTTATAACGCTGTTTTGGTGTTTGATTAAGTAAAAAAATTAAATTAATCTTAAAAATCAAAGCAATAGTCTTTAAGTTTTTAATGTTATAATGATCATTGACTATTTTGACAGTATATTGTATGTTTTAATAATATTTATTGCAATAAATTATATTTTTAAATACTATTTTGATAATGTTATCAATAATTTAAAATTGAATAGGTTTATAACTCACATAGAATTTATAAGAATTTATAAGTGTTTTAATTATAGAAAAATGTAAAATGTATCTAAAAGTGTGTATTAATTGCGAATCTTCTAGAAATGTATTTAGGGCTATCGATTTGTACCAATAAATATTTTCATGTACTTGAAATTAAGCATCAAACAAATTATGAGTTTTCTGTTATAAACATGTTACTTCTTCTAACAGAGTGGCATCAAAGCTTGGTTGCAAGAATTGAAAGATGGCGACTCGTGACTACACTTTTTCCAGTTTCCTATTCTTAAGAAAGAGAATTATGAAAAATGGTATATTCGTATGAAAGCATTGCTTGACTCTCAAGGTGTGTGGGAGATTGTAGAAAAAGGCTATGATGAGCCACAAGATGAAAAGGGATTGTCTCAAGGTAAGAAAGAGGTGTTAGCAAAGACACGGATGAAGGATCAACAAGTTATCACGATCATCCATCAATGTTTGGATGATTCTATATTCGGAAAATTTTGCGATGCTACTAATTTGAAGGAAGTTTGGGAGATTTTAGAGAATTCACTCCATGGAATTGACAAAGTAAAAAAGATAAGACTTTCATCTCTAAGGTGAGATTTTGAAGCTTTGAAGATGAAGGATTCTAAATCAATTTCGGATTATTGCTCAAGGGTAAAGATAATTGTTAATCAAATGAAAAGATATGGAAACAAGATAGAAGATGTTCGTGTAGCGGAGAAGATTCCTCGTTCCTTGACTTATAAGTTCGATTATGTGGTGTGTGTTACTGAGGAATCAAAAGATTTTGAATCAATGTCCATTGAAAATTAGAAGGTTCTTTGTAAGCTCAAGAAGAAAGAATGAAGAAAATGCAAGAAGAGTCATTGGAACAAGCTCTCAAGACCAAAGTTTCGTTGAAGAATGATGGAAAATCCAATTGTCAAAACGGACTTGGACATGGTCGTGGCCGATGAGGAAGATGCGTCAATGGTGAATCAAACTACGAGGAAATAAGTCACTAGTCATCAAGAATTTGTGGAAGAGGAAGAAGTTATGTCTATTATCAAAGTGAAAGATAAGGTATGACAAATCTAAAGTTGAATGTTATAATTGTCATAAATTTGCCCATTTTTCTTGGGAATGTCATAATGCTCTTAATCAAGAGGAAAAAAAGGCTAATCTTGTTAATGAAGATGAAGAGTCGACTTTGTTGTAACATTCAACAAAGAAGATAGATGTTAATAGTTCATGGTACTTGGACAATGGTGCAAGTAATCATATGTGTGGATGCAAAGAGAAATTTGTGGAGCTTAAAGAGAAGATGAGTGGAAATGTTTACTTTGGAGACTCGTTAAAAGTGCAAATTGAAAGGAAATGTATGACTATAATCTTTTCAAAAGATAGGAACCATAAGTTGATTAGTGATATGTACTATGTGCCTAAATTAAAGAGTAATATTTTGAGTTTGGGTCAACTTCTTTAAAAATGATACGAAATTCTCATGAAAAATAGGCATGTTTGGCTTAGATATCAAAATAACAATTTAATTGTTGAGGTTCTTATGTCAAAAAATATAACGTTTATTTTGAAAATAAAAACTATTGAAGCAAAATGTTTGAAGATGAATGTCCAAGATGAAGCATGGCGTTGGTATATCAGGTATGACCACTTGAATTTTTGTGCACTTAAATTTATGGGAGAAAAGAATATGGTGAAATGGGTGCCTTCAATCAATCATCAAAATCAATTGTGTAAAGGTTGTCTTCTTGGCAAACAAGCTAGGAAAAGTTTTCCAAAAAAAACCACATCAAAAGCAACTAACTTGTACATACCGACTTGTGTGGCTCAATCAATTCATCTCCATTTGATAAGAGAAAATACTTCATTCTCTTTATTGATGAATTTAGTAGAAAGACTTGAGTTTATTTCTTGAAGCAAAAATAAGAAGCTTTTGTAACTTTTAAGAATTTCAAAGCTCCTGTAGAAAAGGAGAATGGTCATGAAATCAAAATTTTGAGATATCATCGATGAGGTGAATTTACTTCAAAGGAGTTCAATGAATTATGTGCAACTTATGAAATTTTTTGTCCTTTTGACAGTTCCAAGATCTCCGCAACATAATGGAGTAGTCAAGAGACAGCAAAGAACTATTTTGAACATGGAGATATGCATGTTAAAGTTTAAAAAGATGCCAAATGAGTTTTGGGCTTAAGTAGTTTCTTGTGCGGTCTATTTGACAAATTGTTCTCTAACATCAAATGTCAAAGACCAAACCCCTAAAGAAAGAAGGAATGGAAAGATGCATAGTGTCAATCACTTATGTATCTTTAGTAGCATAACATATGCACATGTGACATAACAAGAAAAATCCAAGCTTGACGATCGAAGCATCAAACATGTCTTTGTTGGCTATGATCTGCATTCTAAAGGCTAAAAGTTGTACAACTCATGCAACAATAAGGTAACGGTGATTCGTGATATTTAACTTGGTGAATATGCGACATGGAATTTGGAGGGTCCATAACAAACAAACTATAACTTCCCTTTTATGTTTTGAAGAAGAAGATCAAGAGACCACAATGTCCACTTAAGGTGCAACTCCACCTCCATCACCTACTTCTCCAGATGAAAGTTTAAGTGAAAGACCAAGTAAGATGAAATATATAGAAGACATTTATGAAAAGGTCAATTGAAGTTACTTTTGACCTTAATGAGTTGTATTGTCCCTTAGCGGATAACGAGCCATTAAAATCATGGCAAAATAGTGAAAAATAAAAGATGGAGACAAGCCATGGATGAAGAGATCAAACCAATTGTGAAGCACAACACTTGAGAATTAGCAAATCTTCCAAAAGGTCGTGAAGCAATTGGAGTCAAATGGATGTACAAGGCTAAAAATAATGCTAATGGAGAAGTGGAAAAATACAAAGCAAGATTTGTTAACAAAATGTTACAAACAAAAACATGGAGTTGACTATAAAGACATTTTTGCACCAGTCGTTCGCATGGACCTATTTGTTTGCTAATCTATGTAACAGCTCAAAGGAAGTGGAAACTTTATCAACTTGGTATAAAATCAACATTTCTAAATGTCTATCTTGAAAAAGAGGTTTATGTTGAACAACTGATGGGGTACACAGTTAAAGGTTATAAGGATAAAGTTCTGAGATTGAGGACAACGTTGTATGGATTGAAGCAAGCATCAAGAGCATGGAATAGTCGTATCGACAAGTACTTTCAAGAGACAATGGGTTTGCTCGTTGTCTTAATGAATATGCTCTTTATGTAAAAGTACATGATAATGAAGATATTTTGATTGCTTGTCTCTATGTGGATGATCTTATATTCACTGGAAACAATCCAAGCTTTTTTAAAGAGTTCAAAAAGGTCATGGCACTTGAGTTCAAGATGACTAATATTGGACTCACGCCATACTACTTAGGCCTAGAAGTAAAACAATTGGAAGAATATATTTTTATTTATCAAGAAAACTATGCGAAAGAAGTTTTGAAGAAATTTAAAATGTTTGATTGCAATTCGGTGAACACGCCAATGGAGAGTGGATTGAAATTGTCAAAGTTTGAAGATAGACAAAATAAGGACTCTACTCTATTTAAAAGTATTATGGGAAGTCTAAGATATTTAACATGTACAAAGCTGATATTTTGTATGTTGTTGGAGTAGTGTGTCGTTTCACATAAGTTCATACTTCTACACACATGAAAGTTACTAAGAGAATACTCTGCTACCTAAGAGGTACGATTGATCATGGACTACTTTACTTTTCTTCTAATGATTTCAAACTCTTTGGATTTTGTAATAGAGACTTTGCGGGAGATATTGATGATAGAAAGAACACTAGTGACATTATATTTTTCGTGGGGGAGTGTGCCTTTTTGTGGAGCACAAAAAAGCAACCTATTGTCACACTTTCAACATGTGAATCAGAGTATGTGGCTGCAACATCTTGTACTTGCCATGTCGTTTGGTTAGAGAGATTATTGAAGAAACTTCATATGCCACAAAAGGAAGCTATTGATATTTGTATAGACAACAAGTATGCTCAAGCACTTACAAAGAGTCTAGTGTTTCATGTTGCAACAAGCACATAGACACAATATACCATTTCATTAGAAAATGCATTGTCAAGAAAGAAGTTGAGCTTAAATATGTGAAGACTTAAGATCAAGTTGGTATTTGCATGCAATGAATAGTGAATAATTTTGATGCTTACTTAGTTAGCTTCTTGTTCTTTTAGTTACCCAAAACATAAAACTACTGAGGCAACACCTAAAAGAAAAGCATCTTGAAAGTTTCAATGGTAATAATCCATGATAGTATAATTGAGTTATCACAACAGGACCATTTACATATGTTTTTTTAGAAGAATAATGTTATTAAAATACAAAATTTGACATAAAATGAAACATAAATATAATATTGACATTTTATGAAAAACATAACTCCTATTGTATTTTATAGGTATTGTATGTGTTTTATTTTATATTTATGCTTCAATAATATTACTCTTTTATATTTTTTGTGAATTAGATATATCTCTCGAATAACCACAATAAACAATAAAACTCTCTTCTAAAAAATATATTATTAGCTAATATAATTATCAATAGTTTATAACCAAGCCTACGACATGCTCAAATCATGCTAGACTTTTTTTACATGAATCATGCCAAAGTTTTTCAAAAAAGCACATTTAACTAAAAAAATAGGCTTAAAATCATTGAAAAAACCTTTTAAAATTTTTCTAAACCAACTTATTTAATTAAATATAAATAAATAAATTTTTAATGGTATAACACAGTAAAATAAAGATCTCTCACATATAACTATAAAACTAAATTACAAACCATTTAACTCAAAATATACTTTTTCATGAATTAAATTAATAGCAAATATTAACAAATACCTAAAAAATCATTGTTAAAAGATTCTATCTATGGAAAAAGTTAAGAATATTAAATTCCATTGTATTGAATACACATGTTCCCATAAAGACCTACTATTTTAAATTTATTATTAAACAACACCATTAACAATTAAGACACTTTTAACATTTGTTTGATTTATTTTTATTTATTTGACTAAAACATTTCTAAAATTATTCAATTAATATAAAAAAAGGCGGGGGGAGAGACTAGAGAGGATGGGAGAAACAGGGAAGATGCATGTGGCGCCAAAAGCAGCGTGTCAGAGTTGATAGAGAAAAGGGAATCCAATTTTAAAATGGAAAATAAACCCAAAGGGTAATCCAGTCACATGGGTTACCGAAACAAACGGCTGGCTACTCAACCCCACCACCAAATACAACAAATATATATTACCGGTTTTACCGGTTGCCTCTCTCCTCTTTTCTCTCTCATCCCATTCACAAGTCTAACCGCCTTTTAAACAAATCACTCTCCGTCGCTCCTCTCCCCCCTCTCTCTCTCTCTCTGCGCGCCTCTTCCGCATTTCACAGAGACGCCGCAGAGACAGAAATATAATCAAATCTATCAAAACACATTTCGTTCTTATCTACGCGAAATGGCGGCACCAAAACATTCATTCGGAGTCGTGGCCATACTCGCCACTCTCATTTTCGCTCTTTCCCTCCCCGCCGCTGTTCGCTCTCAATCTCTTGCTCCTGCACCTGCTCCTACCAGCGACGGTAACAAACGTTTTCTCTCTTTTTCTTCTCAGATCTAATCTAATTTAATCTTCCTCATACCAGATCCAATTTCGTAGATCTGGATATATTATATTATTTAATGGAAAATAAACTACAATACTGTTATGTATTTGCATTGTTTTTATTTATGATAAATATCATATTTGAAAATAAAAATAGATATATAATGTAATAGGTTTTCATTTTTTTTTTGTTGATAAATTATTTTCGTAATGTATTATTTCAGGATCATCGGTTGATCAAGGAATAGCTTATTTGTTGATGTTGTTGGCACTGGTACTGACCTACATCATTCATTCGGCTGACATTTCATCTACCTTTTGATTTGCATGTTGATGTTTGAGAGAGGGCTTTGTGTTTTTATTTATTAGTATTATGAGTTATGATTAATTAACGTGTTTGTAGAACGCGGAGGAGAAAGGGGATATATGTAATGTAATAATAATGATAGATTGAGGTGTTATGTTTGTTTTCCTAGGGAGTGAAGAAAAGAATATGATCAGTTTGTAGTACCAACTTCACATTTATGTAAGTGATGATGGACCTAGGTATTATTGCAATCTCGTCAATGTTATTTCTCTTAGTAATTTAATTTAATTTCATCATCTTGTTTTTTTGTTATTTTCACCTCATGGCCAAATTGACTATCAGGAGGGTTTATGAATGAACTTTTCCTAATTAAAAAGTTGAATGTAAAAAAAATTAAAATTGGGCTGCAAAGTGAAAAGTGACATGTTTCCCCACTTTAACGTGAAGGGACATTTTTTGCAACCCAAACATCATGAAAGTTGATGAAGGATTGAAAACCAGAACATCGGTTAGAAAGCTAAAAATTATATTCAATGTTTTAACTTAGAAACACATGAATTGTATTGTATTGTAACAAATCATAATTCCAATCCTCCTTGCGAAAAGGTTCTGAATGTTTAAGCAGATTGAGGTAAACTGGAAATCTTTTGCTTTAATCAAAGACCAGCAATTATGATTAAGGTGAGGAAGAACGCAAACATCTAGCAACAGCATAACATCCAGTGATGAAAGGTGCATGCCATCCATTTCACCTTCCATTCAACTGAACACTTGAAAGTATACAGCTTCTGCACATTAAAACAGTGATCAAATGGTAAAAATGAAGGAAAATGATTTGTGGGAGCAGATGATACATAAAACTTTGAATTAAAAGACACAGGGAAAGCTGTGATACCAATGCATAATTAAGCCTTCTTGCTACTCGGATTAGTTTCCTGTTGTTCCTGTCCAGCTAGGGTAAACTTCTTCACCTTCTGTTGAGACAGTAAACAAAACAACTTAAATAAAACAGAAGAAGGCATTGAAAAGGGCACAGCTCTGTTCAAAATGAACTCAACTATACCAAGCGATTGAGTTGGAAGACAAAGGCATAACCATAACCAGTAAACAATGAAGTGCATAGTTGTATGGCATCCAGTGAGGACAAAGACACCAAACATTCAGATTAAATTATATTCATATTATATCTGATATACCAGATCAAATGCAATTCACATCATGTCATACCTGTACTGCTTTCATATTCTGTTATTGTTGTGCCCAACTAACTATCAGAAGGGTGAGGTCAAATAGGACCAATCCAATACTTATTCAAACTACCATTGCTAAAAAAATCCCAAATGGAAGAAAATAAAGGATAAAAAACTCATTATCCCTACTCTTTAAACAAGTTCAACAGCTCCTTAAAAGAAGTGTTCTCAAACATACCAACGTGCATCTTTTAGTTCCCTTTTCAACACTGAGAAAATACTCTAGGGAAAAACTAACATGAATTACAATGAGCCAAGTGAGACTAATATGCAAGCAAGAGAAATGTCTTCAATTCATGCTTATCACTTGATAGTTTAAAGCTTTGAAAAAGAAAAGGAAATATTAGAAGCTAAGAATTAGATGCAACATTGGGGCTTCATATGGATAAATTGCAGGCATCAAGAAAAGATTTGAGAAAATATACAAAGTACAAACAGACAAACTCTTTTCTAAAGGATCTCAAACAAATCTTGTAATCTTGAGTCCATTATGTTGAGTCAAAATTTCTCTTGTGATGTTTTGAAGATACCAAGCTACTTGAGTAGAATGATAAGACTTTTTATCATGTCTATTTTCTAACATGTGTGCTTATATAGAATCATTATAAGAAAGATTGTGAACCTCAAGTTGTGTATGTTCATCATTATATTGAAGCGTCTCAACAATATCCGCATGGACATGAAACTTATAGCATCACAAATGATTGTTAGAAGACCAAGAGACATTTGGGAAAAGGTGGGTTTTTTATAGATCAAAGGATGAATATTCATACAGAGAACATCCACTCGAAGGGCCTAACACAAAGATACCAAAGCACTGCACACGTCTCCACAGAAGTGAACTAGAAATCGTAGCACATCAGTCACACTTCCCAATGCTTAGGAATCATGAAGATACCCTCTCATATAACAGAACGAAAGGACAAACATGCGACAACAAAGTTCGCTCATGTACAACTCAAGAAGAATGTAAAAGCAGTAACACAAGTACAAAAGTGATGCAGAAAAGGACAGCTTATATCAACAATATCCCCAATGGCTATTATCCTTCCCACGATTTAGAGGCTTCCCAACTCATTAAATAGTAAATGAATCAGCCTAAAAACAAGACAAAGCTTTGCATACACATGTCCAATTTACTCAAAGTGCAAATCAATCTTTTCTTCATCTTATCCAAACTCTATTCTACATAACAGATAGGAGGGCCATCCTTTCAGTGTGTTGAAGTTCAACTCTAACATAAGTTTGTAATATTGAGTTGTATAAAGATCCCCAAATAAATCATTTCTATCTTTGAGTGTATTTTACCAAGTTTCTAAGTGAGTTAGTTCGAGTGAGAATGTAAGCCTCCTAAGGGTAAGATAATATAGGTTGTAAGCCTATTGAGCTAAGAAAATACATGGTGCAAACTCAAGGTGGTTGTTGTAAATGCAGATCATAGGACGAATCTCAGAGAACTATACTGAAAATCTCACAGTTTTGAGGAATTGAGGACTGAAGTAGCCCCCATTAAATGAACCAATATACTACTTATCTTGTGTGAATCTTCTTAACTCTAAACTCTTCATATTGCAAAACTCATTTCACACACTATTCACTCTTATTATCAATATTTACTTTATATTGCAGTTGCGTTTTTAACCTCCTCGATGAGAGTAGGTTCACACATTAAGATGATAAACAATTTTTAAAATAGCCATAATTCAACCCTCTTCTTGTGACTCACATTCTCACTTCACATTCAACAACCGACACATTTCAACCTTTATCAAAAACTTAAAAGACCTAAATTAAACTAACCCTCACATATGACATTGGGGAAAAAACCTCCTAACACTTTAGAACCAAATAGAAAATGAATTAACCAAAATTTCCTTAACATATTTGCAAAAGGTTCAAAACTAGCTAGTATTGATTCAAAAACGATGCAACGATGAAAATAAAGAAATTGAAGTAAGAGAGAGGAAAAGAAGTACCTTGGCAAGCACGCAGTCGCGCAACGAATTCAAAAGGGAGAGGCATTTGTCCTGTTCGTATGGAGATTGAGTTACGCAATTAAGCAGATTAAGGGCTTCTTGAGCGCACACCGTTTTAGCACCACCTTCATCCATGATCGATTTTTAGGGTTTTAGGGTAAATTTTGAAGATTTAAAACCACCTTTTTTATTTTAGTTATTAATTTAATTTAATCTTGTGTGCTCCTGTTGTTTCTTAGTTCTTACCACCACCTAGTGCTAGGCTCCTTAAAAACCTTAAAGAAAATTTTATTGATTTAATTTAATCTTGTGTGCTCCTGCGGTATTTGCACGCTTTTAAAAAACTCATTTCTCCAATATTACAGGGTTTTAAAATTTCACCTCAAAAACAAAATTCTCAGCCCAACAAATTCTCGGACTTTTAAAATTGGGCTAGTCCGCATCAATTTTTATAATAAAGTTTCGTGTGTGTGTATATATATATTTGAATTGACTAATTTAATTTTTTTTTTTAAATATAAAGTTTAATTGATGGATCTATAGATGTATTTGAAGACATTGGTGAAAGAAATTGTCTTTTTTCAAAGAACAGTCTATTTAAAGTGTAGAATTGATGTCTGAAAATTTTATAGCTTTGACGGAAAAAAAAACTTTATCTTCTCTTTTTGGTCTAAAATTCTTTATACTAGTATATTGTATGATAAAAGTGATAACAGTTGCCTTTTAATTTGTAGAATACACATTTCAAAATAGGACATCATTTTAGTATTAACCTTTTAATATGTATCTTAAATAATAATTAAAAATACTCATAAAATAGATTAAATGACATGTGTAGATATATTGTTAACCATGTGGTATATTGTCATCCAATTAAATTGCACCTTTTGGTTATTAATGTCAGGTTCATATAAAGTGAATATGAAAATCCACTTTAATTAAATGTGGGTTTGAAAACATGATAAAACATTATGAAATTTCATTGTCTCATATGCAAATTTTCTCTTTTAGATGTTGTTTGGGTTGCTAGAAAATAAATAGATTTTACTTTTTAAACTCAATTTTAGTCGAACCTACAATTTGGAGCTTCTGCCGTTAGCTTAAATTGATTTTAGTAGCTGAAAGTTAGAGGTTCTTTCGTTTTTCTCTACTTCCCTCAACTTTTTAGTAACTTTTGTTCGTAAAATACACATCTGTATTAATCAAATTGAATAAAATTTAAAGATTTTTGAAAAGATTTAGAGGTAAAAAATAATTTCTATTTTTTTAAGTCGAAGAAGAAAAACAATTTTGCTCGATTGTTTTACCTCTAACCCATTTAAGATGTTTCCATAAAATAAAATAAAAAACTCTTTATTTTTTGGGTTAAAATGAGTACAAAGTCAAAATAACTTGATGAATTTAAATTTTATCATCCAAAAAATAAATATGATACAACAATTCTATTATGAAATTTAGTTTTTGTTTTCTTAAAAAATATAATAAAATAATAATTAACTCACACAGTTATAATATTTTGAGTTCGAACTCAAGATAAAACGTTTTCAAATCCACTTTCATCATAATAATATCGATATTTGTCAGTTGAATTAAGAGTTAATGACCAATAAAATCTAATTTTAAATTTAGTTAAAACTCATTTTATACCAAAAAAATAAAATAAAAACTCATTTTAAAAATTACATATTTAAAAACAATTTTAATTAAATATTTTCAAACATCGATGAGAATCAATTTTAATTAAATCTATCCAAATATAAATTAAAATTATTTTCAACTAAAATCAATTATATCAAATTCAATATAGCGCATAGATTAGATACTGAGCCATTCTGGGTGGCAGCACTCCCATCCCTTTAATTCGACGAGAATATAGGTAGCATCCTCGTTTAAGATATCAAACTGAGCCATTCTTGTTTCTAGGAAATGGTTTGACTAGGTCAACAAAAACGAATTTCCAAAAAAAAAAAAATACCACAAAGCCGGAGGGGAAAAGGCAATTTTGACAATCAGTATTAAAAGAGTGACTGAAATTAAATTCCACATTTTGGTTTAATCTGAGAAATTAACGAATAAGGGCAATGAAGAAAATGGGCGAGAAAATGCACCTTAGTTTCCTCTTATTTGCGATGATTGGATGCATTGTATTTGTATCTGTGAGTTCAACAACTCACATTGTCGGAGACAACGTGGGTTGGAGTATTCCTAATTATCCAGGATTTTTCGAGGATTGGACCAAGAACAGAACCTTCGCCATTGGTGACATACTTCGTATGTCTCTCTCTTCTTAAATTCTCTTACCTTCATTACTCATTTTATAAAAATTACAACTTATAAATTCTAAACATGCATTTGCCACAATATTTGAATAAAAAATATTGCAGTTTTCCAATACAACCCGGGGCTCAGCACCGTTGTTCAGGTAAACAAAAATGACTATGGTAATTGCACTACAAGAAATACCATTCACACATTCTTCAAAGGGAACTCAAGTGTTATTTTAGATAAGCCTGGTGACTATTATTTCTTCTGTTCTGTCGGCAAGCGTTGCGAGGCAGGACAAAAACTTTGGGTTAATGTTCCTCAGGAAAACCCATCCTCCTCCTCTCATTGATTTCATCTTATTAAATTCTTTCCACCGTATTAATGTTATTTGCCCCATCAACTCTATTGTATTTATAAGTAGATACAATTTTCCTTTTGTTTTTTGTGTATAGTTTGTGTTCGGTGGCATTTTGAATTTGCCTCTGTATATTGTTTACTGTTAAACGTGAATCATACAGCTCAAATCTTTTTGATTTTTTTTTTTATAATTTATTATGAATTGCTTTTATTATCCATTGATGTCAACAAAATTTTGTAGAGGCATATTATTATCATATTGTATATAGCAAACAATTAGAAAAATTACATAATTTTTAATTATATATGTCAAATTCTACTATAGAACTCATTTGTAAACATGGCCCATAATAGTCTTGGGAAGTAAGTTAACGGTCTTTACCGTTTTATCCTATTGGTAAAAAACCAGACAATTTGATAAAGAAATCATTTTTAATTTTACAAGTTATTTTTGCAAAAATTTGTTAGATTCAATATAATAACTCAATGTACAATTAAAGTCTATTTATTTGAGTCACCTACCATTTATATTGATGCACAAAATCTAATAGTATTATGTGTGAGATAGTGTATTTGAAAACATTAAAGCTATACAAAGATTAAAAATAAAGTCTCGAACACATATACACACTCACCTTATAAATCAGTTTTGTATAAATTAATTAAATCTATTTTAAAACCTAAAGTAATTGTTAAAAGATGAATAAATAAAAACCAACGTACTTCTCAAAATTTAACTTGACAAACTAACATCAATTATGTCATTGTCTAAACAGTAAATCCAGGAGGATATTTAACTTATACTCGCGAAGAGTATTATTAATCATCATTAAACTTTCGGATAACATTTTAAACATTGAACTATCGCGTACCATCTATTAAATATTATATTTATATTCTATTTTATATTAAATCTTATGATTCAATAATCTTTAACTTTAAAAACCCTCAAAAAGTTACTCTTATGTTATATAGGTTCATATAGGGAAGACTATTGTTGTACATTTGTGCATATAGACATATAAATTCTTCAAGGAATCTAATAGACAACAACACCTCATATTTTATTTTAAAATAATTTATTGTCGGAAATTTTGATCAAGTTGACTGTATGGTCTCAGATGACAACTTCTGATTAACGTACAAAATACAAATTAAATTTATTAAATTAACTTTTTTAAATATTTAATTATTAATATTAAATATTTAAAATTAAATAAATAATATATTAAAAATAATAGGATTAAATAAGTCAAAAATAATTAACTTATACTTATAACACTGCGAAATATTTAAGACATTTTATATATTTATAATAGTGTACTTGATCCACATAAGTCCACCTTATTCAACTCATTTTTTATTATTTATAGAAAGAGATAGAGGGAGTACTATTTAGGAATTTTACTATAGAATGCTCCATTGTACTACTACCGACTCATATATTACATCAATGATTCCAACAATTTTTCTACAGAATAGTACTCCATTCCTTACTAATTCTTGATACAACATTAATGGATGCAACAAATTTTCTAACTATAGAACAGTACTATGTTACTTCCTCATTGATACAACATTAATGAAATGCAACAAAGTCTATTCTAATTGCCCATGATACTAAATTAAGAAACATAAATTACAACATAATAAATTCTACCATAATGCAAACAAAAACAAAAAGTGATTACAACCCTTAATCTTAAATTAATTAATTAATCCTGCCGTTACAACACTTACCCAATTCCTCCATCAATCAAATTGTAGTAAGAAACAAATCCCCGAAATCTTGGAAATTATCGTAATCTATGTTCCAATCTTTGAAATCCAAATCGAAACTCTGACACTTTGAATCAACAAAGCTTCCAATAAAATCATGAGGGAATAAGAACATGTTTTCATCCTCTGTCACATTTTCAAACTCAAATAACGTATCACTATGAATAGCAAAAACGGACTCAGATTTGAACGTACTATCAAACAAAGATGAACATTCATTTTCACATTCACTTTTTGGAAGGGTAACATTGTCTTTTCCAGTTACGGATTCAATTTCTTCTTCTGAAGTAGAACAACAACACTGAAGAACTGAAGTTGGAGAAAGAACGTTGTTGCTACGACATTCTTCACCGGAGTGTATATCTTTCATCGCCGGTTGAATAAAATTTGTAAGCGCGTGTTCGCCGCGTAATTCAATGGCGGCTTTATCGTACTGAATAGCAGCTTCTTCCGCGGTGTTGTATGTTCCCAACCACCGTCTCACGCGCCGTAATGGGTCTCTTATCTCCGCCGACCATTTTCCCCAAGGTCTCTGTCTCACTCCCCGGAATTTCTTCCCGGAGTAAAATCTACTCGTCGGAGCTCTGTTTTTATCTCCGGTGGTAGATTTTTTGACTCTGTTTCTTTTGTTGCAAACATTTGGTTTGTCGAAAGTAATCTCGTTAACGATAGTTTTGACTCGGCGGCGAGTTGAAAACTCGGAAGGTGGTTTATCTTCATCAGAAGAAGAGTCGGTGGCATCGGCGTCAGAGAGACGAATTCGTACGATTTTGGGAAAGGGATGGTTCATTGTGTAGTGTTCCGAGGTGGTGTTGTAAATTGTAAATTGTTGAATAGTTAAAAGTGTGTTTTATAGAAGGTGTAGGTGTAGGTGTACATAGGCATGTTTATGTTATTGGGGACAGTGATATATCATTTAATGCTGTAATGGTGAAGTTGGTGTAAGAGAGAAATATGTAGCAAAGCAAGAACAAGAACATGAATTAAATAAGAAACTGTAACGGGGAGATAGATAGATATATATATATATATATATATATATATATTTGAAGGAACAGAAGAAAGTGACGTTTTTAAATAGACATAGATAGAGATAATTAAAAGCGTGTAAGAGTTGCCACCCAAATCAAATCAAATCAAATCAAATACTATAACTGTGAAAAGGGGTGTCATGTGATTAAGGTAATAGATTTTGGAACTCTATCAGCATAGTGAAATTGTCATGTAATTTAGTGATAATATCAAAAATGCATACAAACAAAATCACAGTAGTTCTATATGAATTTGAAAATTAATTTGATCATAAAAGGAATCATGCACACAATCAACGTAAGAGGCATTTATATGTTTTTGCTTTTGTAGTATAGAATCCGATCGGCCAGAAACCTCTTTAGTACAGTAAGTGCTTTTCAAAATTAAATATAAATAAAAATATTTATATATTTAATTAAAAATGCAATTTAAGTACATCAGCTTTTTAATTATTACTTTTATTTACATTTCATTTCTAAATAGTAAATCGCAATTTCTCTAACCATTTACGATTTATTTATATTGTATATTCAACGACATCATTTTTTTTTTAATCAAACTTAAGATTATTTCTTTAATTATAATTTATCGAATTCATAATAACACCTAAAAAATATATGTTTTATATTAAGAACTATAAAAAAACACTTAAAAAAATTCCACCTAAATTTTTTTCTTCAGAGTCACTGTAGATACGACATGTTGCAAGTAATAAAACGACACGTGAGTGGACAGAAAGCATACCAATCACACGAGGTGAGACACTTCGGATCAGATCGTTCGTTACTCTTTGACTGAAAAAACAACACTTGCCTCGAATTTCAACAACTAATTAAAAAAAATACCTCTTCAATTAGTTTATATTTTTTTTGGCTAAACTATACTAGTATTTTTTTTCTTAACTTATTTCAAAATTTCATTTCGAATTCTTATTTTTTTATATTAGCCTTCTAAATTTGAATTGTAAATACTAAACACTTCAATTTTTTAAAATAACAAAAGTTAATCACTTTTAATCTTGTTACGAATAACAAATATTTTTAACCTAAGAAACAAAATATTTATACACTTATATGTTAATGGACAAAAATTAAATGATTAAAATGTGTAAACATTATACATAATTTAAAAGGCCAAGATAGGAAGAAAAAAATTTAATAGATTAAAGTAACATCTTCTGTTTTTGTACTTAAAAAAAAAGGTTGAAAATGTGTAATTTTTTCTTTATCATTTTATATTCATTTCTATATATAAAATGGTTATATTATTAGAAAATTATAATCACTTGTATGAATTTAAAAATAATTACTCTAAAAGATTTGTTTGTTTATTTTTTTTCTTCATTTTTTGTAATATTATTTTAATAAAAAAGATGTTTATAAATTAAATGGAAGTCGTATGAAATCAGTTAACTCAAAAGTTTACGCATTAATTTTTATTTTCTCATTACTAATATTTTAATCTTACAATATGCTATATAATCTCTAGTGCAAAATAGTAATCTTGCAACATGATATTAGATTAATCAAATTTTTTTAAGATATACTATTCCTTTTTCTTTGTCAAAAAAAATAATACAAATAAATCCGACAGTACATTTTTATTAAAAACTTTAAATCAATAAATTTATGGACATCTTCCAACTTATATTATATAGTATTTAATGTATATCATTGAGTTAACTTAACTAACCGTGTTTTGTAAGTAGTAATTGATTAGTCATCATTGTTGAAAGAGTCTGCAAACTGATTCTCACTATCTCACTTTAGGACAATATACTCAAGTGTTTTTATTTAAAATAGATGATTAAATTACTTAATTGGAGATTGGGAGGCCTGAACTTCAGGTATGCAGTAAGCTCTATTTCTTATGCGAGAGAGTCGGTGCTGGAAAAGATAATAATGTAATAATAACATTAATAATCCAATAGTCCAAAGTACAGTGTTGCTGACTGGACATGTATATATAAGATGGCATAAAACAAGGGTCACGGTTCTCCACATTATATATATAATGATGAGAAATGAGTTACTCAAGTAAAAACACCAAGAAATTATTTAGCTTCATTTGTCTTTTTTTTATTTCACGTAAAGAATGTACCCGGTATAGAATCTCTGAAGAATAATAATAAATAGACATTTAACGACAGGATGGAAGTTTCATATATTGGACTCTATCGTTTTCGTTGCCTAAAAAAATTTTAAAATTAAATTGTACGCTTGTTACAGTTTGGATATGATTTGGTGGAAGTTGGTACTGCATAAAATTAAGTGGCGTGTGTATTGATACATCAAATTAATTGATAACATCTCAATTTTATTTCTGATAACTCATAATTAAGCACAAACACAACATTGCATACTCAGTTACATTATGTTTAATTTACTATCGTTGTTAAGTCTTGTTGATTGAACAACACCAATCAATTTTTCATTCTTGATTATCACTTTAGTGCATGCTTTATTTTTCTCTTTAATACAATATACATCTGTTTTAGACTGGTTAACCTTAGAGTCCAATCAAACCATTTTGTTACTATTGGAGTTGGCAGTGGCTACATTTTTTTATTATGTATTTTGGAAATGTTTATTTTTGTTTTAATATACGTAATTTAGTTAATAAGATTTATTTGAATTTCAACTATATATTGAAAAAAAGATTTTTTTTTTCTTTTATATTCCTCCTTTTTTTTAAATTTTCTAAAATACTCTATATTAAAATTTATATGAAATTTATATATCAAAATACAGGAGGTCGCATCCCGATATGCGATTATGCATAAACTTTAATTTTTTTTATTTTTGAATGGAAAGTCGTATTCGAATGTGATCATTCAAAAGAATTAAGACATTTTAGTATATAAATTTTAATATAAAATATATTGTTTAGTTTTTTTAAAAAATAAAATATAATAATAAAAAAACCTGAAAAAAGTGTGTTTGAGAGTACTCACGCGGATTTTATTTATAAACAACTTTTTTTTTGTTTCACACGTATACAAAAATGGTTGTGCAGATTAGAAAAAATCATTTGTGACGGCCCAAGGACAAATTGGATCATGGGCTTAATAGCACAAAATCCCAAGCCTACCTAATACTGTGCTACTTTGAAAGTAAAACATAATTCAGTGTTGCAATTTATATATTACTCCATGAAGATACAGTAAGATAAATAAATTTATTCTTATCTCTACAGATAATAAAATTACATATTTTTATTTTTCAAGAGCTTAAAAATGTAAATCCCTTTTTAAATAATATATGAACCCTAAACTCTTTCTGACTTTGTATTTTGTACCGGAGAATCATCCTCACTCTATATTTCTATTATAAAAAATAAATAAAAATGTTACATTCTTTTTGCTTTAATCATCTAGTTTCTAGGTGAATAGGGCCTAGTAATCAAGTGTTCAGTTGGGAAGTAATCAAAGTCTGACCAAGAATTGTTCTAGTTAGTATTTAAATTTAGATTTCCAGAACGAATCGTCTTTAATTGAAATTAATTAACTATTTGAATTCTATCATTTGGTCAAATAATTTATTTTTATTTAAACAAACATGATTTATTATCTATTAGACTATTTCGCTCTATAGGACATAAGTCTGACTTGAAAAAAAAACACTTAAATATGATTTATTATCTATTATTGATTTATATTTTTAGGCATAATCCAACTTTTTGAATATCGGATATGATAAACTGTTATTTTTTAGTTTTGAAAAAACTTTAAAAATCAATTTATGTCACCGAAAATATTACTGGGTTGAGTCGCGGACTAGGTCGCTCTTTTTAAGACGTTTCGCGGCATTGCTCAAATTATGCAAGGCAGACTATCAATCACGAAATCCCCGGTATAAAACAGCTCAGATACATTGTATCGGAGTTCCACTGCATTGTAAAAAATTGTTTTAGAATTACACCATTAATATGGCATTCAAATGAGTGTCACTCGTAACATGGTACTACAACCACTCGAAGAAAGAGAAAAAGAGGGAGAAGCAGAGAAAAATATCAGATTTTGAAGAGTTTTTGGTGTATTTTTTCAATTAAGTAAAACTCTCTATTTATAAAAGAAATTTGCAACTGGATGAAAGAAAAACGTGCAATCCATTTGAGCTAATGTCGATGAGATGAGATTGTCAATAGATGAGTTTGTGCAGAGTCTCACCAACATGTTTATAGATAAGTAAATAATCTGTTAGAAAATGAATGGTCTAGGGAAATGGTTCATCTTAATACTAGTGTGCCCACAGTTGTCTCTTTCTAATGAAACATTGCTTTTAGGCACTGGTCCTATGGAATAAATGTCGAAACCATAAAAGTACAAACTATGTATAATGTCCACTTCTGGAGACTTCTACTAGATAACAAGATTGGGAACAATAAGGGACAGGGGATGATTTGTTCACGTGAATTCATTTGTCACTACAAGAATTGAATCAATATAACAATTTGTACCATTAAATATAGTCATCTAGAAAAATGCTTACACACTCGGGCTCATGGCATTGGAACCATCCAAAATTCACACACCCACACACATCTCCAAGCAAAAAATGTTTCAAAGGTTAAGTTACCAAATAGACAACGATGATTTTATGTGTAATTGTGTGTTGCCTTACTTGTTGGACATGATTACTTTTGTTATAATCAACTTGAGTGCAGTGAATGTCATACTTAGTCAACATATTTGGTATTCCACATTGTATTGTTAATTTGTTATTGCTATCAACTACTTTGGAAACAATAATCAGATCAAATCAGGTTGATACACATTGGAGAGTTTTAAGTTCATAGTATCTTGTTTGACTTTGGTGTGATGAGATTATCCACTTGGTGAAACATGCTTCTCGTTACAAACATACAAAGAAATGCTTGACATTGTAACAACCTAACTGCTGGGCACCAAGTTGGTGCTAATTCAAGAAACTTCAAAAAAAAAAATGAAAGAAACAAAAAAATAATAGTTAATCATCAAGCTCTTGTACAGAACATGCACAAATACACTCAAATGAAATAAAGACAACAACTTTGTTTTCATTCACGTCCTTTTGGTAATGGGGAAGAAGTGGAAGAAGGGGATTTATCATTATCAATATCATGTTGAGATGATAATCTAAGTCCTGCTTGGTTTTGATCAGAGGATTGTTGAGTCTGTGCATCAAGCTGTCTCACATTTTCTATCATCTTCACAACTTCTGAGATCTTTGGTCTCTGATCTGGCATCCTTACCACACATGACATAGCTATCTGCAACATTTCCACCATCTCTTCTTCGATATTCGGAAATCTCATCAGCTCTAAGTCAAACACTTCAGCTGTCCATTCCTCTCGGACGACCGAATGAACCCACCTAACTAGGTGGATAATCTCATCACCACAAGTAGTGTGGATTGGAGATTTCCCGGTCAGAAGCTCTAGTAACACCACACCGAAGCTGTAAACATCTGATGGTTGTGCTGCTTTTCTGGTGTCTGTGACTTCGGGAGCTCGGTAACCGGCTGCTCGTGAGATTGGTAGAGGAAGCGAGCTCGATATGGTTGCTAGACCGAGATCAGATACACAACCATATTGTTTAGTGTTGAGAAAGATATTGGAGGACTTGATGTTGCCATGTACGAGTTTACCACCATTCTCAGTGTGGATCCGAGCAATGCCTCTTGCAGCACCTAAAGCTATTCTTAACCGAGTATCCCAATCTAAAGTCACCCTGTCCTCTCCTCTTTTGCCTGAAATTCTCAGAAAGCAAAAAAGTGACTTTTATTTTTATACATAATAAGGAGAGTATATTGATGAAGTTGTGTAATGTCTATGATGTGCTAACATTTTAAGACAATGTACTAAATAACGATTTTATTAGGACAAGTTGTGTATAATGGACTCTAGGTAAGAATGTGAAATTCCATGATGTTAGAGTAATGTTTTCATGGCAATAGCACAAATGATGTAGTGGCTCCGGATTCGCGGCAGTTAATATTTCCTACAGTCACTGCATTCAGTCGACTTAAGTCGACGAAGAGTGATCAAATCAAATGATTCACATCGTGACTTAAATAAATTGTGAACTCAGAATTCAACTGTCCTAGCTTCATCGACTCCAGAGATCATTGACCGACTAAAGTGACTGCCAACCACATCAAATCCATTTTCATGACATTGTCACCTAAAATGTAAACAATCCTAATGTTTCTGAAAACACTAACATGAAAACCAACTGCATTTTCAAACTTCAAAGTTCATATTGCCCAAGTGTCCATTCAATTGTCAGTTGTCAGTAGCTACAACTAAGCTAGAGAAGTGAACATACAAAGTATACTTGAACAAGCAAGAGAATAGAGACATCCTTTTATGAAAAACATTGCCTTTATCTATAACATAGAAGAAACAAAATTGAACACATCTTATTTATTTACATTTGATTAAAGTGTTCTTAGTGTTGTTAAATAGCGACTATAACATAATAAAATTTAAACAAATTTTTGTTAGTTCTGCAATACACTATTTAGTATAAAATGTTGTCAAATAATAGTTATAACGACACTATAGCATTATTTTCTGCGATCCGCATTAGACAACGCTGAGCATGCAATTGCTAGGACATAAGTGAATCGGAAGTAGAAATATGAAATTACAATGGACTAAAATAATAGTACATACCATGCAACAAAGAAGAGACACTCCCCTGACTGTAGTAATCATATACCATCAATTTCTCATCTTTGGAATAATAATATGCCTTCAACTCAACCACATTCTCATGTTTAAGACTTCCAACAATCTCCATGTATTGCTCAAAATCCTTCTTTCCAAAGGCTACCTCCTTCAACCTCTTCACAACAACTGTGGTCACGTCTTCAAGAATAGCCTTATAAGCAGTGCCAAATGTTCCCTTTCCAAGCACCTCAGCAGAAGCCCTCAACAAATCTTCCAAATCAAAGGCATAATTACATCCCTCAAAGAAAGATAGCTTATTGTTAGCATCCTGGTGCCTCGAAACCGCTTTTTCTGGTGACATCTCTCCCTTATTCAACTGCCCAACAAATGCATCATCATCATCTCCATCTTTTCTTCTATTGCAGCAGCACACAAACATCAAAAAACCAAATGCTATAAGCCCTATAACAATACCAGCAACAATAATTCCCAGCAGCGCTATTTCACTGAGTCTGCCATGTTTCTCAGCGACCGAAGGTGGCTCATAAACCGGTGCATTCACCGGAGAAACAGCAGTAGAATCTCCAAGAGAAATGTTATTCCCTATGAATGCTGAATCAGGAAACCTCTTGAGAGATTTAGGCACAGTGCCATGTAAATCATTGTTAGACAAATTCAACACCTGCAATCTTGACAAATCAAGATCAGGAATTTCACCAGAAAGAGAGTTGTTTGCAAGGTTCAAACCAGCAAGCTGAGTCAAATTAGAAAGAGATAAAGGAATAGTGCCATTGAACTTGTTATTAGACAAATTAACAACAGTGAGATTCTTCCAAGGTGAGAAATCAGGTAAAGGACCAGACAAATTATTGAACTGAAGATAAAGAAAAGACAAGTTTTTTAGATTGGAAAAATCAAACGGAAAAAACCCAGTTATGAAATTGGATCTAAGACTCAGAATTTGAAGAGCTGAGAGGTTACTAATGGTAAAAGGTGGAATAGTTCCATGAAATCCAACACCTGGTAATCTAATAGCTATTACTCTAGACCTATCTTCACTGCAAGTAACACCAGTCCAATTATCACACACAGAAGAACTCTCGTTCCAATTCAGAGTCCTTGAAGGTGGGAACTTTTTCACAAACTCAAGTAAAACTTCTTTATCTTGAACAGGTTCACAATTCCCTTGTTGACACAGTATCAAACATAATATGCACATAATAAAACATGAAATGTGAAGAAATTTCATTGGTTTCCACTTCTAGCAACAACAACAAGGAACTAGGAGATTCTGCTTAATGCTGCATAGATTAAAATGAATTACAAGAATGTTAGTGTAATAATAAAGTGAAGAAAAATAAAAGATTTATGAATAAAAAAAGTAAAATTTCCCGCTTGAGAAACTGAAATGAAAGAAAAGAGAAAATTCAAAATTGTGATTCCTAGAAGGTTGTCTATGAAAGTAGAAGCCGACACTGAGAAACTTGTGCATAAAAAAATGAGCTTTTGCAGGTGCTTGTGTTTCTATTCTAAGTAAAAAAAACAAAAATTTAAAAAAATGAAAAGAGACATTATTCTAAAAATTTAAAATAAGTATTGTTTCAATTTCATCTTTTTGCTCTTTATTCAGAATACACTTTTCAGTGGAGATGACAAAACCGAGAAAATTCAAATTAAAAGCACTTGTACTAGTAGTAGTACTCACTTGGGTCGAAGGCAAAGCAAAGCTATTTTTCTTGTGTTGCAGATCTGAAATAAAGAATGTCTTTTTGTTCCTTAACAAAAACACACTTAAATGTAGCATGCAATGGAAAATCAAAGAGTGTGGTAGTAGCAGTGTTGAAAGAGCAGAGGAAAAGTGTGATTTTTTGGAAAATAATAAAATAGAGGTGAACACAAGATTTTCAACAAGACAAGCATTGTTTGTTTTATTAACGGCTTTATTTTGTTGTTGTAGTGAGTGTAACGGTGTGCGAGAGAATTGGTGAATTGGAACGGAACGGCTCTAACAGACACACATGTTGCATAATTAATGGTAGCGTAGCGCCACTACTACCACTGTGTGAGTGTGAGAGAGAATAACGGTCAAAGTTGGAACGGAAAACCGCTTTTCATAGAACCGTACATCATGGAAAAGGTGGGTTTATGTGGATCCGTGACGTGGCAGTATTATTAACTCTCCTTTGTTATTTGTTTGGTTTGTGAAGATTAACTCTACTACGTGCTGTTATGTGATGAAAATATATACCAGTTCTTTTTTTTTTTAATCTCAAAATGGACCAATCTTCCTGTGGAAGCCATGAACAAATTTGCTTTGAGAATATTAGTCCACATTTACCTTGAAGCAATCGGAAACTGAACTATGTTAATCAGGTGACCACACTGAGCCTCTAGGGTAGCATTAGAGGCCATATGAACAAGAATTAAGTTCACTTGAAACTATTAGAATTATATTTTACTAATGGTGGGAGTTATATTCTATCTTAAAAATTTTAATGATTGATGATCAATTTTATCATTTAAATTTGTGAAATACCAATTTAGTTCCTTAGTTAACGTCAATCAAAACTAATAAAATACATTAATATTGACTTAAATGATTTTTTATACATCAAAGTAAACATAGAACATTTAAAATTTGCAAATTTTTTTAATCTTTTTTAACCATTTAAACCATCGGAATTAATTCTTTTCAAAATATTTATGTAGTTAACATCTATCAAAACTAATAATATACATTAATATTGACTTAAATATTTTTTTTATTACATCATAATAAACATAGAACATTTAAAATTATGGTGTAATTTTTTTTTTAAATAACTAATTAAATTATTTGATATTTTTTAATTTAAGAGACTATAATACTATTTTGTAAATCTAAATTTTATAATTTCAAAGAATAAAATGGTTATTTATATGTTAAAAAAATTATATCGGTAATATATATATATATATATATATATATATATATATATATATATATATATATGTGTGTGTGTGTGTGTGTGTGTGTGTGTGTGTGTGGGTAAAGGCCTTATATAGATGAATACATTAATTACATATTTTGGATATTCATTGCAGGAGCAATGAGTGGCAGGTTCACGTCGCCAGAGAGTGGTGAAATGATCATTTGCACTTTTACAATGACGACAAAGAGTCGATGTTGTATTTTGTGATGGTCCAACGCAAAAAAAAAA
>JBBPBO010000005.1:3164877-3212745 GCA_037974295.1 Cicer cuneatum
CAAAAAAAAAAAAAAAGAACTTGTGCGACTGTCCAAAAGTTCCATTTATAATTATTGTTAGATTTTTATGACTTGGTTAATTAATTACATTTAGTTATTTAATTATTAATATTATTTAATATATTTTTTATTTATTATCTTTTATTAATGACTTAAATCAATAATTTTAATATAGTATTAGAGTTAATTATTTTGTTATTATTTTGTCTCAAAAATTTATAGGAAGATCTTTTATAGAAGGTTAATTCATTTATCATTTCTTTTTCATTTTATTTTTGCATAATTTGTTTATTTTTCTCTATTTTTTTTCATTTAAAACTAATTATTTTTCATTCTCTCTTCTTTTTCTCTCTCAGATTCTAAATTAAAATTATTTTATTATGATGATAATAAAATAAAATAAAACTATCAAACAATTGACATTATAGACAACGTGTTTGTCGACAAAACTTTACTAAAATTCAAGACTTGTTCAATTATTTGATATCACAAATGTTTTAATATCAACAACTTTCATCGAGAATGAAAAAGATGAAGTCAAATGCATTATTCAAATTATCCCCATCATGAAACTCAAGAATACATGCTATCAAAGCATTTATTGAAGATTTTTCAAGAACATCAATAATATTTAGCGACAAAATTATTTCTTTTAGCTAAATTGACATTAAAAAAAAAATGTAGACTCTAGATTCAATATTTACCAATAAAAAAAAAGATTATACTTGTTTCAAGAAAAAAAAATCTACAATTGTATTCTCAATTAGAAGTCCAAATTAATTACCAAGAAAATGTGCATGAGATTTCCTTCAAAAGAAAAAATGCAAGAGAAAATAATGCATTGATGTGTAGATTTGATTCAACACCTACTAAAACAAAAAAAAAAACAAAAAAAAAAACAAAAAAAAGAAGCAAGATTGCATTAAAATGTTTCTTGTTCTTATTTAAAGAGAAACATACATCTTTATAAAAAAATTACTCGGTCTACTTCTGGCGTTCAAAATTATTTTATCCAATCAATTTTCAGTATTTAAAATTCCTTTAGCAATAAATCTTTTGCATGTCAAATTATTTTAGCCGATGAATTTTCAGCACTACAAATTTAATTTAGCCATTTTCTTTTTTCGAATTTCTTTCTTGAGATTTTATAAGCTCAAAGCGTATTATAAAGACGTTCTAGCTTTAGAGGAATATTAGATATTTTAGTTGGTTAATTATTTATTTGGTTAATTTGTTACATTAACTAGTTAATTATTTATCTATTTGACTATATAAATTTATGTAACCCTTAAATAATATTATCTCTATCAATATCATTTAATTTATTTTTCTCTATTTATTTTTTATCAATAACTTAAATCAAGAATTGTAATAATTATAACTGTAATATTTTTTTAATATTTTAAATTCTTACAAACATAACATTTTTTAGAATTCTAAAATCATATTTCTTAATATTCATAATTTTTTTAATTGGTCAATGTTAATTGCTAATTGTTAGTTTTTGTTTTTGGTAGAAGGAGTTGAATGTACGACTTCTTTATCACTTCAATTTATATGTTCCTCTCTCAACCATCAAACCACCTATGACTCTACTTAATAGTCATAATTTAGTCAATTAGATCTTTCAAGTATCAATCTATTGTAGATTATGAAGTGGAAATGTTGCTTTACAGGAAAGGGGAGTTTGAATTGGAAAGCTGTATTTTATAAGTTTTCTTGTCAACACTTTAAAATTTAACTCAAGAATGATCTTGGTTACAAAATAGAGAATGTTTTTTTATTAGTTTTAAAAGGCAGAATGATCTTAATAGTAAAGGCAGAAAAATGAGAACGTTCTGGAAAACGCAGAACGTTCTGGTTTGCTTTTAAAACAGAAAATTGTTTTTTTAACTTAAGTAAATAAAGAGCTGAATATAAATAGAGTTAAGGAAGAGATAGTACGCAGAGAGTTATCTTGGTTCACCATAACTTGGGCTACGTCCAGTCCTCACACCAGTGAGTTTTTCCACTAAGTGTTTAAAACAAAGTACCCACTTGGTTTTACAACTCCTAGTTCAGATCAGCCTTGATCTGTCACAGTTTATCACTCCTTTCTACCTAGAAAGAAATACAATCTGATCACCTATAAACCCTTGATAGGATTTTACAACTTCACCTTTTAACCTTAAAAGGATTTTTCTAAAAATGACTCACTCAAGCTATAAACAAGCCTTATAGTCTTGAGTGTTGAATGATAATGATATGATTTAAGACAGAATCTGTTTTGACTCAACTCTTGTTTGAGTTTAGATTCTTTACAAATGATTTCAGTAAACTAAAGATAGAGAATTCGAAATAGAAGGTTACTGATTTCTTTGAAAAGCTTTCAAGTGTTAATGTGAGTGATTTGATGATTTTCTTTGCACTTGAATGTCTTGTTTTTCTCTTGATCAGTGAGGTTCCTTTTATAGATATTCAGGAAGTCCTTGAGGGCTTGCTATTACCGTTTGAGAAGGTTCTCTTGATCAAGGGGTAGAATAAAATAATCATTTATTTCAAATCTTTTGACTGAACTTTTCTGCTTTTTTTGACTTATTGACTTTCTTATATTTGTTTAATGTTTTGTCATCTAATTTGTGCACATTGTAGCATTAGTTTGATTAAAATAATATGTGTCAGAATGTGATGTTGTACATTAAATCAGAATCGTTCTTGAACAAGTTTAGAATTTGGAGAATGTTCTGGTGCAGAAAAGCAGAAGCTGGAGAATGATCGTTTTCAGCTGTTTCATCTGTTTTGCTTTGCTCTAAATCTTTTCTCCTTTGATCTTTTAGAGTGTTTATTTTGCTATATTTAAAGTTTCATATCTCATGTTGATGTACTGGAAATTTGTTTAAAATAAGCATGATTTTTCCTTGCATAAAAATCAGGTTCCAACAGCCTTGATGAAATGAGCAAAGTCCTGGAGAACGTTCTGGTTTTTCCAAAAGAACGTCCAGAACGTTCTTGGTTCTTGGCAGTGCATTTTTTGCTTTGTTCTTTCAATTGATTCTGCTAGGTATCTTAGATTAATATACTCAAAAGCACATGTTAAATAACAATTAACTTAGAATCATAATTAGAGTCTTTAATTAATCTTTATTTGTTTTCATCAAAACTCTTTAATTGAGATTTTGTCTTAACAGATTATTTATTAATGTGGTCCATAATAAAGTTTTCCACCTATTTTTAAGATTCAAATTCATTGTAGAACACCTAATTTTTTGTCATTTGTGATTTTCGTCCTCCATTTAAATTTGGAAATATAGTCCACCACTTTTAAAAGTTTTAATAATTTTCATATACCACTAAACTTGGAACTTATTTATGCCGATATGTCAAATTGAATAATGAGATGGCAAATAAAGTGGAGGTGAAATAATTCATATGTAAATTAAATTTTATTATTTTATTTTCCATATCCTTATAATATAGTTTATAAATATATACCTTAAAAATAATTAGATGTACGTAAACCCTAAAAAATTATATGAAAATAAAGACTACGCATTAATAGTGTAAAGTTATTTTATAATAGCAGTCGATATAATATGCTACCACAACAAATAATTTGTGTATTTTTTTTTCAATTTTTATTTAATGTATTGTGAAGTTGCGTCTAATTATGAGTGTAAAATAACTTTACAATGACAATGCATGTCTTATAATATCAAATCATATTTTTCAAAGAAATAAATGTTATCACAACATCCCATGACTTGTTATAGCTCATTATTGAACATGACACATAAAAAAAGTTCAAATTTAATAGTGAATAAAAAATTTTAAATTTATAAAAATAAAGAGTCTATAGAAGTTTGAAATGGGGAAAATTCGTGAATCAAAAAATGTAAAAATAAAAAATATAATTAAACACATGTTATAATTTTTATCTTAATCACCAAATTTAAGAAATGTTGTTTAAATAACTCTGATTGGTGAGCTAAATAATATAAAATCAAATAAATTTTAAGAATGAAGTTACGAGTTTAAATATCAAGTTAACATAACTACTACTACCCGACACCTTGATTACAAAAACACAAATTTAAGAAAAAACAATTACTATTTCAAATATTAGAGTAATATTTTAAAACGGGTGGCATTTAGAATACACAAATGGTAAAATTTGTGTACCATACCCAAATGCATCGTTAGGCATTGATTTATTAATTTAAAATTCCAATGGCTAGGATCTAGTAAGGGTAACATGTTGTAAAGGTGTACTTGGGGTTGAAAAGGAGTCAAGGTCCACCCTTGGAGTTGTAATTTTTTTTCTTTCAAAAGTACATAAGTTAAGAATCTTTATTACTTAATATATTCATAGCTCCTTAAAAAAAGTATTACTAGCGATTGAAATTTTATTTCATAAAAAATAAATACATCAGATTGTAATTAATTTCTTATCCATAAAAATGATATTTTAATTTTATAAAAAACAGTAATTTAATTATAAAAATGAGAGATAGTTTATTTATATATAATAATAATAATAATAAAAATCTAAATATCATCGAGATAATTGAGTTTAATAGAAGGTGTTAGACTCTATGATGTAGTAAATCAATATTCAAATTCTAAGTTAAAGATATATGTACATTTAGTTTTGACGCGTCTTAGATATAAATATATTCGATTAAGGAAATTTATTAGTATAAAATAATTTCTATTATTTTTTACTTAAATTTTCTGAAAAATTATATATAAAAATACTACAAAATTAAAATAATAGCAAAATATATCACACTTTAGCAAATGACACATAAAAATTATATATAGAAATACTACAAAATTAAAATAATAGCAAAATATATCACACTTTAGAAATACTACAAAATTAAGATATATGTACATTTAGTTTTGACGCGTCTTAGATATAAATATATTCGATTAAGGAAATTTATTAGTATAAAATAATTTCTATTATTTTTTACTTAAATTTTCTGAAAAATTATATATAAAAATACTACAAAATTAAAATAATAGCAAAATATATCACACTTTAGCAAATGACACATAAAAATTATATATAGAAATACTACAAAATTAAAATAATAGCAAAATATATCACACTTTAGCAAATGACACATAAAAATTATATATAGAAATACTACAAAATTAAAATAATAGCAAAATATATCACACTTTAGCAAATGACACATAAATTAATAGATGAATTTTATTTGTATACACCATGGTGTAAATTTTTTTATACATACATTCAATCAAATCACTCAATAATGTCACTTCCTTAAGTTAGTTTCTAAAATATTTTTACAATATTTATTTGACATATTTTTATTGAATGCATGTGTAAAAAAAAAATTTACATTGCCCATGCTTAAAATTAATCTCTTAATAAATACAAATTTATTGAAAAGATAAAAAGTGAAATTGTATATCTCCGTAAATATAGTTGGTATAGTAAAAGAAAAGAAATATATTTAATACGCTGAAATTTGAGTTCAAACATGCCATAACCTACGCATTTAGAGTGTATGAAATTTACCGCTAGATTCTTAAAAAAATGTAAAATTTTGTTTGTAAAAATAATTATTTAACCAGTAATATATAATCATAAGATCTTTTCTACCTTAAATTTTTTTCATAAAAATAAAATCTCCATATATTAAAGTATAGAACCTTTTGGTCAATTAAAAAAAAAAAGAAAAAAAGAGCATCGAACTAGGAGCTAATACAGAAAAATGAAAATGGAAAAATCGGAACTACCTACTGTTGTCGGTTTTTGCTGCACTTGTGTTTGGTGCATAAATTTAGCATTTGTGTATGCTAAATGTCACCTTGGAAACGATAATGCTTTTGAGGTTCCCAAAGAAACCGCTTTAGTTAGCTTAGTTTTGAATTGTGATTTGGAGTAGTGTTACTGTTGTGGTTGGGGGTATTAATTAGAAACAAGATAAGGAGAGAAAAACAGGCCGCTTATGCATGTCTTTTTCCTCTTCGATGCCTTTCATAACAGCCAATTTTGTTGTCTAGAATAAAAATTAAATAAAAACACTTGTCCAGGAAACCGGAAATTGATCAAAATTATGATTGTGCTATGCAAAAGTGAATGTTTCATGGAACAAGGCTGTGTGTTAGGAAATTAGGTAACCCTCCTTTTCTCAAATTTTAATTATAAGTTATGGCTTGGAGTTAATTGTAAATTATGATTATTGAGAGGTTAACTCAGTTTTAAGGGTTTATTTTTGTAGCTTCAAACTACTGAGTGTAAATGTCTTCAAGGACTATTGTAAAATAGTTTGTCAAAATTAATAATAATATTTTTTTTATTTTATATATTTGACCGGTTTATAAAATTATGGCTAGATTCGCCAATAACAGTTGGAACATCTCCATCATATCATACTATAAAGTTTTCTTCTTATAGTGTATCAATTTTGGGACCTCATCTATGTTTAATATTGTAAAGTTTGCTCAACTCTTGGGAATAATTTGATTTACGTTTGATTTTGAAAATTGTCTGTAGTGTCTGAGATTGTATTGTTTGTAAGTTTGTTTGGTTAGAGGAAAGCCATATGTTATCCAGTGGCGTGGCCCCTGTGTGTATGGGAAACAAGACATGCTCATATGAAGTGTTTCATCTTTCAACATTTAGTTCATGGTTTTGATAGCTTGATGTGCCCATATGGCGGGGAATATGTGTTATAGTTTGCTAAGCGATATTGATAGTTGTTTGTTCTATTTTTTTTTTATATAATCAAACGGTAGTTTATTAGTTAGGTCAATAATTTTTTTCTTTTATTTCGATTATTTTGTTCTTTCAACTTTTACATCAAACCAGTTAGTTATTTAATTCTATCTATTCGCTCTCTATATATATTTCATCATATGTAATTTTTTTGAATTTTTTGTTTAATCAATAAATGAAGTTATTGAAAATCTTCTTTTTGCCCGTTCATTAGTAAAAAAAGAAAAACACTTTTGGTGAATACTTCTTTCTTAATATATATATATATATATATAAATATATATTTTATGTTTCAACTAAAACACAGAACTAATACCTCATGTACTCTTCCAAGTACAACTATTAATAAAAAAATAATGAATAACTATTTTAAATAGATATAATTGGGTCATAGTTTTTGTATTTTTCGTTATTTTGATTTTTTATTTTGTTTGTAAATAGAATAATAAATATCATTTAAAACTCACACACACAATTATGATATTTTACGTTTGAACTTGAGCAAATATATTCAACTTATCGATATTTATTAGCTGAACCATGTATTACGAGGGAATTACTCCGATTTTAATTATGTCCAAACTTAATCTTGAAAGTTTTTCTTCTATTAAATCATCTTATTTTTTAAAATTAAACAAATCTAATATTATTAATTTGCATTTCTAACCAAATATTTGAGAGCTAATTAATATGAAGAATTAGGAGATAAAGTAATTTCAATGGTGTAGAAGTAAGAATTTTTGTGAAAAATTAAAACTTTATCCATCTCCGATCTTTGGTCTTTTTACATTTTTAATTCTATTAAAAAATTTATTTCTTTTCGAAAATTAAGATACAAGTACATATTTTTCCTTTTATACCCTTGCAAAACTTAAAATATATCTTAAATGAGTTTTATGTTTATTAGCTGTTACATTAAAAATATGAGAGTACTTTAATTATCACATTAGTCTATATTGTAACTTGAACTTTGGAGCACTTCCGAGCATAAAAAACATGAGTGAAGTTCGAAGATAAAAAAATTGTAAATAAAAAAGACAAGAAAAAGTTATTGGAAATTTGGAAACAATTGTGAACAAAATATAATAAATAACGACAAATTTGTCTATATTTATTTTAATTTATTATTTTTTAATTTGCGTGTCTATATATAAAATATAAAAGTTAAAAAAAAACAATGATTATTAACAAAGTACAGTACAAAGGGCTTTGTGAATTACTCCATAACTAATTTTGAAAAAAAATTCAATGATTTTGATACTTTTTAGTTTTTTGTCTTATAGAGTAAAATGTAATTCACCGATATTTTTTCATGAAAGAACGCCCTCACTAATTTCTGACATCAATTTATGAGCTTTGTCTTAAACAAGAGATAGGGGCGTGAGAGATTTGTGAGAATTAAAAACAATATGACTTTTTGTTGAATCTACTCAAACGGCTAAAGAGCGTTTATTTAAACTTTGTATCCAGAAAGCAATAATGACAACTATTGTCTGGATTCTATGATATCAATTACAAGGTGGGGGGGACCCCTTATCTTTCAACATTGTACGGTACGTTCTGCTTCAATGTGCATGATAATGATATGATGAAAATATTTGTGAAAGATGGTCCAATTGAGTTGTGATTCGCATTCTTAATTTAATGAACAACTTTAGAAAAATAAATTAAGCTTAGTTTGAAACTCACTTGAACATGGAAATATCACGTAGTTTTAGACTTAACAGTGTAATTTTTTTGGGATCCAAAGTGTCGTCCTTGCTTGAAATTTATTTTTTGATGTAATTTTTTCAATTTAAACTTCAAATTGTAGTCTCGTAGTTGACGAAGGATGAACTAAAGCCATTTTATATTACCGTATAAGAAAGTTATACCATAAAAGATGATTTATTATTGAATAATATTCAAAAGTCATATTTGAAATTCTAATTACGATTGACAATTCTATCCGATATCACTCAAATATGTTAAAATTAATTATATACATTTAAAATTGATTTTAACTCCTCCAAACATATATTAAATCATAGTTAATTTTTGTCAACTGGTATGTGTATAGCTAATAGGTGAAGATATGTATTAGAGATGTTAATTATACAAGTTAAATACAATATAGTTAGCTAATAGGTATAAAAGGGATATGAGGTAAAACTTCTTAAAAAGATAATCACTAGAGCCGCCTTAAGACAGAGTAACACATGATGCAACTGTAAAATAATGAACCCAAGAAAACAAGAAAATAGTACAAAATTTTATTTTGAAAAAGAAATACAAATTTTTCCTATCTCAAGTATACTTCCGCACATAAATTTGATTTTTCAGGAATATAAAAAAGATGAAAGTAGCATCATGAATTCAAATATGTTTTTATATTCTTTTATAAAGACTCTAAATTATAGTGAGATTCATGGTATCAAGATCATTAAATGAAATTTTTTAACATTTAAAATATACTTTTAGTTGTGCTTGATGGAGATTAGTAGATCTAGTACTAAATTTTGTTCTTCTTTCACTTTTTTTTATTTTTGGTTTTGGTTTTATTTCATTTTGGACATCTTGGGCTTGTTTTTATTGGATTTGAATTTAAGCCACTGGAGCCCGTTTTTGTAGAAATGCAATCAAGTTTTGGAAGTTTTACCTCATACCCCCTTTTATACCTATATCCCTACACATTTTTTAAAATACCAATAATACTCTGTGAATTTTTTACTATTTATATAAATTTAAAGTTTTTTTTTTTACCCCTAAAGATTTCCGGAGCTCGAAAAACAAAGATTCCCGGTAATTACCGAAAAAGTTTTCCAGAAAAAATGAGTATTTATAACTACCGGAAAACTTGTAGGGAAGTTTTCCGATAGTTTTTTTTTTGTCAATTTTTTTTATTAATTTTTTTATAGATATGGATAATCCGCTAGTATTATCTAATAAAATATGCGTTAATATTACCAACGTTTTTAACACAGAACAGGTATGAATAATTATAATTACTATCGTAAAAATCTATTATTATCATTATCGTCGCGTGATGGTCGAACGATTCTGTCGTCTCTACCTCGTACACCAGCGCCCACTAAAATGAAAAAATAACAAGAAAAAAAAAACAGTTAAAAAAATTATTAAAAAAAATTAAAAAAAAAAAAACTTCCGGGAAACTTGAAATTGAAGTTTCCCGGTAACTTCCGGAAAACTTCAATTTCAAGTTTCCCGGTAGTTGAAATTTAACAAAAAGTTCCGGAAAACTTATTGGGAAGTTTCCCAGTAGTGCAATTTTTTCCGGAAAACTTGAAAAAAAGTTTTCTGAAAAAAATTGCACCCGGGAAACTTCCCAATAAGTTTTTCAAAACTTTTTGTTAAAAACTTGAAATTGAAGTTTTCCGGAAATTTTTCAAAAAATCTTACTTTTTTCGGAAAACTTAAAATGCGAAATGGTAAAATTTTCAAATTTTATACTTTATATGAGGATAAAAACGTCTTTTCCCTATCCTTTGTGGGGTATAGGTATAAAAGGGGGGTATGGAGTAAAACTTTCTCAAGGTTTTCTTTACAAGAATTCTTTTCAACTAAAATTGTCATGGGCCTCTTGAGCACTTTTTTTAAAACAAAAAAAAAGTCAAAGCATCACATAACAAACTAAAGAGGATTGTACTTGCCACCCTACTTATACCTCTCACCCCAAACACGTCAAAAGACTATTTAACCTTTTTTACTTTATATAAAAACTTAAAATTTTTTACTTCTCACTTTTCTCTCACTCTTTTGAAACGTTGGCAAAACCCCAACATTTTTGAATCTTTCAAAACTTTCGAAACCAACAAGTTTTTTTCGATTCTTTCAAAAATTTTGAAACGTAATTTTTAGTTTTTTTAAAAAAAATTCGAAACTTTTGAATAATACAACAATTTTAAAATACGAAAATTTTAGGAATTTCAAAACTTTCGAAATAAGAAAATTCTAAAAAATTTAAAACTTTCGAACAATATGAAACTTTTGAAATAGGAAAAACCTTCGAACATTTCAAATATTGAAAATATGGTTTTTTAACTATTCGAAACTTTCAAATACTTAAAGTTTCAAAACTTAAACTTTTAAAACATTCGAAATTTTTGAAAGTTTCCAATTTTTTTATAATTATTGATATGATAATTAATATGTTAATTTAATTTTATAGTGCCTATAATGAGATGTGCGAGCGGATAAATTATTCGTACTATCGCTAGCAACAGAGGCAATAGAGTTCCATCAACATCATATGGACGAATGACTAAAGCTAATTGTCTAGTCCACCTCGTCAGCATCGTTGTAGACATGGTTTTAGGTCTCATGACCTTGGCGAGGATGTTCAAGAGTATGAGTAGAATATTCAGGAGCCTAAACATATGGATTACGAGGAAGTTGGGGAGCACAACATCGAAAAACAGGTTCAACAGTCCATATTCCTTGGAGGACCATTGGTGACATCGATATTGACATAGTATAAGCACCATATGGCTCAGAGGATATGAGAAGGATAAATATATTTTAATTAATTAATTTTTTAATTAAGAATAATTATATATATTATATTTAGTACATTTTTTTAATGAAATTTGGTACATGATTTTATTGTTATGTTTTTTAATTACTTATAGGGTTGTGGACATTGAAGGTGATCACACATAGCTTGAAACCGAAGAAGTTTGCTCACGTACCTATACCAGACATTGTATAACATTGAATTCAAGAATCTAGACTGGTACATTTGTATTCAGTTTATTTGACGATGATCAAAGTTGGTCTCATACATGCCTTTGTAGAAAGGTGGCATAGACTACAATAAGTTATTCGATACATGCCTTTGTAGAAAAGTGGCATAAACACACTGGATGATGTCACGTCTCTTCTCCACATTCCTCCCCGTGATAAGTTCTTCAATGCACCAATAAATATGAACAATAATAATGTTGTGTTTGTTGCACATGAGCTATTGGGAGCAACCTTGGAGGAAATAAGTGCTGAGATCATTTTTAATAAATGTGCACAATATAGACTATAGTAAGTTGTATTTTTAATTTTCTTAATTGTTTTTAATTTTTGGTACAATGCTGGATTTATAAGCACTTTTCTAACATCTGTAAGTTGGACGATAGTGGAACGGTTCATGAGCATATTCCAAGAGCTCGTAGGTGGACGACAAAACACAATGTTAAAAGTGGGTTGCTAACATACCGGCGGATACTTGATACTATTTTGTTTTAGGATGTACTGTCTACACTCTACGATGATGACCAAACTAATCATCATTTTAAAGCAACATCGATGTTCTCTGGCTACCTTCATTGGGGTGGAGTTCTAGTCTCATATCTATTGGAGTGATGTCTTTTCAAATTCTCAGACAAAATTTTCTTGTCGCTCTTGTTACAATTAAGCAAATGCAGCAGAAAATGTCAACTCAATAGATGTTATACCGATAATTTCAAGCAACGGTAGTTGATATCTATTTGTTTTGTATGTGCTATCACATATCAAAACAAAATGAAACATGTTCAACAACTTTATACAATTAGGATGCGTCCAAAATATGTCTGTCAGAACATATGAATCCTCCCTTCTTATTCAATGCACATAATTTTCATTTTGTATTAACTTCAATAGATGTTACACGTCTCTGTACGAACCTCTCAAAGATGATCGATAAATACTCTATGCTTTATATATTTGAGTGAAAATTGTGAGATTCTCTTTATTTCTCTCTTTCAAATTATTCAAAATGAATCTTGGTGCAAAGTTATACTTTGTCGCGTCATTAACAAATTTTCTCTCATCTTTTTCTTTAAACGTCCCAAATATGAATGACTATCTAAAGTATCTGCTAAATCGTGATTGTATTTCTATATCGAACACTAATTTTTCATCCTTCACCGATACTCAACAATATACATCTGAGTTTGAATAGATAAATTTTCTTGTGAAGAAAGTTACTATTGATTTTGATTTATATCTTCAACATTTTTCGCATCCCAAAATTAATTTGTCATTTCTTTCTCTCTTTTATGGTAGTTGTATTAAATCTAATGATAACAATTATTATTTCATTTTGTCTTCTAATAATTTTTGCCCATTTGAATACAACTTCTCGAAAGAAAAATATTTGCAAAATATATTTCAAACAAAACATCAATATATGTGCACATTAAAAACCAAAACTTATAATATCAATTATCATTAAGATTATCTGATTGGTGATACATTTATCTGTAGAATTTACGATCGGTGTAGCAGAAATTTCACTTTAATATTTAATTATTTTGAAATAAAATTTACACTTTGAAACTTTCAGTAAAATTAAAAATTTTCAAAACTTTTCAAATTTTTTAAATGTATAATTACGTTTCATAACTTATGTTTTTAAAACATTTGAAATTTCCTAATTTGAAAATTTAAAAGTTTCAAAAATATACATTTACAAACTTTTGTTAAATGTGAAAGGTTCGAAAACATTTTACAACTTCGTTTTGAAAATTTCAAATTAAATAATTTTTTAAAAAATTAACTCATTTTGTATTTCAAAAGTTTGATGATCAATCAAAGTTTCGAAAATTATAAAAAAATAATTACTAAATTTTTGAATATGCAGAAATAAAAAGTGAAAAATAAAAAAAAATTCAAATTTTTATATAAGGTGAAAAAGATAAAATAATCTTTTTAATTTTGAAAAAATAGCATACACGTGTAGAGGACGACAAGTAGAATCCTCCACACTAAAACATCTCAAATATATTGACATATAGATTCAGTTGTAAAACATGATAAGAAAAAAAATAAATAAAGAGCAAACAACAACAAAAACAATAAGGAAAGGATCCTTTAACGAAGATCAACGTTAACAAAAAAACATGTGAAAACCGCATTAAACCCAACGTGAAAAGTATAAAAACGAAACAAAAGATTGCATGCTCTCTCTTAGATCGTGGGAAGAGATTAGCATGTCGCTTAAAAATAAGAAAGAATGTCCCTTTAACTTTTTTTCCTCGTTGGAGCTTGATTATGTAGCAAACTTAATTTCTTAAATATATGAAACATCTATTATATAGTTTACTCCAGCGGCGAATTTCTTAACATTTTACAAAAAAATTCTCATACTTTTTTATTACAATATTTCTCAACAGAAATTAATATTTTCATCATATTTATATAATATTATCCATTCTCATTGTTTTTTTTATGATATAAACTAATTAAAACAGTTTAATTATATTGTTATACATGAATAAAAACTGAACTAGTAGCTTTAATAAAAATTAATTTAATTAATTTCATTTTGATGATTAAAATATTTGTATGTATTAATTAAAATAAATGGATTAATATTTTAATTTGAAATAAAATTCAATGAAAATATTTTAATATAAAAGTGTGAGTTGCTGAATAATTGCTTAAATTTTTGAACACTTGGATATACAAGTCAATTGTGTGGTGGGATTTAATTCCATCTTTAATTTTTTTATGATTTTACTCGTAACAAAAATGATTTTTTTTCTATCGTTTTTAGTGATTTTTTTATATTGTTTATTTAGTGATATTTGATTTTGATTTTCTTATTTCATATAGCATTTTTTTCCTTTATAAGATTTGACTCTCATGAAGTTTTACATGTAAGATTTTTAATTGACAAATGTTGTTGATCATATGAATTATACCTTTGAGTTTTGCCATAATATTTTTAAGTATTTTTGTCCTTATTTATTTAAATAAAAGTTTGAAAAAACAATAATATAATAATTATAATTTTCTTTATAAATCATTTGCGGAACAAATATTTACAACTAATTCATGATCTGTTTTTGTTTGAAATCTGAACAATTTATCTTGAGTATTTAATTGGAAATGTTTAGCCCTAATGACTTTCATTGATTCATTAAAATTATTTTATAACAAAATTATAGATATTTTGATTACACATATTACCTTCTTTAACGTAGTAATTAAAGCGTGATTCATGCTTATGCAAGAGTATTTTGTTAGTTGTGATGAAATAAAACTCACATTCCTCTTGATATTATTATTATTATTTTTGTTTAACAAAAAAAAAACAATTACATATAGAGACAAATAATATTTTAATACATCGAAATTAAATTAAATAATAATTCTAAAGTTTTCCTTTTTTTGAAAAAAACTTAATTAATAAATATGTATTATATTAACATTTTTAATATTTTCCTTTTCAACTTTTAAAAGTAGTAATTTAAAAAAATAAGCAAACTCACCATAATTCTAAAATAAAATTTAATGGTTAATGATATATTTTTATTAAAAAAGTGTAAAATACATATAAAATTACTTATATTTTGTTATACTAAAAAGTTTTTCATTAAATCGCAACTAATAATAGTTTATAAATGACATGTGACATTTTTAAGTTTAGAGATCTTTTGCTCAAGACATAGCAATGAAAATTTATACATAAAAACAAAAGTATATAAATCTTTAAAAATGTGATTTGAGGTCAAAATAACTTTTAATTTTTATTAAGAGATAACAAAAACCACATTATTCTTCTTAATATATGAAGTTAAATTAAAATACAAAATTAAATTAATTTAGTATCAGTATTTTTAAATTAAATATATTTTTAATAAAAATATAAAAGAGTTTGAGGTAGTGTACAAATTGTAAAATTGTTTTATATTCTTCGTAATTATTCAATATATCGTATTATATTAAATAATTTTTAAATAAAAAAACGAAACATTTTATCATCGAGACAAATTATTATCGATTAAAACAAATATAAAAATAAAATACATTTTTAAGTAAAAAAAATAAAATTCATATATAAAACGTATAGAAGAGCTAGCTGGCCCCGGTTGAAGAAGACTGTTACTCTGTTTGTGAGTCTGAGACGTATCAACTTTGAATCGGCCATTGACGAAGTAGTTTTCTGTTTTCACAAACGGATCCTATCCGAAAATGAACGACGAAGATGTCTCCAAGCAAATCCATCAGATGGTGAGGTTTATCCGTCAGGAAGCCGAAGAAAAAGCCAGCGAGATCTCTGTCTCCGCCGAAGAGGTAACGTCCTTTCCTTCTTTCATTCACCTTTTCTCCGATCAATCTATTTTCTCCATTTGCCATTGCTTTCATTCTCTCTTCACTGAAACTCTACTGTTTTTTCTTCATGCAGGAATTCAATATCGAGAAGCTTCAATTGGTCGAAGCAGAGAAGAAGAAGATCAGACAAGAATACGAACGGAAAGAGCGCCAAGTTGAAATTCGAAAGAAAATGTAATTTATTCTTTACATTTTCTCTCTCTTAATTCGAACTTCCAATGGCTTTTTCGTACGTTGACATTTTATTTTTGTGGAATTGGTTGAAGTTGAATTCTGGTGATCTTATTCGCTCATAATCTCGATTGTATATGTTCAGGCATTAAGTATATTTGTATAGATCTTGTATTTTGATTCTGATCTTTGCGCGTGATAGTGGCACAAACCTTATTGATTGTTAATTTGTTATTACTCGAAGCTTGATTTCTAATCACAGTCTAGTGGATCCTTGTCGTACTGTTCATTAAAATTAATAATTGATGTTAAATTAAGCTAAATGTTTAATTTAGTTTCTCAATATCTTTTTATTTTGTTTTTTGGTTTTGAATTAGCTCAGTTTAATGTTCGATTATTTTCAATTTTTAAACCATTAGCATATGTGGTTAATTACTTGAACTTAAGGTTATTTATTGCAAAAATTTGATGAGGGGAAATCTATTTTTTTTAGGCTTAATTTGCTACATGATGTGAAATACTGTGCATTGCTGGTCTTACTTAGAAAAATAGTGCTAGTGCCTAGTTTTTTTTCTGCAACAGCAAAATGAAATTCATTTCACTAACTTGGCACAAGTTTTGCCCATAAAGATTACACATAGTATATGACACATGCAAAGCATTAGTTGATATGTTCTAATTTTTGTGGCACAATTGTTTGTTGCAGTGAGTACTCAATGCAGCTGAATGCTTCTCGGATCAAAGTTCTTCAAGCTCAAGATGACATTGTTAATTACATGAAAGAAACTGCAGCAAAGGAACTTTTGCAGGTGAGCCACCATCATATTCTTGAGGATCTTTTGCATGTGGGCCATCATGAGTACAGAAACCTTCTAAAAGATCTCATTGTTCAGGTCAGTTAAAATTTAAATATTGCACACCTAGTTATCGATTGATCTTTCATTTGCTGATATGCAATCTGCATTGCTGTTATTTATTTACTGTGTCTCAATGTTATATTATTTGTAATAATAGCATTTTTGCAAAAAAACAATAACTAGTATATTCACCAAAAATTGCAATGACCTGGTGATCTCAATGACCAGCAACCTTTGTCTTTAAGGTGGCATGTTTAATGACCAGGGTTCAATCCCTACCCTCTCCCTTTACCCTTACTTCTTTCCCTGGTATACACAAACATATTCTTCTGATATTATTTTATAGACCACATTCTATGTGCAACTTATATTGATTTGGAGTTTAAATATAATATAATTTGTATATTACAGAGTTTGCTAAGACTGAAAGAACCTTCTGTCTTGTTGAGATGTCGGAAACATGACTTGCACATGGTAGAGCATGTGCTGGATGAAGCCACAGAAGAGTATGCTGAAAAGGCAGGTGTTGATCCACCCGAGATCATTGTTGACCACAATGTCTATCTTCCACCTGCACCCAAGCATCACAATACTCATGATCCCTACTGGTAATGTTCAGGTTTTTAGACTTTTTTGTTAAATATCAGGCAACTGTATGGCTCTAAGGCTCTGTTAGTGAGGGCCTTGCTTCTTTACTCGTGCTGTACCTTCTTTCCCTTTCGTTACACTATATTCTGGTCAAAATAAATCAAGAGTTTCAAACCTAAAAAGGTTACCATGTTTTTAGTGTTTTTAGTTGATTGAGAGGATACATCATAAAGTTGTATTAGATGTGATGCTGATTTAATATTTAGATATCAGTTACAGTAAACCTGATTATGTTTGTGGATATTCAGTTCTGGTGGAGTGGTGTTGGCTTCTCGTGATGGAAAGATTGTGTGCGAAAATACTCTGGATGCACGTCTAGATGTAGTGTTCCGTAAAAAGCTTCCAGAGGTGATTTTTATGTGCATAGCTATTGTGAATTGTATTCTCTTCATTATATACTTTCTGCGTCATTGTTTTGTATTGTTGACTTTCATATTATTTTCAACTAGAAAGGCAGTTATTTTTTAGATATTTGAACTTTGACACTAAAATACAACACTTCATCCGAGTCATACACACTTTGATAGACAACTAGGACAATTAAGTTGAATGAATGTACTCATGAGGATTGTGTCATTTTATTTAAAATCTGATTTGTTGGTCTTGGAATATTTGGTTTCAGCTTCAAATAACTACCACATATGTTGTTAAACAATCTTACATTGGATGAGATATGGCCTAAAAATGTGTATAAGTGATGTACAATCCTCACCCCACAAGCTTTTGTAAAGTTTTGAGTTAGACCCAACCTATATTTTAAGATATGTCAACACTCGGGCTTGGCTCAAAGGGGGATTTGGGTACAGGTCACCTGCATACTTGAACTTATATAGAGGCAACATTGTTGTTGTTTTTTTTCCGTTTGGGGATGTTGAAAATGAACTGGTTTTGCCATGTCTGGTGACTAATGAAGTTTCTCATGCATTGATGCAGATCCGAAAGCTGCTCTTTGGACAGGTTGCTGCTTGAAGACCTTGATTGTATTCATTGCCCCATGAGTACTTGCATCCTGAATAGATTCCATTGTTTATGTAAACCTGTCATTTAAATAACTCCATTTTTTATAGAGCCAGTTGTTCCCATATCGCTTGTGATCCAGGCATGCAGCATTCGTTCTTTTCTTTAATTGATGAATGTTTTCACATTGATGGGGTTTTCTTCGACTAGTTGCGGCTTCAAGCTTAGCAAATAATAATATATTGGACATTTCTGCCAATGTTGTGAACTTGTGATGTTTACTGTTCTCCAATGGTTTGCCTGGTGCAAGTATATAATTGCTCTCTTATGGAAATATAACTCTTATCCAATGACCGGATTTATGATCTCTATCCAGGAGAGATACCAAATTATGTTATTTTCTTATTTATTTCAAAAGAATCGCTTTCCTATTTTTAAAATAATTTCTAATGTTGGTGGTTTCTGAGTGTAAGTGAACTCAAAATTTCAAAGTAAGGTCCCGTATAAATATACTTGTGGATAAAAATAAATGTGGTTGGATGGATGATTAATAACTTCTATTAAGAATTTAATTTATATAGACCCGCATGTTATGTTATTGAAAATAGTTTTTACAATGTTGCTTAATTACAATAATTGATATTTAATTTTAATTATACCTACTTTTAAAATAATATCCATAAATGGTTGTGATTTATTAAAAATGTAAATTTTTTTCGCTAATTAAATTTTTCTAATCTACTTGATAAAAGATTAGTTATGGGTGAATTGGTAGTTATTTTGCACCCATATCATGATTAAAAAAATTGAAACTTGTCTAACTTGATCAATTATGATAGGCATTCACGAACAAGGTTTATAAAGCTTTGTTTTGAAGCTAGGAGAGGGGAGATTAATCCTTCCCATGGATCGAAGAGTAAATCTCATCCCCAAAAAAGAAATACAATGAATGAAGGTTTTGGAAAGATTTTTTTGTTTTCAAACAAAAACGCGAGTCGTACCTGAGATATATGACAATACATTTTTCAATAGAAAAACGCTAGATATCGCGAAAATATTTTCACGGAAATATCACTTCACTTGTATAGTGCAGCGGACCCCTTTTCACTTTTACTACCACCGATGTTTTTGGTTAAGAGGACATCTAACGCTCATAAATCATTCGTGATAACAATCTTAGCTACAAACAGCATTGATCTTTTCAATAACTAAAAAACTATTAAAAAATGATTTTGATTTGATAAACTAAAATTAATTAATTAAGTACTTTATTTGCAACTTGACGAAAAAAAGCACTATAATGCAAAAATTATTTTTTTGATACAATATTTTATTGCAATAATTAAATAAAATGAACTTTAAATAAATTTTATTTAGAAGTTAGATTCAAATAATATAGAATTGTATATAGTTTCTTGGTTCAGATATATTTGTATCCTTTTAAACATTGAATTTGATTATTTCTTTCTATTTATCTTTATTCTTTTTTATTAAACAATATGTGAAATATGTACATTTTTTTCTTCACTTTTGCATTCTCATATTTTTCCCTTTTATCACAATCAAATTAATGCTAGGTCATGCTATGTAGTAGAATAATATGGGAAAGAAGTTATTTGGGGTACAGTTTAAAGGAATGTTGTTTTGATGATATGGTTTTTGTTTAATTTTTTATTTTAAAAAAAGCATAAGTAAACACAATTAGTTATATTTTGAAAGAAAAAAACATTTTTATTTTATAATTTGTAAATCATTTTTTTTTATAAAAAAATGAGTTTTATATTTAAACTTAGTTTACTCTTCAAATTTATTTTCTATTTATTAAAATTTAAAAAGAAAATGAAAAATATTTTATTACAAGCCATATTCAAGATAAAGTAACAAAATGTATACAAGGAATGATCAAAGAGGCTGCTGACTAGATACACAGTGTAAAATTAAATACATCTGGTTGACTGAATTCTCATCTACAAAATGATTGAAATTAGTTTTTGTGTATTTATTTTTATTGAATTACGAAATTAATTATCTTATTTTAAAATTTGATAATACAATAATTTTTTAAATTAAAAAATAATAATGACATATTATAAATAACGTGATATATAATTTTATAATATAAAATTATTCAAATGTATTAATTATTTATGTGTTATTAATTAATAAAAATAAAATAATTTTTAAAAATAAAATTAATATTTTTAATAAATTTTATTAAAATTTTATAGATGTTAATAATTCTACGTCATTATTATCATATATTAAATTATTTAAAATTCGTTACATTGTAGTTTTTGGTTAACAAATTATAAAACTGTTGGATTTTAAATTAATGAGATGATAAATCCATGAAAATAGGGAAATCAAATTTCAATTAAGAAAAAAAATAGTGGATAATGTGAGAAGTATATAGAACGCAGTCGTTTTTGGAACAATTGAAGACATCTTGGAGGTAACGACGTCTACGGTAGCTCCTCGTTGGTGGTTAAGTCACTGTCTCTTCACACCCTCGACGAGTCCGCCATCCCCAACAACAACAACAACAAATACACTTCACTCCTTCCCCTCTCACCAAACAAATATTTACTATTATTATTAATTAATAGATAAATACACAAATAAAATTTATAACCTCACTCGTCCATCACTCTCAATTCACCAAACCCCTCTCTCACCCTTTCCTCAAAATTCAACAACAATGGATTCTTCCACTCTCTCTCGCATAGGCTTAGCGGGCCTGGCCGTCATGGGCCAAAACTTAGCCCTAAACATAGCCGAAAAAGGCTTCCCTATCTCCGTCTACAACCGCACAACCTCCAAAGTCGACGAAACCGTAGATCGGGCCCACCGTGAAGGTTCTCTCCCGTTAACCGGCCAATACAGCCCCCGCGAATTCGTCCTCTCTCTCCAACGTCCTAGATCAGTCATCATCCTCGTCAAAGCCGGCAATCCCGTTGACCAAACCATCGCCGCTCTCTCCGATCATATGGAGCCCGGTGACTGCATCATCGACGGCGGTAACGAATGGTACGAAAACACCGAACGAAGAATCCAACAAGTCTCGGAGAAAGGTATCCTCTATCTCGGTATGGGAGTCTCCGGCGGCGAAGAAGGTGCTCGTAACGGTCCTTCCCTCATGCCCGGTGGGTCCTACCAAGCCTACAGCAACATCCAGGATATTCTCATGAAGGTCGCCGCTCAGGTTGAAGACGGTCCTTGTGTCACTTACATCGGCGAAGGAGGTGCCGGAAACTTCGTTAAAATGGTTCATAACGGTATTGAATACGGTGACATGCAACTTATTTCAGAAGCTTATGATGTTTTGAAGCACGTTGGTGGTTTATCGAATTCTGAACTCGCTGATATTTTTGCTGAATGGAACAGTGGTGAACTCGAGAGTTTCCTTATTGAAATCACCGCTGATATTTTCAAAGTTAAAGATGATATTGGTGATGGTTATTTAGTTGATAAGATTTTGGATAAAACCGGTATGAAAGGTACCGGTAAATGGACAGTTCAACAAGCAGCCGAGCTTTCGGTTGCGGCGCCCACAATTGCCGCTTCGTTGGATTGTAGGTATTTGAGTGGGTTGAAGGAGGAGAGGGAGAATGCGGCTGCGGTTTTGAAGGAAGCAGGGTTGAATGAGGAAGTAGGGTTTGTGAAAAGTGGGATTGATAAGAAGAGGTTAATTGATGATGTGAGACAAGCTTTGTATGCTTCAAAGATTTGTAGCTATGCTCAAGGGATGAATTTGTTGAGGGCAAAGAGTGACCAGAAAGGTTGGAATTTGAATTTTGGGGAATTAGCTAGGATTTGGAAAGGTGGGTGTATTATAAGAGCAGTGTTTTTGGATAGGATTAAGAAAGCTTATCAAAGGAACCCTAATTTGGCTAGTTTGATAGTGGATCCTGAATTTGCTAAGGAAATGGTGCAAAGACAAGGAGCATGGAGAAGGGTTGTTGGATTGGCTATATCGGCCGGGATTAGTACACCTGGAATGTGTGCTAGTCTTGCTTACTTTGATACTTATAGGAGAGCTAGGCTTCCTGCTAACCTTGTTCAGGCTCAGAGGGATTTGTTTGGAGCTCATACCTATGAGCGGCTTGATCGCCCCGGCGCGTTTCATACCGAGTGGACGAAAATTGCTCGTCAGAGTGGTGCTGGTGTTGCTGCTCTTAATTAATCATTGGTGATGTTGTCACTTTTGTGTGGTTAGTTAAGTTGTTTCTTTGTTGGCTGGTTAATGCAGCATTTGTGTTGCGATTGTATGTTTCTTTGAGGATCTTTGGTTATGGTTAGGCAGAGCAACTATTGTTTCCTTAATATTATTGTAGCTGTTTTTGCTTTTAAGTTAACAAATAAAAGAAAGGCCTTATCATTTGAATTAATCAGGCTTTTGTGTTTCAACTTTGCTTCCTAAGTACACTTTGAATTGTTGATGCTTTGTCTAGTAGATACATTTGAAGCTGTGTTTAAAGATCGTGTATTAACAATAATAGAAACATCCTCTCAGGCTTCAATATATTTTTTACTTTGTTTCCTTAGCCTTACTTTGCAGGTGATCTTGGTGCGTATGTCCTGAAAGATTCCCTCTTTTGAATATAACTTGAAAGTATGACCAGTGTTGTTTTTTTGCATGAATTCACATGCTTATGCACTTGCATGGTTATTAAAGTTGCTGTTGTTACCTTGCTAGCTAAGTTTTTATTTTTTTAATACATTTTGTTGTATGCTTTGTAGTTAGAGTGTTATTTTAGTGTCTTTTTCTTTGGGAAATCAGAACTTGGGAATGCTTTTCTGATATTGTTTCTTCTGGATTTTATTGGAGTCTCCGCTCCTGTTGCCCCTGAATTTATTTGTTAAAGTTGATTGCTTACACTTTACAGTTGTCAGAGACTAATTAATCAATTTAAAATTGCCTCATGCGATTGGAAAAGGTGATTATGTGGTAATTTTGGCAATTAATGGCCTTGGTAGTTAACATATTCCTAACAACTAGGCGAGTACAAGAGAATCAAGAGACTAATAATAAGAGACATTCTTGAAATATCTAGGAAATGTAGTCCTTCATTTATGATCAAAATACAAATGCTTTCTTGATTGGTCCTAAGCAGATAGCTCAGTTGGCGAGTCTCAGACTCCTAAGGAGTACTAATAAGAAGATCCAAAGTTTAAACTATAAACTAACATAACCCCCTAATATCTGCCTATAAAAAATGTTTTCTTCATTGCACAGAAGGAACGAACCTTGTAACATATGCGCTGACAAAAGACTAATATCAAAGTGATAAGGGTAATTGGAGAAATTATGACATTCAAGAAAATGAGATGATTTATGGAGCAATGGTCTCAAGAACTGGCTGAGTTCTTGTCACAGCTGCGGATGGCATTTTACTATTGCCAACCCATCTGCTTTCAAGAACCATATCTTCAATAGTGTGTTTCTCCATGTCTTGAATCTTTTTGGTCTTGAGAAGTCTCATGGATGAAAATCCCACATAACCCAACGTTATCAATCCAAAAAATCCAATCACACACCCAATCACCCACATATACCACTGCCGCCTCTTCTTCTCTAATGGGAGAACAACTGAAAAATGACCCTGGTTTTTCGAGTGGCATACGCCAGGGTAGCTCATCTCAGTGAGTTGAAATGTTCCATTCCCATTGAAAGCCACACATCTAGCCCTTGAGTTGATGCTACTCATAAAAGTTACAGTTGGGAATTGAATAGATATAGGTTGCCCCATTGTGTATAGATTGAGGTTTCTGAAACTCTTATCCCTAACATTTGATGCATCAAAAACCATGAAGCCAACAACAGAAGAGATGAGTGATTAACCTGGCAAATTGTAGTAGTGGGAAGACCAGTTACCTAAGTTCTGGTACACAATAGCCAACCTCCTGACATGGGGGATAGACAGGGTTCTCGGTGGGATCTGAAAGTAGCTAAAGTTAGCACCTTTGTTCCAGAGCCTTCGGCTTCTAAGACGTACCACCGAAACATCCATACCAGAGAGGTTCCGCGGGAGAAGAGCATCATATAGAGAACCGGTTTGAGATCGGTGATGTTTTGCCAGTGACCTGAAAGCAAAATCTTGAACCAAAGAATTCAATGATTCACTGGCAGTATTGTTCGAGCCGTGCGTCAAGGAGCAGAGACACAAGGTGAAAATCAACACCCACATGTTTTTTAAAAGAACTATGTAGAACTGTTTTTGGTCTTGTTGCTTTATTTTCATTAGTATAGACAACTGATTATAGATGTAAATGCAGCACCAAGTTCAATGATGGTTGCTTTCCACAAAGAACAAGCATGCTCAGGTTTGGGTCCCAACCTGGGACTCCAAAGTGAAGAAAGACTCAAAAAGCTTGACTTGGGTCATTCTGATTCCATTTCATAACAATAAGGCTATTTGTTCAGTTAGTGCATCTGTGCATGTGTCTAAGAATCTTTGTCACTACAAGGTCAGAAACAACTTTAACACGCGTTGATTTCTCATTTTCTCTCCGCTTTGGGAGGCAAATTTCACAATGAAATGATTGATTCCACTCAGCAATTGGAAAACGAAGAAGCCAAAATTGGCCCAAAATGAATGTGAATAAATAGAACATTCAGGCCCATACATAGACGCCCAGCCCAAAACAAGAAATGGGATTGAAGCCCACGAGATTTTATACTTGATCAGGATACGATAAGAAAGGGTTTCACTTTGACCCAATAGACCATATTTTGTATTTGAGGTTGAGAGTTTATTCAGGATTGGTCGTCTCCAAAGTGATCTTGTGTACGATGTACATGTAATGATTTCGACATAATACCTACATTGCACGGAAATCGAGTTTTAAAATTATTTAATTTGAAATTCAGTGATTCGTAATTTTGTTTTATTTGTTTTTAATTTTACAATTTTAGTCTATCTATTTTTTAAAATTTATATATTTTGTCCTACCTATCAATTTAACTATTGATTTTGATGATATGTCTTAAATAATATAATTAAGTGGAAGCGATGTCAACATTCATTGTTTTTAAATTAAATAAAACATTTTAAATAATAAAAAAGCTTTCTTCTAAAACTTAAGCCAAATATATAAAAAAAAAATTGGAAATTACAATAACGAGAGGAAAAATTGAATTCCTTTTTTATTAAATTTTTTTTTTTTTAAAATAATGAGTGTGATTGTTATTGATTTTAATTTTTTAAATTTATTTTGAATATTTTAATTAGGTTTCAAAAATAAAATATTTTATTTAAAATGTATTCTTTAATTAAAAATCAATAAACTGTGACATGATATTCACCTAACCATACTAACTATGTCATCTCATCAAAATAGAGATACAAATTACACATGAGATAAAATATTTCAATTTTTAAAAATAGATGGACTAAAATTATGAATCAGTTAAAATATGAGATCAAAATTGCGAAATTAGAAATAAAAAGACCAAAATTACTAATCAGTTAAAATAGAGAGACTAAAATATATTTAAATCAATAATTTATAAACATCACACTCTTCAACCAAAAGAGATGTCTTTACAAATAAAAATACCTCTAAGAATTACACAAAATCTAAATCAAACAATACATAAAAAATGTGACGCATCCACGTTCATTTATTTTAAATGCCTTCTTGAGTTAGCATAATTTATCAAAATATTTTAACAACATTAATTTATTTTAATAAAAAAATGTAGGTCTATAAAAATTGAAGTGAGAGAGTGTTTTCATGTCAACACATTTTCATTAACACTCAAAATCTATTCACCACAATAAAGTGTCTCTTAGTTTAATGTTAAATATGTAAAGCACCCACAATGATCTATCTAAGAGCACCGACATTCTTCACATTAATTTTGGTTCTTTAAATGGACTCTACACAATTTTTTTTTTATATATTATTTCAAACTTTTCAATTATTTAAACAACTCAACTACATTTTCAAAATATCAATATACAAACTATTAAAAACTCTAAAATGGGTCTATTAAACCCCACAAATACCCGACGTTTATATAGTTTTAATTTATATACTTTTTATTTTAACAAGATAAAATAAATACGTTTTTAAAAATAATAAAAAGGAGTTAAGTAACGATTCCGCAAAACCAAATATTAGTAAAAATTTAAAATCATTTTCTTGATAACGCATAACACATGATAACAGTAAACACATAACATATATATGTCGATATGTATGCTCAAATATTCATGAGAATAATTTGAAGTAAGGTGGTCTTGTATAAGAGTTTCATGTGTTTTTTTATTATACAATGGATGACTATGTCGTTTGCTTTGTATTCCTTGTTGCATAGAGTTTAACTCTCAGACGTTAAAATGAAGTCATTGTAATAAATGTTTTAAATATATTTATGAAAGATATAAAAATAAAATTTCATTTTTAAAAAATAAATTTTAAATTTTAAAAAATTAGATGTACAATTTTTAAAACATTTTTTAATATAATATTTTTATTTTTAGATAATATAACATTTTTTCTATCTGTCTATCCTCGTTTGTTACCAAATTTGTTTTTACTCCACAATACACCAATGTCATGAACTCATTATATTCATATTAAGAAGAAAAAGAAATGCTGGTTAATTTTATTGATATTTTATCTCAAATGAAATATAGGTAAATTTTAATATTATTATTAATATTTAATTTTAAAAAAATTTGAGTATAATGAATATTCTTTAAAAGAATAAGTTAACGATTTTTTATATCTTTATAGTTCATATAATATTGAGTTATTCGTGTTGGTTCAACAAATTGAATTTTAAAAAATATATTATTTTTTCTTTGTTTTTTTATATTAATCAAATCATTTTTTTATTCACAAAATATAAGAATATAATTTCAACGAGTGTTATTGATCTTCATTCAAATTTAACGTAATTTTTAAATATTAATCTATAGTTAATCATCTATCAAGTCGGTCCATGTTGTATTGTCTTTCTACAATTCTTTTAGATATTTTTTATAACTATTAAAGTGACTATTATTTATTCGCTATTACATTTGTTTTTTAATATAAGATATTTTTTATTTTTACTTTGATAAGTATATTAAAATTTTTTTTACTAATTCATTCATAATTATGTTACAAATTTTTCTACAATCTATAATAATTACTGCAATACAATCATATTTGTGTGCAATTTACACGTGAATAGATATTTTGTTTTATGGCATATTTTTTTTGAATGGTTTTTTATATGATTTATATATTATTGTGTTATTATGAATGATTATTATTAAGTATTTAAAAATGGAAACTATTTTAGTTTACTAATTTGAATCGATAATACTTTCAATCAGGGGTGAGAATATATTAAAGTTGTCCATAAAAATTTATGACATATTTATTTCAAGTTTGGTATGATCCGATATATTCAATAAAAATATTAAACACGTTTTTTTTTTAAGTTTATTAATTTAAATAGATCAGACTTAAATTTGTAAAAAAAATCTAAGTCATAGGTTGATCTATATATTAAAATTATTCAATTAAAGTAAAATTAAAATAGAAAAATCTAAGTTATTATATATTTACAGTTAAATAACACCCGTGGTCCCTTAACTTAATTTCTGTTAATGTTTTAGTTATTTATCTTTTTTTTTCTTTCGGTTTGGTCCTTTATTTTAATTTTAAGTGACAATTTGATCTTTTATGTTTTAAAATTTCAACAATATTATCTTTTTTTTTTACAAAAATTCATCAAAATTTTCAACCAAAACCATAAAATTAATTATATTCTTTCATATAATACAAATTTCATCAGATTCGTAACTCAAATCTTCAAATAAACTCATATTTTCATTCTTTATTTCACTTAAAATTAAAATAAAGGACCAAATCGAAAAAAAAAGAAGATAAATAACTAAAACGTTAACTGAAATTAAGTTAAGGGACTACGAGTTCTATTTAGCCTATATATAATATATAATGTATATTAAAGCCAAAACTATGATAAAGGAGTGGTTTATGATGTCACTATCTATAAAATCAAGGATATTGTGATATAATCAATGATGGTTTATGCTATAACTATCTTGTGTTGATTGAACTTCCTTTCCAAACAATCGAGTCATTGAGCAAGAGTCTAGGTAGGAAAAAATTAGCTCTCAACTCCTCAACTGAATACTCAAATATTTCCTTGAGTACAAGAAATAAAGTTTTCATTGATTATAAATGGATTAAGTAAAGATATACTATATAAATAAATAGTCAGATTCGACTTAAGATTAAGGCTATAGACGCAATATCATATATATGTATATTTATTTATATAATATAATATTTGTATATTTTTTTTTACTACTGGGAGGTTACTTCCACAAAGAGCAAGAGCGACTTGTTAAAAGAGTTTAATTTTTTTTTGCACATCTTACAAATTTATATAATTATATTTAATAAATTAAAAATAGTTAAAATTTTTGAAAAATAAAAATACTAATAATAATAATAAAGTAAAATAAAATACATTAATAAATAATAATTATAATTAAAAATAGTAAATTATATTATAAATTTTAAAAAAAATACATTAAAATGGAAGAAAAAATACTAAATAATAATAATAATAATAATTTAAAAATAAAATAAAATAATATTAATTAAATGAAACAAAATACATTAAATTAAAGAAAGGAAAATACATCATATTTGAAGAAAAAAAATACATCAAAATTGACTAGATGTGCCAGCAGCATTTGGACAATTTTTTATAGTATGATCAGACACTCGACATAATCTGCATTTTCTTGGTATTATTTATCACCCCATCACTTCCACCTCATATAAGATTTTATGGAATCGCTGCAAAACTAACAGTTTCTCCACTACAGGAGGCATCAAACAAGGAGATCCTTTATCCCCTTATCTATTTGTAATTTGTATAAAGCGTATCTCTCATACTATTTATGACCTAAGTAAAAGCTAATTATTAGAAAAATATGTGTGCATGTAGATCATGGCACAAATTTCTCATATGTTTGCTAAAGAATTGTTTCTCATTGTTGAGGCTTCAATAGAACAAACTCAGTGTATTATGCATTGTTTGGATTTTTTTGTGAAGCTTTTCGGCAAAAACATAACAACCAAAAAACACATATTTTCTCTCTCTTGGAATGTTGATCAACAACTCAAAGACAATATTGTGCAGCACACTACGTATATGCCAATTACAAGCTTAGGTAGATACCTTATGGCTACTATTGATCCCGGAATGACTACTTGGGAGAAATTCAATTATATTATTTGAAAAATTCAATATAAGTTGAGTGGTTGGAAGCATCAATGTCTTAGCTTGGTTGATAGACTTACACTTACTAAATCTATTCTAAGCTTCACCCCTTATTATCATATGCACTATGCCAAGCTTCCAAAGACTTTGTGTGATGAAATGGAGAATATCCGAAGAGGCTTTATGTGGGGTTTTATACCAAACTCATAAACCTTACTTAGTTAGGAAACTTGTTGCTTGCCTAAAGTGGATGAAGGGCTTGGGATTCGGAGCCCACGCCAAATGAATGAAGCTTTCCTCATGAAAATGTTGTGGAATTTGATTAATAGGCCAAACGACCTTTGGTGCAAGGTTCTGACAATAAGTGTGGTAGGGATATGGACCTCTGAGTTTCTATAAAGTTCCAACCATATGATTCCCTTTTATGGAAGAACTTGGTTGATATTTAGGACATGCTTCAAGGTCATCTGATTTGACAATTGGGCAATGGACAACATATAAATTTTTGGCTTGAAATAAGGATTCCGAACGACAATGCTCTCATGAACCTCTCTACCAATTTGATTATTGACACCACTCTTATTGTGAAGGATGTGTTAACGAAGACATGAGTGTGGGATATTGTCTTCCTAAGCACTCATCTTCCTCTAAACACTGTGAACCAACTAATGACTATTCCGGCTCCCATGAGCGTCTCCTCACAAACTATCATTGTAGTAGGCGGGGTATCAGTGTCTCTCCTACATGTTTGGCTTGTGGGAATGGTGAAGAAACAATCAACCATGTTACGAGGGATTGTGTTCATGCAACTCGAATTTGGATCAGGTTAGTGGATTATAAATATATAACTATTTTTTTTGCCTTGCAGAGATTGGATTTTTTATAATCTAAACAAGAGGATGAAGTCGCACAACAATGAATGGCAAACAACTTTCATGGTTACTTGTTGGAACTTATGGACTTGGAGGAAGAAAAACATCTTTGAAGAGGGTTTTCAACGCCCGTACAACCAAATTCATGTGATTATCAAGATGGCAAGTGAGATAGGCCACTGCAAAAACATCCACTTTGTTGGCGACCGTCCACAAATAGACATTATTTTCATCAGATAGAAACAACCTCGAGAAGGATGGATCAAGCTCAATTGACGTTGCTCATAAAAGCTCAACTAACCTCTCATGGTGTGGTGGCCTTCTTTGGGACAATAATGGGAAGTGTGTGAACATCTATGCACGCAAAATTGGGACATGTGATTCCCTCGATGCTGAGATGTGGGGTATGTACATGGGTATGGATATCGCTCGTCGTCAAGGGATCACACATTTTCAAGCGGAAGAAGATTCAAAGAGCCTTGTTGACATGAAATTGCAATATGAATGGAGCAATCCCAACCTTAATTTGTCCATTCGTGAGCTAAGAAACATGGATTGACAGGTTCAGATTAACCATATTTGGCGGGAAGGAAATTGATCAACGGATTGACTAGCAAATTTTAGTTTTTATTTAAACTCTATTGACATGTGTATTACGGAGTCCCCTCTTAGAGAACTCCAACGACTCCTTCTTGATGACATTTCTGACGCTTGCATGTCTCAATATTCCTTTAGCTCTATAATTTCTTGCGGGCTTTGCTCTCATTATATAACAAAAAAAAATTGTTCTTATTTTACATTGATCGTGAAGTACAATAATCCGATATTAAAAAATGTTTGACTTGCATGTTAATCACATTTATAGTAAAGACATGAGTAATTATAATATACTAACTATGTTGTGAAAGTCTAGCCTCTTTCACTAGACGGCTGGGCTCAATCCGATTGATAATTGTATTTCACTTATATAAATATTTGTGACAAAATTCATATGTATATATAAAAAAAATCTATACGTCAGTTTATAAAAATTAAATAAAAATAATGTAAAAATGAATAACACACACCATATTTACGCAACAATAATACAGATCACTTCAAATTTTTATGTAATTTATACAAGTACGTACCCAACATGAAATAATAGTTTCCGAAATATATCCAACGTGAAGTTCCAAATTTCACCAAAAGTTATTACAAATGTTAATCTTCGTATAGGAGAGTGCTCTCACATAAAAGAGAAAAATAATGATACATTTTGGGTATAAATTAATTTTGCATTGATATGAATAGAAACTCTTGATTTTATTATTGCACAATATAAATATAATTATAATTATAATTATTAAATAACAGCTTATTAATAATTTGAATTGATTCTCAATGTAAAATACCGTAATTGTTCTAGTTTGGCTACTTGATTTTTCAACAACAAAACCTAAAAATACTATATTAGTGTAGAAGTTAAAGTAGAAAAAAAATGTGTGTGTGTGTTTTTTTTTTAATTTTAACTTTAACCGTTCAATTAAAATTAATTAGATAAATAAAAATAATTTTACAAAAATAAAAATAAATAAAATTTAAATTTAAATTTAAAATCTAAATCATTTAATTTTAATGAAAGTGTTAAAAACTGTCCAGATCATACGCACTAATTCTAAATTCGTCAACAAAGTAGTTTAATTATTTACTACGCTTTGTTCGTGCATCTTCCATATGAGGTTATAAAAAGCCAATGAGGGCAATGGTTCTCTCAAGTTCACTATGTGAGTTGCTTGCTCTTTCATATAGAGACTCACTTTCTCTCTAAGAGTTGCTACCACATAATAATTTGTTCTAAGCTCTTGCTACTCTTATATATTATCAAATTTCCATCTTTATTAATATTAACTAACCATGGTTGTTGAATGTATTTATTTATTTATATCACCCAGATCTATGAACTTAACCGATGGTGATAGAAGGATGGATGCATGGCTAAGCAAAGAGAGCTTTCTTCAGTCCACTCATGGGTGGTTGTAAGATTGAATTAGCTGCTGACTCATTCATCCAAATGTTGAGTATAGTGATCCAATTAATAAATACTCATCAAATGAGTGAATGATGCGGGAGACAAATTTAATCTCATGTTTCCTGTATTTGGACTGAAGGGAGCTCCCTTTTTCTTTATCCTAATTTCTTTTTCTTTTCATGTTTTTTATTTTTTATGTAGAGTAATTCATTTTTATATGAACTTGCTCATCTTCTCTAATTAAATAAAAAGCATATATCTTTTTATATTGTGAGATTATATATTAATGAATTTCATTCAATATAAAAATTTAATTTTTGTTTTGTTATTATTATAAGAAAAAAATGGATTTAAATTTTGATCAATATTATAAATAAAAGTTAATTATTTTTGAGTTACTTAATGCTAATATTTCTAATATACTCTTATTTTATTAAAAAAATATTTATTGTCGTTAGTTGAATTTTTGATTTAAATGGATAATTTAGTAGTTTGAAATATGTTTTACATGAAATCTATAAAACTAATTGTATTTAATTATTTTTTTTTAATAACTAGATAACTTTGTTTATAATAGTAATTGAAGAGAGTATGATCTTAAGAGTATGATCTTAAGAGTTTATTGAAGACTTATTTAGGCATATGTTATTCGTTACAGCTACGGGAACACTTGGATCACGATCCAAATGTCTAAACTTGTGCAAATGAGAGTGTACCAAGAGTTTAAATGAGTTATGATCTAAATGTAAGTGAGACATTTTTGTTGTTACGATATAAAAACATAAGATTTGTTGTTATGGAAAAATGGATTCGTACATGTTAATTGGTACTTGATAGTTAGGTTAAGGTTGGAACTAACTAGCCTCGAATTTCGATATTCCTCACAAAATGCATTAACACCATGGTTTTAATTTGTACCCATATTTTTTATCTGAATATTATTATATAATACTTAATGTTATTTATTTGTTTATTGGTTTTGAAAGTATGCAAAGGATGAATAAGATGAACTTGACTTGAGAGAAGACACGACACGAGAACAGCTCGAGCCCATCCATCATCTTCAGCAACAAGTTCCTAGACATACATGCATGTCTCCCACACACTCCTGCTTGCAATTACCAATATATCCTCATTTATTCAATTCCGTAAAAAAAGATAGCAATGTTTTTCTTCTATGTAGTCTTTTATTTAAGAAATAATATATATTTTTTTTTCACTAATAATAGTATTGGTATCAATATGTTTTGTTTGGGTGGGATTGATAGCTAATAGACTTATTTTTATCGTTTTTATCTATGTAAATTATGTTATTCAAAATAAAATATAAAATAAAATAGTAATTGAAAAATTAATGAATTTAGACTAAATTTTTAATTAGATACATTAACTTTTTAACTATCACTTTTGTTTATATTTCATTTCAGATGAAATAATTAATAGCATATTTGCAACAAAAAAATTTGAGTTTAATCTAATTGTGTTTTGATAAATGATAGCAAATGAACTGTTTTTTCTTTCTTTTAAATTATTCGTTAATTGAATATAATTAAATTATTCGATAAATAATATTATATGCGACGTCGAATTAACTATGTGATTCACTGTATTGTTGAATAATTTTTTTTTATCAATAATGAACTATACACTATTTAGTTAAAAAAATATAAATAAAAAAAATATTGATATATCTGATATTAATATTTAAATAAATATATCAACTTTTCATATATCATTTTATTTATACTGTTTGATTTAGAAGAGAGTATTTGTTTGATTTAGAAGAGAGTATTAATTAATCCTTTTCAAGTCACAACAACATAAATATTGGAATCGTTATAAACTAATAAACAATAATAAAAATGGTGGCTTGTCGATCACTTCAATCTTCAGATCTTATTTAACAATTGCTTGATTTGGAATTATATCCAAGTACTTTCACATAAGAGAAAGGATTAATTAATTTTTATAAAATGATAAACGTTGTTATATTTTATCGATCTATTTTTTGTATTTCCTTCCCGAGAACACAATAAGTGGGGTATTGGACAAGTGCATATGAGGTGTTGTTGTCTGAATCTAAATCATGGTAAATCCCAACCGTGCAAATTGGATCCATGCTAATTGCTATTGCCAGCAAGAGTATGCACTTAACCCCATGACCCAGAAAGAACACACTATTGCTGGATTTGGATCCACACAGACAACTTTTTCTTTTACGTGATCATTGTCCCATACTCCCCATCCTTAACAAAACACAATAGCCAAAGTTGTTTGCCATCAATAAAATGTTGTTAAATGCAATTAACAAACAACTTCAAATTCTACCTATATATGGATGGCCCTCTCTCAAATATTGGGTGCCCTATACAAATTTAAAAAATTAATAATGCTCCCTTAATATTTTTTTGACGCAATGTTCCTTTAATATTTAGACATTATTGATCTTGAATTTTTTACTAGTTATAATTATAAGATGATTATATTATATTTCGTTCATAATTAATGTTCTCTAATAATCTTTTTGAAAATATCAACAAAAAAAATATTCAAGATTTCAATAATTTTAATTTAGAAAAAATTAATGTAGATATAATAGCTAGCAACATGGATAATATCTTCTAATAACTATCTTATAAAATTTGAAAAGAGATGATACTTAATAAAAGATGCATCACTAGCATGAATAATATCTCTTCTATTAAATATCCTATACTAGTTAGATACGCAGTATGAAAATAATTAAATGTTCACAAACAATTCATTGGCAAAAAGTTTGATTAATTTTCACTCAACTATATTAAAATATTTTTAATGGATTTCAATTTTTTTAATGAACATCACATAAATTATCATATTTTAGATAAATTTCAGGTAAGTTGTGTGTAACATCGAGTCATTACTAGATAATGAGACAAACATTTCATTATTTTAATACTAAACACCTATAAAAAAGATCTATTCATATTTGTTATACTCTTTAAATTTTTTATAAAATGAGTCAATTGTTTTATATAAGATTAAATTATATTTGTTATAATTCATATTCGTATCACATTTATGTTGTTTTAAATAAGTTACTCCACTATTTTTAGTTAAAAAATCTGATGTAGAGACTAAAATTATTGAATTTTAAAATAGGAGAATCAACTTCGTAAGTTTGTGAAAATAGAAAAACCAAAACTACAGTTAAATAAAAATATATTAGTTCAAGGACTGGATTACAAATTTGTTTAGTTTAGAGACTTATTAGAAAATTCTTTAATCATTTAGGTAATTATAGAATAATTAAAACAAAAAAGGGTTTAAAAATTGATGAATTTAATCCAAAATCTAGTTCAAATACAACAACGATCACTCAATAATTCAGTGGTCAATCTGAATAAACGTGTTAAGAAAAACATGGGGAGTCATGTTTATAATCTCAACCCTTAATCTAATATTTTTTAATTGTGTTTAAAAATCAAGATAAAAGATTGAATGGTTGATATTAAAACATAACCTCTTCATATTTTTTTTCTAACATGAGTGAATCTATTTCCTAAATAATTCGATATACATATAATATAAAATTTGAAAGCTTCTTTTCTCCTCATAGTCTTCTTAAAAGTCTCAAATTTTATTTGAATTAATGTATCTAAAAGTTTGAATTGATCGAGTTAAACATATATTTGATCATGTTAAGAGCACAAGAAGAAACAGTCATAAAGTTTAGTATTCCTTTATTCTCTGGGGCCTAGATGTTTCCAACCCATTTGGAAATCTTTAAAATGTGTACACTAGTGGATAGTGGATAGTTTGCTATGAAGCCTTGTCCAGTATCAAACTTGAATGTAGAAATAAATACTAAATCTTAATGGGCCAATTGCGAATCTGTATCCGTAGAAATAACAACATTATCGTTGCTTTCTTTTCTATGGCAGTGGGGAACAAATGGAAGTGAAGTTACCTTTGGTTTTTTTTTTTATATAGACAGATTATTAGTGGTTAATTTATTGTAGCAGAAATATGTTATTAGCAGACATCAAATTCCACCACCTCCTATATATGTATGGGCTACTCTTTCTAAGATACCTTACAAACTTGTTTTAATTAATTGCATCGGGTATCATGAATGTCATTAATCAAGATGCTTCCATTAAAGTTACTATTACCACTAATTGTCTTATACTACGATTCTTTTTAAAATGTATTTGCCTTAGAATTGGGTCATGGTTCTATTTAGACGAATTTTGGTTAGTACGAGCTGTGAGGGTGAATTGATTCGAGCAATGAACTTCTTATTTTTTTTTATTGGATTTGTTTATTTTCTTTTAACTATTTTATTTTCAAATTCATGATTTAAGAAAAAGAAATCATATTAACTTTTTAATATTTTTGTCAATGTTTATGTAGATTTTAATCAAACTAGTAGTGTGATGACTAAGTAAAATTTAAAGATTCATCGTAAAAAATATGGTTTTTATATATAGGGTAAATAGAGTAGTTGAGTTTGATTAATCATGGGTTGTATTTTTCTCACTTGTACCCAATCATTCAAATTCTTCGTATTACCCACATTTATAAAACCGTATGACTTGCGATCCACTACAACATGCATGCATATCAAATTAGTCCATTCAAATAGTTGAGATTCAGTCTGATTGATTTTCCTCACCCCAGCTTGAAGGTCAAGTTGCATTGCCAAATTAAGTTTTTTACATATAGTAACAAATTTAAACCAAAAATGTTAAACGCAAATTATTTTGATTTTCTATTAGCACTTTTTTTATCGGTCTGAAAAGATGACTGATTTGATTCAAAATTTTGAGATGAATTGAAAATTTTGAAATAATTATATCTTCTATAGTTCCTTTATTTTTGAGAAAATCTTATATAGTTCCTTATCATGCATGTCTATTGTCAATTCTTGCTCATTAATGAGATTCATGGGCTCTCCCATTTTTCCTTCCAAAGCAAACTCAAATGATGGAAAATTATCTATGTAGAATCATGTTAGGTTTAATTCCTATTAGTTTGGCTAGATTATACAGACGTCCTGATTATATTAATCTTTGGTAAGTAATAAGGTATTTTTTTTTTATGATCTCTTATTTCTTGTTTTAATCCTAATTAAGATGAGATCAAATTCGGACTTTAGATGACACTTATGGCAGGGAAGGCAAAACATATTTTAGGCATAAACATAATATAAGATAAGGACTTTTATAACTAATAATAAAAAATATTTTATTAGACATATTTCATTTATCTTTGTTATAAAATCACACATTTTGAAAGTGCAATTCTTATGGTTGATTTGAAATTTTGTTGTGTGCGTAGAACCACATCCACGTGTAAGATTCTAAATAGCTTTTGGTTTTTGAGTTTAAATATTTTTCTTGTTAAGCTTTTTAATAGGCCTAAATAACAAACCAAAAAAAAGAGCCCGAAGCTCTAACTAGTGGTTTTACTAATGGGCTTCTTACTTTCTCAAAAAATCTAATGGGCTTCTTAAGATAAACTATGTCATAAATTAGGTATTTTCATTTTCTATTTCTCTTTGTTTTCAAAAGTCTCTAAAATATATATTTAAATTAGTCAATTCAAATATATATACATATGACCCAATTGAGGGAGTGAGAGAAGAAATTCTTATTAAACTGTGTAGACCCAATTGACCAAAAATAAATACTTAGACCCAAACTCATCTAAACTATCTATCATACTCCTTTCATTTTAAATAAATATCATTTTGAGTCAAAAATAAATAAATGTCATTTTAGTAAATAATTTTTTTTTTGAAATAAGTAATGTTTTATACTTTAATGTAATATTACTCAATTTATTCTAATTTTACCCTTAAATTAATATTGCATGTACTTATTTTAAGTCTTTATATATTCTACTTCATTGTGAATTTATGACCATTGTTAATAACCAATCTTTAAAGATGACCACTTTATAAAATTGTTAAATTTATTATTCTATATATATAGAAAAGGCTTAAGTGATACTTATTTTAAAATAAAGAGAATATTAATCTTTTTAGGCAATAGCATTAACTTTTTTTCTCAGCTTAGATATTGTGGGCACAAAAGTTTGGTGTTCCTTAAAAATCAGATTTTATTTTTTATGAATAAAATTTATGGGAGGAAATAGTATCTTATTTTAAAGTAGTGAAGACCTAAAGTTCATTGAGAGCTTCTAAAGAAATTTATATGTCTCTCTTCTAAGGTACTAATAGAGATCGAACTTGTAACTTAAAAAATTCAATATATATCTTTTTATCACTAGATCAAACCATTAGAATTAAAATTATAAGAAAATTGTATAAATCACATGAAGAACAAATATTTTTCATTGATCAATGAATTAAAATAGAAATATATATTTCAATAATATTATCTCTCTTAAAATATAATACCCTATCTATAAACTATACACAAGAAAAATATTTTTCATTAATATATTAGTTAAAATATGATTTTTTTTCATGAATTAATTTATTAAAAGAGAAATATGTATTTTATTAATAGTATGTATCTTAAAATCTCCTAGATAAATATTTAAAGAAAATTATATATTGATTATAATTTACTATATAAATAATGCACAGTACAAATATTTATAAATTTTTATCTATATTAATATAATATTTTAACAAATAAATGAATATATATATATATATATATATATGAATATTGTACTTTAATGTATAAAAGAAAATATTATATTAAACTAATAATTTTTTTTCTACAAAAAACTTTTAAATATTTTAATACTATAATATCAACCTTAGAATATTAATAATTAACTAGATAGTAGGATTTTGCAAGTTAAAATAAGCTGTAAAAAAGAAAGATTTTATTGAAAAAGGTGTGAAAAAAGGAAGTTAAAAAAGGAAGCCGAAACGATAAAGAATAAGGATAACATGAATGGAACAATACGATCCACCCAATGAATTAAATTTTAATATCATAACAAAATTTGTGTTAATTGTTGAAAGCAAGCAAATGAAATGGAAATTAAAAAGCTTGAGATGTTCGAAGTTGGAGCATGCAAAGATTCTTACGAATTTGGTCTATTAATAGGCCAAAGGTTCTCCCAACAGATTCAAAATAGAGTTGCTGCAGACCTTATCCTTCAAAATCACTTACGTCCCTTTGCTCAAACCCCTCTTTCAGAATCACTTCTCAAACCACTTTTTTATAATAATCAAACCAAATTCCCAAGGTATTGGGATGAACTTTTGGGGACTGCACAAGGAAGTGGGGTGCCTCTTCTTGATGTAATTGCAAATGCATTACATATACTTCAATTTCTCTATTTAGATACTTATAACTAACTAACTACATTTAAGCTTAATGTTTATTATTTCTTATTTGTTAACAGATTTTACTTATTAACTTCAAGAAGGAGATTCTTGCATTTGTTCCAAAAGAAGGAGTGAAAAGTATAGAAGATGATTCCTCTAATGAGTGTTCAGATGTTCTTGTTGTTGGTGAATCTATGGCTGTTGCAGCACACAATGAGGATGCAAATTTTGTCCTTGTTGGCCACACGTAAGTTTTTAGAGATTTATTCATATATAGTCCTTACTTGTTTTAGAAATCAAATCAAATATCACTATGATGAACTTTGTGTATGCAGCTATTTAATCAAAGGAATATTGCCAAATGGACAGTTCTTCGTTGGTTATACATATGCTGGGGAGCTTCCAAGCTCTGCATTTGCATTCAATAGCAACGGATTGGTAAAAATTCTGTACATTATTATTGTCCAATAAATTTCAGATGTACACACCTAAAGATGAAGCATATAGAATGTATTTATTCTTAGTACAATTAAAGTATATGCTTTATGATCCTCAGGCCTTCACTTTGAATTCAGTACCACCTGCTGAAGATGAAATTTTACCTGGTGGAATCGGGCGCAACTTCATTTCTCGAGACATTCTTGAAGCTACATGCATTGACGACGCTATAAATGTTTGATATTTCTTTTGCAGACATTGCATTTTTCACTTTTATATACTCTTATTAGTTTCATGTTAACAATATGTTATGTTCTTGTTTCATCAGAGGATACGTTCGTCAGAAATTTCAGTTGGGCATTCTTATAACCTGATTGAAACAAGTACGCGTAGGATTGTTAATGTTGAAATTGCGTCCAAGAATCGGATTTCGATTTATGAGGTTGGAGAAACACCTTTCTTCCATGCTAACATGTACTGTCACCTACATATTAATCAAGTAAGTTTTGCAGCTGTTTGATTTAGACTTAACCATGTTTTGAGTCATGAAAATGTCTCAATTCACTCTGTTAATCAACTATTTCGGGTGTATTTACCGCGATGCTGCCGCAGAGGATCCAAGTTTGTGTTTGTCATAGTAAACGCTCATGTATAAGTTATGTGTTCTATAGTCAAAATAGTTTATTACATTGTTCTTTAAAATATTTCAAAATAATAGTTTATGTTACAAGATACCTCCAAATAAATTATGCACAAACTCTTTCAAAAAGACTAATACTAACATTGTTGAAGATGTCATAAAAAATTCAATTAGTTGAACATTCATTTGATTTTGAATTGAAGGTACAAGATGAGAGTTCAATCAGCAGGCATAAAAGAGCAACTGTCATGACAAAAACAACAAAAGAGGATTTTCTGTCACTTTTAGGAGATACAGATGACAAAACAAATCCAATCTACATGACAGGTAATAATTTAGATACATCTCAATCCATTATTTTCAATCTTCTTTTGATTGTCACTGTTTTCTTCTACTTCTCTTTACTTTTAGGTCCATCCCTTCATACGCTATGTACCGCTGTTATCGATCTAGACGAACAAACACTATCAATTATCGAAGGCAATCCGAAAAAAGGAGATGTTTCAATTGTTTTCTTTATCTCTCCAAAGAAGTTGATCAATGGTAGACATGATGATCACTCTATAATAGCCTAATGTGATTCGAAATTTCAGATTTATGTATTTATTAAATCAGCTTCTAACTTTCTTGAGTTGAGTTGATACGTTATCTATGCGTATTTCATGATGTCTTTGTTCCACATCATTAAAATTTCTAACTTGTCAACCTCCAAATTCTACCTTCTCTTTGCTCTCATTTATCTACATTTCTACCTTTGAGAATTTTAAACATGTACTACATTTTTTTTTCACTGAAGTACAATTTAATGTTTTTGTATTACATTCCTCTTCATATGATCATGTAGTTTCATATTACATTTTAATAATTGCATCCGTAAAATCTTTTTTCCATAACATAATTATCTTCTATAATTTTTCATATGATTCACTTTTCTCCTCCAATTAAATATTTGTTTCAATTTTATGTTTGGCAAGTGACAATGTTCCTATATATATATATATATATATATGATTGTTAATAGATCAAAAAAGAGAAATAAAATTTTAAAGTTGTGCATTCAATACTTTAAAATTTAAAAAAGTAGTCATTTTTCTCTTTTAATTTATTAACAAGTATCCGTTAACAAGAATTTTATGAAGTCGAAGTTTGTATCATTTTATCCATCAAAGGGTAATAACACAAACTTAATTTCTTTTTGTTATACACCATGGAAATTGGTTCTACCCAAAATGTATATGAAATGGGACATCCAAAAGAGTTTGAAAATGATTACTACCATCATACATATTAATAACTAACATTTGTCTTTATAAATATATGGTAATAAACTACTGAAAATTAATTTTATCAGGTGTGTTTTTAATAAATCATTCACGCATATTACAAAATATAATATAACGATAAATTTTAAATATTATTTGTTCACTTCAACTTAATTAGATTGTAATTGATCATAAAAAAACAAAAAAGACAGTGGTTTAGTCACTTTTTTCTATTCAATTGTAAGTTAATATTTCTTTGAGTACACACCATTATTTATTTATTTTTGATGAATTGTACATCATTATTAATGATTTTAAAGTTAAAATTTTCACATACAATATTTTCTTTTTAAAATATTTTATTTTATTTTTCCTTTTTGTGTCTACTCCAATAAAAATAAACAATTATCTCCATTTCTTTTTCATAAAAAATATTGAATGTTCTTTAATCTTTCGAATTTTTTGTCATAGTGACATTAAATTTATATAAATATCACATTCTTAATAATTACTTTAACCCAACAAAAATTACATTTCGCCTTAATAATACAAAAGAATCACCACTTTAGTTAAAAAATTGTACGAAATTGTAAATATAGTTGTTGAAACTAATGAAATTTAAAAATAATATTGATATTGATTTTAAAAAAGATTCAATAACATTAGTCTCTAGAAACAATTATTTGAGACTAAATTGACAAATTTAAAAAGACTAATTTAATCTGCCATTTAAAATTTTGAAAAATTATTTTAAAAATGTATTTATTTCATCCATTAGATTAACAATTCATCTAAATTAACATTATATTGAATCCACATGCGCAAAGCGCAGTCAACATCTAATTATAATTTAATGAAGGTTTAAATAAATTTTTAGTCCCCTTATTTTATCAAAAACGAATTTTTAGTCTCTTCATTTCTAAAACTGAATTTTTTATCACCTATTAACTAATTTTTGAAATTTTTGATCACCTATTAACTAATTTTTGAAATTTTTTTATGATGCGACACTCTCCTTAATAACATATCACTTAGATGAGTAAAAAAATTTCCATGTCATTATTGTTGTAATTAATTTTTAAATTTTTATATTTAAATATTAAAAATAAAATAAATAAAATTTTCAGTATTTTTTTTAAAATATTTTAAATTTTAAATTATTTTTGCATAAAAAATAAATTTTAAATATCTTATTTATTTTATAAATAATATAAATATATTAAATAATATTAAAAACCTAATAAATTTAAATATTAAAAATAAAAACTTGTTTTGGAAATTACTAAAATATCTAAATAATATAAATAGATAAGAATTAAGTATCGAAACATGAATTAATATAAGTCAAACATACTTTAATTAAAATCAATTATTTCAAAATTAATTATCGTCACTGTGAAACCAAATGTACACTAAAAGTGTGTTTGGCAAGGCCAAAATGCTAATTAATAGCAGATAAATTATATTAAATAAGCTTGTATAATCTTAAGCGTCATGTGTTATCAGAAACTCGCACATAACTCTGAGGTTTTGGATTCAAATCCGATAGATGATATTCAACATAACAATATGATATTGACAGTTGAACTAATATTTAAGTACATCGTGTGTCATTTTTTTACTCCCTTCATCCCTTTTTATAAACCTTCATTGAATTCTTCATATATATTAAAAAAATTGATAATGTGATTAATGTGTATATTTTGTGTTGTTTTTAATAAATTATCCATTATAAATAGATATATTTTTTTAAAAAAATTCAATAAATATATTTAATACTAACTTTTTGCATTTTAATATAAATTAACAGAGGTTGATTTAAAAAAAAATATTAAATACATTTAATAATTTATATAGAAATTTTTAAAGATAAAATAAATTATCAATAAATATTTATAATTAAATACGGGAGTAACCAAAAGGGCCTAAGTCAAGTATAGACTTTCGATATCTCTACTTTTTCTTCCCTTCCAACTCCAATGCCAACTACATACCGGTAGTGAATAGACCTTTCATTCGCATCGGTTGACTAATTGACAACGTTGCTAATCAATTAAACCATTCATAATTAACTTTCCATTGTTGACCAAGATCATTGTTGGGCTATAGTTCATTGAAGTCAGAATATTGCTATTTTAGGTAAGTAGTGTTGATTTAATTGTTATTCCCACTATCTCTTATTAAATGTGAGATTTGGAGTGTTTTAGAACTCTTTCAATTTAGTTAAACTACCTATTCACTTCTGACATCATTTACTGAAATATGTTTATTATTTATAGTTAATAGAGTAGTTAAGTGAAATGAAATTTAATAAATAAAAATATATTAATAAAAATATCATAAATGTTGTATTGATATTTAAAAATGACAATTATTTTAAAATAAAATAAAAATGCAAATGAAATATTTTCTATAGAACTTTTTCGTGTTCATATAAAAAACTAAGTATCTATTATGTTTGTTTTACGATTTTTTATAACCATAATATAAACCCTTCACACAAAACAAACATGCCAAATCAATAAATTTCATACCACAAGCCCCACAACAGAGAGCATCCTCAACATTTTATGAAGGTAAGAGCCATTTGATACAACTCCCTGGATTCAATTAACAACACCATTTAGTATACAAATTGAATCTAATTGAATTTCAAGATATAGTGATTTCTTTTTTATAAATAAATATTAGCAATTAGTTAAATTAACATTTTTTACACATTTTTCATAACTTCTTTTGTCTTTGATCTTTGATCCTTTAAATATTTTATTTTTGTCCTACAATTTTGATTTTTTTTAAAATTAAAATTTAATTAATGATATTTTTTCTTTTATATTATTAAAATCTCAAAAACACATATTTCATGAATTTTGTTTTACTTAATAAATAAAAAGTAAAAAGGATTAAATTAATCTAAATTTATTATTCATTAAGCCAAGGAGTATGTGCTTAGTTACCAAACTCCCTTAAGATATAGCGATTGATTACCAACCCCTAGATAAAATGCTATAGCAACATGGAGCAGGCTAACAGTCATCACCGAGGAAGATACCTACAAAGAAATTAATGATAATTAAAGTTTTCATATATTTTGTGTACATAACTATTTAGTTATTAATGTATACTTACATGACTAAATAATAATAGTGCTTATGCACACACATTAAAAAAATACACTTTTTTTAAACATTAACCAAAAGAAAATTTTATTATTATTAAGGAAAAATATTTTTTTTATATGCGCTTAAACATTATGCATGAGCGACTTGAAAGTAAAGTTACTAAAGCAATTGTTTTAAGTTTTTATAAAAAATAAAATATTTACTTTATCAAAAAGTCTCAAAAAAAAAAATTACTTAATAAAAATGTCTCGTATTTTAATATTTTTAAAATTAAAATATATAAATATTTTCTAAATTTAATATTGTCTCAACAATATTAAATCAATTGAAAAAAAATATTACATGATATCAATTATATTAATTTAGTAATGACATATTAAATATTAAAATTCACTTTAGGTATTCAAATATGTTGGATCGACGTTTACATTATATATTTGATCTTGTGACTATGAAAATCATGCTCCTATTAATAAAGAGTACAATTAAATAATTAAATTTATGTGGTTAATGACTTAATGGTTAACACACATTTTAGTTAAAGATGGTTAATGACTTTTGTCAGAATAATTTTTAACTACACTTTACTTATCTTTTCTATAAATATAAAAAAAAATTCTAGAAATTAGAAGTTAAGAAAAAAAATAACCAGCTCAATAAAAATATTTATGAGAAGCTAACTTCAATTAATTAAGATGAGATATAAAATCAATAAGAATTTCATCTATCGATTATATAAAAATTAAGATGAGATATAAAATCAATAAGAAGCACCCTTCGGTCACTTTTGTCTACGAATCAAGTAGAAACTCCAGTCACTAACTTGCCTGATTAAAAAAGTTAAGGCAGTGAATTTATTTATTTATTTTTTATAATTCATATGAATGTATTGTACTAAAATATGTATAGCTTTTAACCTAAATAGCTCCAAGTCCAAATGTAGTACCATCACTAGATGAAATTCCTATTGATTATATTAAATATTATCTCTTAGATCAAATATAAAAATAAATAAAAAATTGTAGTTGAAAAATTTATATATCTAATTAAAAATTAAGATGAGATATAAAATCAATATTTTAATTAACTTTTTTATTTATATTTTATTCCAAAAATAGTATATAATATCTATCTACTAACATTAGTTTATAAAAAAAACTATTCAAAAGAAAACCCTCAACTTTTTTATGTAGTGGCGTTGAATTGAAGAGTTTCCCACAGAAGATGAAGTAGGACTCACCAAACCCGGATGGCTAAATGGGGCAAAAAATTCAACGGGGCTTTACAACCAAAATCTAGATTATACCTAACACCACCTACCTTACAACCAAAAATGACTAAAATAATAAAACTAAAAAAGAATTCACAAAATAAGTTAGATCAGAAAAATAATTAACAAGGACAACATGCAACTCATGCTAGTATCCAAGGACATACAAGTGTTTCAGACTTATGGGGAAAAATATCTCTTATGCTTTTATCTTTTTTATGATTTATTATCTCTTACATTTTTTTTCTCTATTTTAAATATCATTATTTCTTATATTTTATAGATTTTTTGCCTAAAATTACTCTACCTTCCCACTTAAAAGATAGATAATCCAAATCTCAAAAAACATATTATTTATGTCTTTTTATGTAAAATATTTTTTGTAAATACTATCTGAAAGTCTCGTAATAAAGTTATATTTATAGGGAACTCCTTGCATCACACTTTTTTCAAAATTAAAAACATGTAAAATAATATTAACACTGAAATATAGATAAAACATATATTTTATATTTATATACTGTTATATAAGGCAACTCAAAATTTTGATGAGACCTTTTTCTGAACATATTAACAATTCCATATTTTTCAATTTTAAATATCAACTCTAATCAATACTATATTTATAGATAACTACTTGACAACACACTATTTTCAAAATTAAAAACATATGAGATGAATATTAAATATAGATAAAATAGATATTCTATATTATTATATAAAAACAACTCAAAATTTTGTTCAAACATTTTTCTGGACAAGTTCACCTTTAACAATTCAGTTATTTTTTTCAAATTTATATTTAAACTATAAATAATATCATGATTATAGGGTCTTTAACAACACACTCTTTTTCTATAAGCAAAATTTAATGTGAGGTGATAGTGTTTCAATCTAACGCAAATAAGATCTTTATGTTTATTGAACACTTTCAAAAGAAGTTAAATAAAATATATATTATAAATTGTTTAACATGAATAATAACACTGTAATTTAAATAAAATATATATTATAAAAATGAAACAAGCAAGTAAAAATTATATATAACAAAACACAATAAAAAAGTGAAACATTAACATGTCTGTCATATTAATGAATTTTTTTAATTATGATCATCTCACTTGTATATCTTAAAATATAATTATTTATATAGTTCATCTCACTTATATATTATTTAACATTAATTTTTTCATTTAACATGAAACTCTTCTCTTCACTTGACACACAAATAATATTTTTT
>JBBPBO010000005.1:3212949-3306540 GCA_037974295.1 Cicer cuneatum
AATAAAAAAAAAATCAATTTTTTAAAAAATTTAATTTTTTTTTGTTTTAAAATTTTGAAAAAAAAATCCTATAAATAATATCACAAAGAACTTTTTGTGTTTTTCTATTTATTTTTTCGAAATTTAAAAAAAAAATTGATAAATTTTTTTAAAATTAAATTTTTTAAAATTAAATTTTTTAAAAAATATTAAAGTGGTCATATTTGATTTAAAATTTAATTTGAATTCCACATCACTAAAATAATTGTCTTCACCAAATTAAAATTCAAATTGAGAAGAGAAACCAAATGTCAACAACTTTGAAAATAGGAGACCAAAATTGTGTAATTAAAAATAGAAAGATTAAAATTGTATATTTAATAAAATTAGGTGATGAAAACTACATTTTCACTTAATTTTAAATTTTGCTTTTCATATAGAGCAAGTCTTATATGGACACAATATTTAAGCACAAATTTCTGAGCACACATACATAAATAAATAAAATTAATAAAAAAATAATTTAATCATATTATTCGATATTTTTTCTTTTATTTTATATTTATTTATTTATGTCAGTTTACCAAAAAATTTATTGAGTGCTTTAGCTCCCTTTGTTGCACCAAAGAATAAACTATAGACATAATTAAACCCGTAATTTTTTATTTTATTTTTTTGAAATATATAAGCCCAATTTAATTACTACGTAAGAATGATAATTGATATAAAATTTAATATCAATATTACAATGCAATTTATATTTATTTAGGTAGAACGATTTGTGAGCCATAATTTTTTTTTTTGGATGGATAAAGATGGACAATTTTCTTGTACCAAAAAAAATATAGGACAATTTTCTTATAATTATTTTAAAAACATTGATAAAATACATTGTTTAATTTATTTGATAAATTCATAATTACAAATTAATTTAAGTATATATGACGAAGAACTAGACAATTATCAAAAAGAAAAGAAGGCCAGAGCTAGACAAGAGAACACTGACACAGTGGATAGGACCTAACCTACTTATATGCTTAAGATCAAACATGATGTTGACTTTCTCGTATTTTATGTGCAAAAGAAGATATAAGTAGACTTTCCTACTTCTTTTATTATATAATTAGACTTGCCTACTTTTAGTTCGTTAAATTTCTTAGTATAACAATTGCTTTAAGTATATTCAATTATTATTTACCAATTTTTTAAGGAAATTTTTTGAAATTAGTATTGTATTAGTTTCAGGTTTAAAATATAGGAAATTTTTTAATAATTTTTTAACATCTTTAGTTTATCAACTGAATTATAAGGGAATCAGTGAATATTAAGTTTTATAAAAAAGGCTAAACTCACACAATACCACAAGTTTGAATCTAAGTTAAAAGCGATACTATATGCGTCTTAAATAAAATTAAATTAATTTTTGGAATCTACGAGAAAGTATAAAAAAAAAAAAAATTATTCAGCCTTTATAAAAGGGCACTATAACCACAATAACTCAATAAGCTAAACGGTCGAAATTAAGTCCCTCATAACTTTTCCATTTCTCATTTTCTCTTATATAGTTAAGGAATAAAATGGGTGCCAAAGTTCCAATCTTTGTTTTTCTAATGTTGTTTGCATTATGTTCAGCCATTAATCCAAGCAAGCAGAGAAAGCAATATAAACCTTGCAAAAACATGGTCCTTTATTTTCATGACATAATTTACAATGGAATGAATGAAGCAAATGCAACATCTTCAATAGTAGCAGCTCCACAAGGTGCTAATTTAACAAAATTAGCAACTCAATTCCACTTTGGTAACATAGCTGTTTTTGATGATCCAATCACATTGGATAATAACCTTCATTCAAAACCTATTGGAAGAGCACAAGGTTTTTACATTTATGATACAAAAAACACTTACACTTCTTGGCTTGGTTTCACATTTGTTCTTAATAGTACTCAATATGAAGGAACCATTACTTCTGCTGGTGCTGACCCAATTTTGAAGAAAACTAGAGATATCTCTGTTACTGGTGGAACTGGTGATTTCTTTATGCATAGAGGAATTGCTACTATTATGACTGATGCATTTGAAGGTGAAGTTTATTTTCGACTTCGTGTTGATATTAACTTCTTTGAGTGTTGGTGATTTATAAAATTAAGTTCTAAGTGCTAAAAAGAAAATAAATGTTTGAGGAGTTAATGTCCCTCACTTTAATTTAATCAAGTGTTATGGCCTTTGGATTTGTAATGTTGAAGACTGAAGTTGTCCCTTTTGTGTGTGCTTTTAGTCCATAAAGTATGATCAATAAATTAAAATCATTTTAAGAAACTAACTTTTACAAGCAAACGACTAAATACGTTTTCTCCTATTCATTGATAAAATAGAATCGTTATAACAGTACTTCGTACTTTTTGTCCAATAAATTTATCATAGTTAAAAGTGGTGTATTTTGAAACAAAAATTCATTCGATTTAAAGATTAAAATATTTGTAGTTTAATTTAAAAAAAAAAAATCAAATTAATGCAATTTGTATTTTTATTAGATGTAAATAAACTCCTTGATTTGAGCTACATGTAATATCGATTGGTTTATAAATGCAAATATTAATTGTTGATTTTTTGCCCTTTTAAGAATTAGATTTTAATCATTTTTATTACTTATAACTATTTGTTGGTTGTGTCCAAACATTAATTATTAATTACTAGACGAGTGTTCACTCAAGAATTTCTCTAAAAGTAAAGTGTATGTTTCTCACTAAAAAAAATTATTATTGTAGTGATTGACAATACTCTTTTAAAAAGATTGTTGAATGGTATTATTAAGAAAAATGTTTCGTGTATATCTTATAGGATTTATATCATATATGGTGTATACACCTTAAAATAGAAAGAGATAAAATAATGTATTAAATAAATATATATAAATGTAGTGTACATTATTATAATATTAATAATGTTGTATAATATGATTAAAAGCTAATTAATTTGTCAATTTCTTACAAAAATAGCGTTTTATGATTTTTTTTTTGGGTGCAAGCATTATATGAATTTTACATTAGTAAAGTAAATATAGTAAAATATAATTATAAATAATTAAAAAAATTGTTACTCCAACGCACAATTTTTTTTTAAAAGTATAATACTTTGGAATTAGTAAATCATTATGATTAGACTAGTAATGAGAGATTTTGGCAATTTACATGCAATTAAAAGCACAAAAATGATGAAGTGAAATTATTTACTTTCACAGTTTTTTGGTCAAAATATACTTTTATTCTAAAATAAATTTGGGTCAGATCCCTTACAAATTACAATTAGGATATGGAGTGTTTGTCCTGAGAGCCTAATGAAACCCACATTCATTGCGCTTTCTAAAGTCCATGCATGAAGCCAGTTGAAGTACAGTTTCGGGCTCGTCTTAAATCAGAATTCGAGCCCAATCATAATTATGAGATCATATATTATTATTTTTTTCTTTGGACACCCTACTGCATAAGGCAAAGACATGAAATAAAAAGAAGTTAAAAATAAAAAATAAAAAAAGCAAACAAAAACCTATAAAGAATATAAATTGATTAAAAAAAAAGGAATTTTGTTAACGGAAAAAAGTCATAGTAATTTAGAGTTTCATTGAAAGATAAGTAAAATTTAGTCGATATTTAAATTAAGGTTAAATTCAGTTCTCTTGAACAATTTTTCACTTAAGCTCGTTGGCTACTTAAGTTCAACTATTTGGTTAAAGAAATGAATTAGACCAAATTGAATTGTTGTCAATGAATTGAATTGTTGTCTATTTATATTGAGTCATAAAGGAGTCATATGATCATCACATTGGACTAAGGTTAACGAAACCACACACAAGTTATTTAAATATTGTATCTTTATCAAAAACTTTAAGACTTTAAATATATAAGTTTCTTGACTTTTATGTTACTCAACATTTACTTTTCCATCAAGTGAGATTTTTATAAGTCACACTCAATGCAAAGATTTTTCATTTACATGCACTTGTATTTTTGTTGGCTCATATACATCAACACAAGATGTACCACTATTATCAGATAAACATTTGATATAAAAGATTTGGTCATGTCAAACTATCAATTATGGTACAATTCTTGAATCAAAGGGACCAGTGCTTGTCACATCATCAATTTTATTAACATTCCTCTAAAGTTGGAAACGAAAAAGGCTAGCATCAGCTCCTTTTCTTTTTCTCTCATTCTGATGATTGTATAGCATATATCATTTACCAATCGATTATCATCATACATTTTGTTAATTATTACAACATATCACTATAAAATTATAATGGAGCGGATATGGTGCAACCACTCCATTTTGCATGTTAATTGGAATGATTTCATATAGATTTAAAAGTGTAAACTCATTTTTTTGTTACCGTCAACAGTCAACTCATATATTTATATAGAATAATCAACTAGAGTAATAGTAGGACAGTAGGAGTAACCACTAACAAATCACCCATCACTTTTACAAGAAAAGTCCTATTAAATTTCCTTCTACTTATAATTTTTAAAATTTTGAAGAGAAAAAAACTTAAATTACTTGTATACTAAGGTGTAAGAGATCGTATTTGTTTGGTTTTAGAGAAAAATAGAATTTGAATCTATGAAAAAAGGGTTTAATTTTCGTAATATTTTTTTCACAAAATCTGATCTAAACCATATGGATCAAACAATGTGGTTTGATTTGATTTAATCGAATTGATATTATTAAAAATTAATCTAAAAAAATAATTTTTTTAAAACATTATGGACTTTTTATACTGTTAAGAGAAGTATATAAAATATAATGAAAACAATACCAACATATTTAATATAATACAACATAATTTTTTAAAATATCACTACTGTTATAATGTAAAATAAATGAAATACTAATAACGTATAACTTTTTAATTCAGATTTTAAGTAATCTATTTGGAATAAAGTGAAATAGATAACTCAACCAAATTAATAGAAATTTGATTTGATTTAGATTGAAACATAAATAATAATAATAATAATAATAATAATAATAATAATAATAATAATAATAATAATAATAATAATAAAACAATGATATTGATTCAATGTTGGACTACATAATGAGATGTTACCACATGTTTCATTTGTGTTAATAATTTTAAGTAGTCTTAATAACTATAAAAAGTTGTATTAGTAAACCAAATTACGGTCAAATTAATGTCCAATGTTGTATTAAGGTGTCGTTCTTTTGAAAATAGTCACCCATCACAATTTGGTTAAGTGGTGGTTGGTTGTACCAAAAACGCATGCTACAGTAGAATATAACTTTACGTCTGGTGTGCACCCAATGAATTCGCGAATCGTAGATATAAAGCTAAACCAAAATAAGCTTTCCTTTTAGGATCATCATCATTACCATCAACCCTAGCGTAAAGACAAAACGCTACTTAAGATAATGTCTCATTTTTTTTTCTTTTCGTTTTCGTTTTCAAAAACTATTCTTTATTAAAAAATAAAAATTATTTATCTTTTATTTTCTCCATTTAATTAAAGATTTTTTTTTTTGTGAAAAAATAATTATTATATTTTGTAATTTAAAGATGATCTTATAAAAATAATTAAAAAAATATTATAAACAGATCTTGTTGTTAGATATTAACAAAAAAAATATATTTATGTGTAGATAAAATTACTTTTTCATATAAATGTTTTAACTTTGAATTTATTTTTTTAAAAATAACTTAGTAGTTTTAATAAAATATTTTTATATTTAAAACATCACAATAAATTACAATAAAGGTTGAGAAACATGTGCCCTTGCCCCTCCCTCTCACTACAGTCTACAACTCATTATATATTATATAAATATATTTTTTAGTATATAACTTTTCAAATCAACCACTAGATACCTTATAACCATTTTTCAAAGGCAGCTAATTTTATATTTGTGAATAAATAGAAAGTGGTTGTAAAAAGTTTAAGCATACCATAAAAGAGGTAGTCCAACATTTAATTAAATATGGCAACTTGCTTTATGCATTTAATTGGGTTACAACGCTTATAAATTTCAACTTCATGACCTAACATGCCAACGCTTAATTTCCACAAAGATTGAAAAAGGAGCAAATGAGGATCATTTCACCTCTCCTCCTCTTGCTCCTAATCACGATAGGAACCTCAGCCACACCAACAAGATGGAGAAAAAAAGCACGTTTTCATGAACCATGCAAGACATTGGTGTTTTATTTTCACGACATTATTTACAACGGTCACAATTCCAAGAATGCCACGTCAGCAATTGTAGGCACACCCGCATGGGGTAACCGGACCATATTGGCAGGACATAATCATTTTGGTGATTTGATTGTTTTTGATGATCCAATCACTTTGGACAATAATTTACATTCACACCCAATTGGCCGTGCACAAGGATTTTACATTTATGATAACAAAAACATTTTCACTTCATGGCTTGGTTTTTCGTTTGTGTTTAATTCTACTAATCATAAAGGTAGCATAAATTTTGCTGGTGCTGACCCTTTGATGAATAAGACTAGGGACATTTCGGTAATTGGAGGAACGGGTGATTTTTTCATGACTAGAGGAGTGGCAACTCTCTCAACGGATGCATTTGAAGGTGAAGTTTATTTTAGGCTTCGTGTGGATATTAACTTGTATGAGTGTTGGTAATTAATTAGCTACATCAATATGTTCAGCTAATTAATTATTAAGGTACCAATTTATAGCTTCCCTTTGTGTGTTTTTTGTTTTTTTTTTGCCATTTTTTTTCCTTTCTTTCAAGTGTTGGGTCTTTGGAGGAATATGAATTGGAGTTTTGTCGTTTAATTATTCCTCCTAATTCAAAATTGATCAATTGAATAATGCATTGCATTTACATTATGCGTGAGTTTTGTTTATATATTTCTGTTGTTATCTAATTTTTCTTAACGGAAATTTGGAATTAGGCTCAAAATTTAGTTAATTATTGTTAATTGAAATGTCCTTATCTAATGCCTTCAAATTTTAAAAGCTATAAAAATGTTTTGATATTATAATTATAATAAATAAATAAATAAATAAATGAAAGTTTCATTATCAACTTAATAAAAAAAAAAAAAAAACTTTTCTGAAAGAAATAATGAAATAAGAAGATGAACTATCGTAGTTGTTACCATTGCTAACATTGTTGAACTTAGCTCACTAAATTTACTAATTATAAGTCATGATAAGAGATTTCAAACATGTGTATCCCTTTTTTATTTCCTTAATTTTCTCTTATTCTTTTTTTTTTGTCTTAGTAAATATGATAAATATCATCATAATTAAGTCATATAACTACGATATCTTGAGTTTAAACTGAGACATGACAACCAACATAATAATATCGACATTTGTGAATTGAGTTATAACTTAACGACTCATTTTCTCTTATTCTATTTGGTGTTATACAATATTTTAAAATTTAGAGGAATGTAGTAGGTAAAAATGTCAATTAAGTAATGAGTAAAGATCCATTTTGGTCTCTGAGAAATTCTTAAAGACCCATTTTAGTTTTTGAAAAAAATAAAAATACTTTTTAGTCCATAAGAAAAATAAATTGGGCCAAATTAGTTCTTATGTGAACCACAATTAGAAAATTAGATTTTCTTTTTGCTAACTTGTCCAACGACTCATCAACTTGATTCTCCCACGTATAATTTCTATAATAATAATAAAAAAAAGACAATTAGGTTCTTGACAATAATAAAAAATAGACAATTAAGTTTATGACAATAGTTTTACACCAAAGAGAGTGATGAAAAATCCATCAAAGAGAGTGATGAATTGAGCTTCTTGGAATCGAAGGTAATTAGTTGTCTTACACATACTAATTATTTGTGATTTTCACTTAAATTTGAATAAGAAATCCACATAAAATAGCAAAGAACAAGAACAAAAAAAAACCACAACATTACAAAGTTAGAACCGAAAATTCTGTCAATGATAAACAAAATATCGACAAATCGCAAAAGACAAATAAAAATATCACATAAAATAGTAACAACAAAGCAAAAATCACATGAGCAGTACATGAAATCGCACTTCAAAAACGCGAACAGGAAGAACAATAACACATCTTCAGAAACGGGACGGCGAAGAAGAAAAACATGAGAATGAAGAAGAAAATGCAGCTTCTGAAACAAACGACAAATACGGCTGAAGTCACATCTTCAGAATCGCATACCACTGTAGAAGTAAAATGGTTTTTATCTTAGACTTGTAGTTTCTTTATATGAAATAACACTATGTTTATTTTTCCCTAAATTGAGCGAAGAACTAAATTGTTCTAGTTTATTTTTTTAAGAACTAAAATGTGTTTAATTTTTTTGGGGACTTTATTGGATCTTTCAAAAAATTTCATTGATTAATTTGACCCGATTTATTTTTCTTTTGAACTAAAAATTACTTTTATTTTTTTCAATGACTAAATTTGATCTCTCAAAAATTTTCAAAGACAAAAATAGACCTTTACTTTTTAAGTAATTACAAAAACACTATTTGCAATTGGATCCGATGAAAAATACAAATATGTTTTGTAATTTTTTTTACATAACCAAATTATTTAAACGAATTTTGAGTGTATTGTATTGCTTTACAGGGATGTAAGTAAGTGTTACTAATTAAACAAATAATTCAATCTAATTAACCTCGGTTTTAATTGTTATAACTTAATTAATATATAGCTTCTTTTACTTTAAACTCTTAAATTCTCATTTCAACTTGAATTTTTATAAAATTAAATTGGTTAAAATTTTGACAACTTTATTCATTTTAAAAACTCAATAACTAAAATGTAGAATTTCTCTCAAAATAGAAATATCAAATCTTATCATCTTCAAAACCAAATCTCAGTTCATAAAAAGTATTATTTAATTATTATTGAGTTTATCTAAACTTTTATTTTTAAAATTATTTCATATGTACCTTAAATTTGTTATAATTAAGCTCACATATATTTATATAAAAAAAATGAAAAATAGACCAATTGACTGTAGAATTGTATTTGCATAATTTTAAAATAAATAAGAACTTAATTTGCTAAAAACAAACTTGATGGACAAATCATTGATATTTATTTGGTGCTTAATTTCTAATTTTACTCACTTTTTTATTATGTTAATGATTGAGCAGTCTTTGCAGAAGCCTTAGAAATAAGAATGTCTGGTGTAGCAGAAGTCAACATAGGGACAGTTAAAGAAGTGGTTGGCACAGAAAGTCCCATATTCTTTGGGGTCCTGTTCTCTTCATCTCCAACAATAAATGGCTTGGAAGGTGGAGGAGTCCCTCTTAGCATTTCACTTTTTTGCTGCATTGGTTTCTTGACAACATTCTGTATTTTTCTAGGCTCTTGAAAATTTGTTTTATTGGCTTTATATAGGACTTTTGAATTATCAGGATAGAGGGGTTTCCTAGTTAATGATGACTGAATTTCAATTCCCTTTTCTGCACAGTGTGCATTCTTCTTCACTGAATGACCAAAAACCTTAGGGGTACCCTTTCCTCCATAAGTTGCAATTGGCAATGCATTTAAATTTTCAACTTAAGAGAAAAATTTAAAGAGATAAAAAGTGAGGAATGAGTTGATTGGCAAAAGCCTTCTTGATTATGTTACCTTTTTTATTAGATTGTTGAATAAGAGTTGTTTGTCTTAGATCCTGAAGCATTGCTCCACCAATAGAAAATTTTCGAGTATTTGTAACTCCTGCTATTGAATATTTGGAAGCCTTTATCCCACTTTTACATGGGTTGGGTTTCTACCTAAAATGTATTTCATGCTCTGCCATCAGTTGTATCTATAGTCGTTTTTGTTCCTCAAATTGTTACAACAAAAAAAGCCAAAAACAATTGAATTATAGACAATGAATTGGAACAAATAAATGTCTTGAAGGGACAATGAATTGGACCTTCTGCCTTTGCTTTTCATTCTCTTTCTCCTGCCTTAACTTGTTGTAATCTTCACGCATGGAAAGCAGCCGGGTCGTAACACATATCCATGAAAACTCAAATGCATAAACATGTGTGTGACATAACCTGTAAGATGTTCTCCTTATGAGACAAATGTAATACATTATAAAATAAAATTTAGGAACCTAATTCGTGAAGTTTGAACAAATGATTTTGTTAGAAATACTCACTCAATCATATAAAAATTTGAATCCTCTTTCTTTTTCTCATGCTGCAACTTTTGAAATTAATGCCTCAGTCATCCCTGTTTAAATGATATATACAAAATAAAACAAAGGGCAACATGAGGACCAAGCCCACGCAATTCCAATCTTCAACACTATAAATTTAACCCCTCTCTGATGCATCTTACTCATTTGTTAAATCACTAGATCAATACTTGAAGAATATCACAATTAACTATTACTCCAAGGTAGCTACATATTAATTCATTATTTCTTTCATCAATTTACTCATAAATACCAGTATCTAACAAAATATCACAAGCAACTACCAATAATAAAAAAAAAGCAAAAAAATATAATACAACTTATAGAACAAATATAATACAGGAACCATATTATACAGTGTAAAAGAAACACTGAATTTCTGCGAAGGCTTATAGAACAAATAAAGTGCAGTAACAACCAACTTTAAATGTGATAAAAACACATATAGAACCTTTTATTTCCTTTAACTCAGTTTGCCACTTTTCTAATAAAGCAATTTTTATCAAGCAAATGAACCTTAATTCATCAAAAAAAGATAGATTTAAGACAACCATAAATATGTTCAAGATAACAGAAAAATGTATGGTCAAACCATAATGAAATCACTGTAAACTTGCAGTTAATCACCGAAAGTTAAAGTTAGACAAACCTATCATCTCCCACTATATATCATGTATAATAACGTAACAAGAATAAATCAAAAGCAAAAAATAAATATGACTATTGGACACACATTTGAATAACATATATTAGATATAGTTCATAATATCAAAGACTGCATGTGTACAAGAAATGAAAGTTCCTGCACACTGGACATGGATGTACAACAGGTTTCTCCCTGTTCAAAAAGCATATACATTTGAACTTTTAAAGGGTGTCGAAGAGTTTATTCAATTTGCTTGTGTGCAAGACAAGTATTTGAATGAAAGTGTAATAAGATGTTCATGTAAGTTGCGTAAAAATAAAAATCATTTGACCCCAGATGAATTAATGTTCACATTCATCAAAAGGGTTTTACACCCAACTATTAATGATGATAGACACCAAGATATGGTGTATGATGTTGCTGACCTTAATTGTTAGCAACATTGTCCTCAAAATCGAGAGGAACCTCGAAATATGGAAGCTGACCAATTTTATAATATGAATAAATAATTTGAAAATATATAAAATCGAATAAAATTTTAATTTATAGTCATATATGGGTATACTAAAATAAAATATATATTTTATTGCTAATTTTTAGACATATATGAAAATACTTTTATTCACGCATTTATTACTGTAATTGTGATTCTGCAAATTTATATAAATATAATATAAAAAAAATGTTATATGCTTTAAAAAAGCAGATAGATATAACTTTAAAAAATTTGTTTGCGGAAGCATAATTCATCTAGACCCATTTTGTTTAAAAAAATAATCAAAATAATAGCTCATCGACTTATTGCGGCTGGCTTCGTAATGCATATGTATAAAAGGAAATTAGAATTTTTGTTGTACATATTTATACTATAGGTATAAATTTTTATTATTATTTGATCACGTTGTGTTATATAATTTTATTTCTCATTGATTGGTTTAAATTAGATTAGGAAAAAACTACTCATTTTATGGTTTAAATTAAATTAGAAAAAAACTATTCATTTTATTCTTTGACAAAAATAAATTAGGATATGATATTTCACATATTCTATAATAATCTACGAAGATGAAACGAAATTATCGTGGAAAGAAAACAAATCTCAATTTAAACATGAAAATATCAAAACAAAAACAAAAATGAACCACAATTTGTGTTTCAAGGGTTTTTATTTCCACAATTTCGTTTCCTCTCGTTGCTAGAAGTTTGCTTTGTTTACTTTCTTTCATTTTTATTTTTTTTAATTTCTAGTTCATTTTGGCTATTAAAGGAGGTATTAAACTATTCTTTTATGATTTTGTTAAAGATCATGTAGGAAGTTCACGGACACTATTAATGATTTACAGTACACGTCGTTAGTTTTTATATGATTTAATAATATATTGTTGTTTAGAAACTAAATTGTTCCGCTTTATCTTTGTTAAGGACTTAAAAATGTCACTTTTTTGGTCAATAACTAATCTATCTCGCGTGTTTTTTGTTAGGGATCAAAATATCCCTTTACTCTTATTTTTATTTCTAAATTGATTGATTGGTTTAAAATAGATTAAGAAATTTTGAATATATATTTTTTTAGGCTAAATAGCACATGTGGTCCCTTAACTTAATTTCAGTTAACGTTTTAGTCCTTTATTTTTTTTTCCTCCGATTTGGTCCTTTATTTTAATTTTAAGTGACAATTTGATCTTTTATGTTTTAAAATGTCAACAATGTTATCTTTTTTTTTTTACAAAAATTCAAAAAATTTATCAAAATTTTCAACCAAAATCCATAAAATTATTTATATTCTTCAATATAATACAAATTTCATCAAATTCGAAACTCAAATCTTCAAATAAACTCATATTTCCATTTTTAACAACATCAAATAAAGAATGAAATTTGATAAAATTTTTGTATAAGTTTATTTGAAAATTTGAGTTACGAATTTGATGAAATTTGTATTATATTAAAGAATATAATTAATTTTATGGGTTTTGGTTGAAAATTTTGATGAGAGTTTCGAATTTTTGTATAAAAAAAGGATAATATTGTTGACATTTTAAAACATAAAAGATCAAATTGTTACTTAAAATTAAAATACATGACCAAATCGGAAGAAAAAAAAGATAAAGGATCAAAACGTTAATTGAAATTAAGTTAAAAGACCACGGGTACTATTTAGTTTTTTTTTTATAAAGAGAAAATATGAATACATTGTTTTGTTTATATATTTATGTGGTTATACGAATATAGAGCATGTTGTAAAATCCCAACTTTAAACTACAAAAGTGTATTTTTAAAAGAAAATCAACTTGGAAATTATACCCTTAAATTCTTACACAAAATAATTAGTGGAGTTTTTTTAGTAGATTTTAACTGCAAAAGTGTATTTTTAAAAGAAAATTAACTTGAAAATTATACTTTTAAATTCTTTTTCATAAAATAATTAGTGGATTTTTTAAAAAACATTTTTTTGGAATAACACTTAGTAATTAAATCAACACCAACATGATGATAACTGAACTACCTCTAAGTTGATCATGTAATTTGTTTTGAAAAATTTATCTAATGAGATTTTGAATATTTTGATTCAAAATAAAAGTTTGAGTAGTATCAGAGATTTTTCCTATCTTAACATAAATAACCTAAATCCACACAAGTACAAGATCGATGCAATAAACAATTTCAGGAGAAAAAATAGCAATTAAATGTTGTTTCATAATCTAAAATATTTTTCACTAAATAAAACCCAACTCTAAAAAAAAAATTACATGCAATTAAAAAAAATTGTTGATAAAAAAAAATTAACTTAAATTATAATCATCTAAAAAAGGAAACAAACTAGAATATAAAAATTTAGGTAAGAATTAGGATTGATATTTATTTGATTAGAATCTTAAATAAGGCGAAATTGTAGGAATTTATGGTACGCACGGTAAGTCAAACACTATTGTTTCCACTATAAATAAGTCCATTGTAAGTTTATTCTGCAATACACAAAATTTGCTTTGTAATTTTTTGGACAATGGATATTTTTAAACAAAAGAAGAAAACCACAGGGCGGAAGAAGATTGAGATCAAGAAGCTTGAGAAGGACACAAACAAGCAAGTGACATTCTCAAAAAGAAGATCAGGTTTATTCAAAAAAACAAGCGAACTTTGTATTTTATGCAATGTTGATGCAGCCATCATTGTGTTTTCCCCTGCTGATAAATTATTTTGTTTTGGTCAACCAAACACTGATACTATCATCAACAGCTACATCAAAGGAACAACAGAGTTTGAGACTTCAACGTCAATAGAAAAATCTATTTCCTATGAAGAACATAATACAAAATACGAGGAAGCAATAAAGAAGTTGGAGTTTGAAAATAAGAAACTTGAAGAATTTGAGAATTTGGCTAAAGTTTGGAAATCAGGAGATTGGTGGAATGACCCAATTGATGAGATGAGTATTGATCAGCTTGAACAATTTATGGCCTCTATTTATGAGTTAAGGAGGAAATTAGTTGATAGGGTTGATGAACTTGTCATGATGCTCCCTATATTAGTGTAGAATGTTTGTACTTTTACTAAGACGTATTCATTTTTCTTTCTATAAAATTTCTCTTGTTTTTTTTTGTTAGTGTTTTTATTTTGTGTGCAATTTCCACACTAGAATAGACATTTTGTTTTATGACATATTTTTTTTGGATGTTTTCTCATAGTATGATTTATATATTATTGTGTTATTTCTAGCAATTATTAATGACTATTAAGTATTTAAAAATAGAAACTATTTTAATTTATTAATTTGAATCGATGATATCTTCAATTAGGGTGAAAATATATTAGGTTGTTCATAAAAGTTTATGACATGATTTATTTCAAGTTTGTATGATCTGATATGTTTAATAAAAATATTAAACATGTGTTTTTTTTTTAAATTTATTAAATAAATCAGACTCAAATTTGTAAAAAAGTCCAAACTATCGATCTATATGGTAAATTTGTTCAATTAAAATAGAAAAATGTAAAAATGAATCTAATCAGTCGTAACCACCAAAGCTAATTATAGAACCTTATTTTTTCAATCTCACCGTCACCAAACGCAATATCATCTTAGACCTGCACCAAAGATTAATTTATTTGCTTAATAAAAAGGAGTAATATTATATTATTTTTAAATTTAAATTAATGTAGTCTCAACAAAATCGATTTTTTTATTATCGATTAAAAATATATTATACAAATTAAATTATATTAATTTAATAAATAATTTCTTATTTAAAAAGTCTAAAAAATAAAATTTAAATAATAATTTAAATTTTTTAGTAAAATCATTTCATGAATTTTAAAAAAAATCATTTAAAAATTTGTTGTAAGCGTCTATATTTGTTGAACCGTCCATGTGAAAAGTAGTACTCCATATAAGTGCATTAAGAATTTGAGTAAAACAAAGTTTAAAGAGTATAAAACAATTGTATGGCATAAAATATATACTTAAATTATAAGTTGCTTTTAGAAAATTGCGAAGAAGATAACAAATTAAAATCAATCACGTCTATTATATTAACTTGTTTTTATAATTTTAAGTTTGACAAAATTAATATTAAGTGTACGTTGTTAATTTTTATTTATTTTTAAAATATGATAAATATATCATAACTCCACCATATATTGTTAATTTTAATTAATTGTGCCTACCACTTTCAAAGAGATTCTAGAACTTATCAATATAAAATACATTCACACATGGAACCAGCCCCGTCTGAGCCAAATTAGCCTGCGTTGCTAAAATTCACTATTTGACTCTCTTTAATTATTTTTTTAAGGTATAATAAATCCGGGTCACTCTTTTTTCTTCATCTTGCATATAGAAAAGACCGATTTTAGTTTTTTTTTTTAAATCACTTAATTAGATTGTTCTCTATAACTTTTTATATAAATATATAATTTTTACACATGTTTATTATTATCATATTAAATTAAGTGCGATATTATTATTATTATTATTATTATTATTTTATATATCAACCAGACTACATTATATCCCCACCCCTATCGACAAACCACACAAATTAAAGATAGGGCCCAAAACCAAGTTCTTTTTCTTGCTAACTAATGGGGCCAATGTCATGTAATTCATTTTAAACTCTCCAATTGGCCCTTCAAATTAATTTCACATAAAATCTCAAGTCTTTAAATTAGTTATTAGTACAGTTTAAATTACTTCAATTAAAAAAACAAAAATACTTCAAAAAAAGTCACGAGTTTGACATCAACAGTTTATGGGTCAACCTCTTGATTTTTGGCCTACAACTTCAACTTGGATAATCTGACGCTCTTTTCACTCTCAATACTTATTGTGATACAAATTGGACAAGTAATCTCTTGGAACCAAGTTGGTTCTAAATACTTAGAATTTTGATGTTTATAAAAGCACTCCATGTAATCTTATTTTGTACCTTGAATTATTACATTAAATGCCACCAGAAGATAAAGTTTCTAGAGGCAGAAGATGAGTTACCAGAGGATAAAAACAGATTAGAGGATACACCTCCAGAAGTCACCAGAAAATGCATCCAGAAGGTACTAGAGGATGTATCATGAAGTAGAGGATACACCTGAATGCCAAAACACTACCAGATGATATCTTTCCTGGCCCAGATCAGAAGGAAGCAAAATCAGAAGAAGACCTGGACCAGACCAGAGGGAAGCCTGCCAGAGGGAGAGTTGTTCCAAACCAGAAGATATCATAAATCAAACTTAGTCCAGAAGTTATTCTGACCAGAAGATAGCCTGACAGTGAAATGATAAACAGTCTAGACTTGATCCAGACTTAATCAGAGGTTAAATTAATGGGTTCATAACAAGAGATTTAATCCAGATTTGACTCAGACCAGAAGATAGCATGATTTAGAGTATGAAACTCAGTCAAGATCAGAAGAAATGATGTCCAGATTTACTCCAGACCTGATCCAGATCAAGAGGTAAATGTCCAGAATTAAATATCATTTGTCCATATTTAATTTCAGTTCAATCCAGACCCAATTCAGAATTGGTCTAGATCAGAGGGAAAAGGTTCAGATCAATGGTCAAGATTTAAGTATATGGGCCAGTGTTGGCCGAGATCAAAAGATCAGACCATGGCCCAGTGTTGGCTGAAATTAGAAGGTCATAATGTGTGGTCCAGCATTGGCCGAGATCAGAGGATCACAGTAGATCAGTTTGCAAGTCCAAGTTGGCCGAGATCAGAAGATCAGAAAGTGTGGTCCAAGTTTGGCCGAAATCAGAGGATCACAGCAGATCACTTAGTATGGTCCAGATGTGGACTAGCGCAGAAGATCAAACGGTCCAGAATTAATCATGATGATAATCGATGGAGATTTAATTAAATTTGATCAAAGTATTAAAAGGATTTGTTACAAAAATAAAGTGAAGTCGTATGGGAGTTCAAAAGCTATTGGCGGGAAAAAAGATTTGGTTCAGAATTAATTAAAGTCAGGATTGGTCAAAGGTATTTTTGAAAGCAAATCTGGAGCTAAAAAGATATGTTTTTTATTTATATGAAAACCGATTGGCCAAGTTATTTTTGCAAAAGAATCCAGCAAGATACAGCTCGAATTTCATCTTGGAAGAGACCCGAATTCACATCTATAAAATGAGGCTCAAGGCAGAAGACTTAGAATCGAAAATTACAAAAGAGTCATACACTTTCAAAAGCAAACACTCAAGTTTTCAGTGAGGTTAATTGTGAGTTCCAGCTTTTCAGAAGCAAGCACTCGTGTTATTTTCTTTCCCTTGTGTTAGATCTAAGTTGTTGAAGTAGAGTCTACAATCTGAGGGAGTCAGAAGGGGTAGCAGATTACTTAGCAATTAGATTCAAGGCATTGTAATTCCTTCTACAATCTGGGGTTGTCAGATTGGTAGGAGAAGACTTGACTTGAGAAGTCAAGGTGTTGTATTCCTCAAAAGTCTAGGATTGTTAGATTGTTTGAGAAGACTGGCTTGGAGTTGTTGGAACCAAGTTGGTTCTAAGTACTTAGGATTTTGATGTTTACAAAAGCACTCCATGTAATCTTATTTTGAACCTTGAATTATTACATCAAATGCCACCAGAAAATGAAGTTTCCAAAGGCAGAAGATGAAGACACCAGAAAATGCATCTATAAGGTACCAGAGGATGCATCATGGAATTACCAGATGATATCTTTGTTGGCCCAGATCAGAAGGAAGCAAAGTCAGAAGAAGACCTGGACCAGACCAGAAGGAAGCCTGCTAGAGGGTGACTTGTTCTAGACCAGAAGGAATCAAATGTCAGACTTAGTCCAGAAGTTATTCTGACCAGAAGATGGTCTGGCAGTGAAATGATAAACAACTCAGACTTGATCCAGACTTAATCGGAGGATAAGTTAATGGGTCCAGAACAAGAGGATCAATCCAGATTTGACCCAGACCAGAAGATAACATGGTTCAGGGTATGAAACTAAGTCCAGACCAGAAGAAATGATCTCCAGATTTGATCAAGAACTGATCCAAAACAGAAGGTAAAATGTCCATCCTGAAATATTATTTGTCCAGACTTAATTTCAGTTCAATCCAGACTTAGTTCAGAATTGGTCCATATCAGAGGGAAGATATCAAGATCAATGGTTCAGATTTAAGTATATGGCCCAGTGTTGGCCGAGATCGGAAGATCAGACCATGGCCCAGTGTTGGCCGAAATCAGAAGGTTAGAATGTGTAGTCCAGCATTGGCCGAGATCAGATGATCACAACAGATCAGTTTGCAAGTCCAAGTTGGCCGAGAACAGAAGATCAGAGAGTGTGGTCCAAGGTTGACCGAAATCAGAGGATCACAACAGATGATTTAGTATGGTCCAGATGTGCAGAAGATCAAATGGTTCAGATTTAATCATGATGATTAACGGTGGAGATTTAATTAAATTTGATCAAAAGTATTAAAAGGGATTTGTTCCAAAAATAAAGTGAAGTCGTATGGGAGTTCAGGAGCTATTGGCGGGAAGAAAGATTTGTTCCATAATTAATTAAAGTCAGAATTGGTCAAAGTTATTTTTGAAAGGCAATCTGGAGCAGAAAAATATATATTTTTTATTTATATGAAACCCGATTGGCCAAGTTATTTTTGCAAGAGAATCCAGCAAGATACAGCTCGAATTTCAGCATGGAAGAGACCCTAATTCACATCTATAAAAGGAGGCTCTAGGCAGAATACTTAGTATCGAAAATCACAAAAGAGTCATACACTTCCAAAAGCAAACACTCGAGTTTTCAGTGAGGTTAATTGTGAGTTCCAGCTTTCCAGAAGCAAGCACTCGTGTTATTTTCTTTCCCTTGTGTTAGATTTAAGTTGTTGAAGTATAGTCTACAATCTGAGGGAGTCAGAAGGGGTAGCAGATTACTTGGCAATTAGATTCAAGGCGTTGTAATTCCTTCTACAATCTGGGGTTGTCAGATTGGTAGGAGAAGACTTGACTTGAGAAGTCAAGGTGTTGTATTCCTCAAAAGTCTAGGATTGTTAGACTGTTTGAGAAGACTGACTTTGAGGGTTAGTGGTATTGTTGTAATTCAAGGTTTTGAATTAGTGAAATCCTTCAAAGTGAAGGGACTGGACGTAGCCACGTTAACGGTGAACCAGTATAAAATTACGTGTTTTTATTTTTACTTTATATCCGCTGCTACCTTTGTTTGATTCATACATCAAGTTTTGTTTTAAAACTGCAAGACAGAAAAAATATTCAAGTTAGTTAAACACAATTCAACCCTCCCTTCTCGTGTTTGCACCTTTATAATCCAGATGATAGAATATCCACATTTGGTTCATGTATATCCCTTGGTCCAAATTTAATTTCTTGCTCACCCAATCAACAAAATGTATTTGTTAGATCAAGCATGACCATTACAACTTCAGAATTTACATGGATTCAATCCCTTTACAAGAGCTTAACATTCTAACTCACATCACAGACTACTTTATTTTTTGACAATATCAGGGATTTTCAATTAAACCACGTTTAAATTTATAATCGGAATTTAAAAATCAAATATTTAGATTATGATTTTTAACAAATTCACATACTTTGAATATGATTATATATTTTCTTAATTGGTTGTTAATTTGGACGTCCACAATATATATAATGAGCATATTTTTTTATAATTTATTTTCTACAATGTTTTTACTTTTTTTTTTTGAAATTTTTTATTATTTTGTATTTTTTTATCAAAATAAAAATAAACTAAAAAAGAAATTAATTTTTTTCCCAAACGATATTTGATATAAAAAAATCTCAGTTTTTAAAAAAAATTCCAAAAAAAAATTGATTTTGTCCAAACAAAATTTTTTATAAAAAATCTTGAATTTAATTTGAGAAATTTTTTCCAAACAAAATTTTAATTAAAAAAATCTAGAACTTTATTTGCTAAAATTATTTAGAAAAAAAAATATTGTAATTTTGTTCCAACCAATTTTTGTAAAAAATTCAAGATTTTTGTATTTTTTTTTAAACACAAATATTGATCATAAAACTGACTATGGATATAACCGATTTTATAACTAGTTTTGTAAAATCAAATTAAATTATATACGGCCATGATAAATAGTTTTTATATGAATGTGATGGATTATTTGAATATAGCATCTATGAACAACCTTATATATATCGAAGATAATTAGTCCAACTAGTAATTCCCCCAAAAAATAACGAAAATAATTACTTCAATAGTAAAGACTAGTCAATTAAAAAAAATGATCCTAATAGAAACTATTTGGTAAATTAAATGGTTGATGCACTTCCCACTCCAAATAAATATCGGCATTTTATCCGATCCGATGATTCTGGTGGTGAAAACTGCAATCTAGTAGTGAAAATGTGGTTAATGAGTTTATCACAAGTTCCAATTTAATAACTTGAATACTTTTTCTGTTTTAATACTTTCAAAACAAAACTTGATGTATAATTAAAACAGAGTTAGCAGCGGATAAAAATAAAAATAAAAATCACAGATTTTATACTGGTTCACCGTTAACGAGGCTACGTCCAGTCCATTCGCCTTGAAGGATTTTACTAATTCAACCTTGAATTACAACCTTGCTACTCACCCTCTAAGTCAGTCTTCTCAAATAGTCTAACAATCCTAGACTTCTTTGAGGAAAAACAACTCCTGTTCTTCAGCCAATCTGACACCCCAAATTGTAGAAGAATTCACAACACTATGAATCTAATTGCTAAGTACCTTGCTAACCTTTCTGAATCCATGGTATGATTTTCTGATCTGGACCATCACTGGACCAAATAATTATTTCTGAACCATTGATCTGGAAGTTTTTACTCTGATCTGGACAGATTCTGGACTTTGGTCTGGAACAAACTGAAATTAACTTGAACAAAAAATATTTCAGTCTGAACATTTTACCTTTAATTTTGGACCAGGTCTAGATTGATTCTGGAACTCATTTCTTTTGGTCTGGACTTAGTTCCATGCCCTGAATCACGCTATCTTATGGTCTGGGCCAAATCTGGATTGATCCTCTTGTTCTGGACTCATAAACATACCTTCTGGTCAAGTCTGGAACAAGTCTGGACTGTGTAATTTTTCACTGCCAGGCCATCTTCTGGTCAGAATAACTTCTGGAATAAAATTGATATTTGATTCCTGTTTGTCTGGAACAACTCTCCTTCTGGCAGACTTTTCAATGGTATGATCCATGTTTCATTCGGATATTTATTCCTTCTGATCTGGGCCATCAAAGATATCTTCTGGTCATGTTTTGACATTTCTGGAGTATCTTCTGGTCATTCCATAATTCATTTTTCTGGAATCCTTTGATCACTGCTTCTGATTCCTTCAGTTTATGGGGCATTTAACTTAATAATTCAAAGTACAAAATAAGTTTACATAGAGTACATTTGTAAGCATCAAAATCCTAAGTACTTAGAACCAACTTGGTTCCAACAATCTCCCCCTTTTTGATGATGACAAAACCTTAACTTATTTTGCTAACTTATGACTCGAAGACTTTGAATTACTCCCCCTCAGACTAATCTCTCCCCCTATGTCTAATACTCTCCTTTTCAACTCCTTCTTTGTTCTCTCTTTCTTTTCTTTTCTTCTCCTCTCCTTTTCAACTCCTTCTTTTTGAAGGTGCAAACACGAGAAGGGGGGTTGAATTGTGTTTGACTTAACTTGAATACTTTTCCTGTTTTAATACTTTCAAAACAAAACTTGATGTATAATTAAAACAGAGTTAGCAGCGGATAAAAATAAAAATAAAACTCACATATTTTATACTAGTTCACCGTTAACGAGGCTACGTCCAGTCCCTTCGCCTTGAAGGATTTCACTAATTCAAACCTTGAATTACAACCTTTATACTGACCCTCCAAGTCAGTCTTCTCAAATAGTCTAACAATCCTAGACTTCTTTGAGGAATGCAACTCCTGTCTTCAGCCAATCTGACAATCCCAGATTGTAGAAGAAATCACAACACTATAAATCTAATTGCCAAGTAACCTGCTACCCCTTCTGACTCCCTCAGATTGTAGACTCTACTTCAACAACTTAGATTTAACACACAACACTATGAATCTAATTGCCAAGTAACCTGTTACCCTACTGACTCCCTCAGCTTGTAGACTCTACTTCAACAACTTAGATTTGACACAGTGGAACGAAAACAACAAGAGTACTTGCTTCTTGAAAGCTGAAACTCACAATTGACTTCTATGAAAATTTGGGTGTTTGCTTTGGAAGTGTATGACTCTTTTGTGATTTTCGATAATGAGCATTCTGCCTTGAGCCTCCTTTTATAGATGAAAATTAGGGTTTCTTCCATGAACAAATTCAAGTTGAATCTTGCTGGACTCTCTTCCAAAAATAACTTGACCAATTGGGCTTCATATAAATAAAAAACGTATCTTCATATTTCCTTTCAAAATAACTGGCCAATTAAATCTGTTGGTTGTTCCCGCCAATGCTCCTGAATTCCATGCCACTCCACTTTATTTTAATAACCAATCTTTTTAATACTTTAATTAAAATAACTTGCAATCTCCATCGTTGATCAATTCTGGACCATCAGAATTTTGAGCGCTAGCCCACATCTGTCAAAGCTAAATGATATGTTGTGATCCTCTGAATTCGGCCATCCCTGGACCACACTTCCTAACCCTCTAATCTTCTGATTTCGGTCAACCTGAATGTGCGCCTGATATGCTGAATTCTTCTGGACTCGGCCATTTCTGGACTTGCACATTTTGTCCCTCTAATTTCGGCCAACACTGGGCCATGGTCTGATTTTTTGATCTGGACCATCACTGGACTCAAAAACTTATTTATGAACCATTGATCTGGATATTTTTACTCTGATCTGGACAGATTCTGGAATTTGGTCTGGAACAAACTGAAATAAACTTGATCAAAAAATATTTCAGTCTGGACATTTTACCTTTGATTTTCGACCAGGTCTGGGTTGATTCTGGAATTCATTTCTTTTGGTCTGGACTTAGTTCCATGCCCTGAATCATGCCATCTTATGGTCTGGGCCAAATCTAGATTGATCATCGTGTTCTGGACTCATAAACATAACTTCTGGTCAAGTCTGGAACAATTCTGGGCTGTGTAATTTTTCACTGCCAGGCCATCTTCTGGTCAGAATAACTTCTAGAATAAAATTGATATTTGATTCCTGTTTGTCTGGAACAACTCTCCTTCTGGCAGGCTTTTCAATGGTATGATCCATGTTTCATTCTGATTTTTATTCCTTCTAATATGGGTCATCAAAGATATCTTCTGGTCATGTTTTTGACATTCCTGGATATCTTCTGGTCAATCCAAAATTCATTTTTCTGGAATCCTTTGATCTCTGCTTCTGTTTCCTTCAGTTTCCGGGGCATTTAACTTAATAATTCAAAGTACAAAATAAGTTTACATTGAGTACATTTGTAAGCATCAAAATCCTAAGTACTTAGAACCAACTTGGTTCCAACATACTCCCCCTTTTTGATGATGACAAAACCTTAACTTATTTTGCTAACATATAATTCGAAAACTTGAATTACTCTCCTTCAGACCAATCTCTCCCCCTAAGTCTGATACTCTCCTTTTCAACTCCTTCTTTTTCACTCTTTCTTTTCTTCTCTTCTCCTCTCCTTTTTAACTCCTTCTTTCTTCTTTCTTTCTTCCTCTCCTTTTCAACTCCTTCTTTATTCTCTCTTTCTTTTTCTCTCTTCACGCTTCCTCTCCTTTTCAACTCCTTCTCTTTTTCACTCTTTCTTTTTAACTCTCATTTTCTACTTATTTCTTCTTTTTCTCTCTCTCTTTCTCCCCGTTTTTGTCATCAGCCAAAAAGTGGTCCGGCTATTTTTGATTTTTTCTTTACAAATTACAGAAAGTAAAAGCTGAAAATCAAAGACATAAAATAAAATTGCAGAAATTTAAAAACTCCTAAGATGACTACTTGAGCTAGTCAGATATGGAGGTCATGCTGAGATGCTTTTTAATGAACTCGAACCTATCTTCTGGTATAGCCTTGGTGAAGATGTCAGCCCATTGATGATCAGTGTCCACAAACTGGATGCTTAAAGTTCCTTTCTGAACATGGTCCCTAATGAAATGGTGTTTTATTTCAATGTGTTTGGCTCTAGAGTGTAAGATAGGGTTCTTGGTTAGGTTTATGGCTGAAGTGTTATTACAGAACAAAGGGATATTGTGTTCAAAGATGTTGTAATCTTCAAGTTGGTGTTTTGTAAGACCCTTAAAAATTAATATTAATTTATGGAATTAATATTAAGGGTATTTTGGGGATATTTGTAAAATATTTAATATATGTATGTTTTGAGTGAATATATATATATATATATAAATATTTATTTTGGAAGATGAATTAAAGTTATTGGATGAAGATTAAATTAATTTAATTTCGAGTAATTAAATTAATCGGACCATTAATTAAGGATTAGTGGCTAATTGCAAAAGGATTAAGTGCTAAAGGATTCAACATTATTTTAACAATATTTTTGGGTGAGGTGGCACCTCAGAAACCTATAAATAGGAGTGAGCATGATGGTGAAATCAGAACACCATCCCTCCTTCCTCACTGCCCATACCGCATGTAATAGTGTTGCATGTAACAGTACCTTTCCCTCCCATCCTGTGTGCTGTTTCTGCCTTCCCCTTCCAGTCACGATTACAAAGAAAGAAAAGAGGAAACTTTTCAAAGTGCCATTACTTGGACATCCAAGCACTGAAACACCAAAACCCCAGTACAAAAGTTATTCCCCATACCATTACGGAGCTAAAGAACCCAGTTTCGTAGCAGCAAACTCAAGCTGCAGTTTCACCGGTTTTGGACTCGCAAACAGGAGCAGAATCAGAAACGAGAGGAATGGAAAAAAAATGCATTTTTTCATGGCATTACTAGTGTTTTCATAACTGTTTTGAGACTGGTTTGCCTGTGCTTGAAAGAAATGGAAAAAAAATGCATTTTTTACGTTTTAAAGCTCTGTGATGATTCTGTTTTGAGATGAATGCACTAAAGTTGTGCTGTTTTTGTGGGAAAGTGGAAAATGTCTTGAATGTTATTTCAAACATGATTTAAAAATGCATGTTCATAAAACTGTTTTGAAAATGGTTTTGAAATGCAAAAATGGAAAAATGCATTATGTTTGTCTTCTTGCATGTTCTTCTAATGTGTTGTGGAAACTGAAATGCTTGCATGTTATTCTGATATGTATGAAAGCTGAAATGCTTGCATGTTAATCTAATGTGTTGTGAAAGCTGAAATGCTGTATGATGTTCTGATGATTTGAAAGTCTGGATGACTTGTTGTTGATAATCCTGATTCTGTTCTGTTTTAAGTGATTCTGGTGATGTTGACGATTTAAAAAGAAAAGGGATTTTAAATGAGGAAAGTGTTTTCTAGAAAAATGCAGAGTCTGTTTTGATGTTTGGTTGTCATTTTTTTTAAAGAAACCTTTTGAAATGTGTGGCTTCTAATGATTCTGATAATCATCCTGTTTCCTGCTTCTGATGATTCTGATAATCATCCTGTTTCCTGCTTCTAATGATTCTGATAATCATCATGTTTTCTGCTTCTGATGATTCTGATCATCATCCTGATTCCTGCTTCTGATGATTCTGATAATCATCATGTTTTCTGCTTCTGATGATTCTGATAATCATCTTGTTTCCTGCTACTGATGACTCTGATAATCATCATGTTTTCTGCTTCTGATGATTCTGATCATCATCCTGATTCCTGCTTCTGATGATTCTGATCATCATCCTGATTCCTGCTTCTGATGATTCTGATCATCATCCTGATTCCTGCTTCTGATGATTCTGATAATCATTCTTTTGTTTCTGCTTCTGGTGATTCTGGCATGAACCATTCTGTGCTTCTTCTGATCAATTCTGGATGAAGTCTGGGTTATGCAAAATTCGATTGTCATGCCATGTTCTGGTCAAATTATCTTCTGGACTACTTCTTGCTTTTGACAACTTATGGCCTGGAACAACTCTCCACATGGCAGGCTTCACAATAGTATGGTCCAAAGAATCTTCTGATATTTATTCCCTCTGATATAGTCCATCAAAGATATCTTCTGGTCACTTCTGGACCAGTATGGACTGTGTTGAAATTACACTGCCAGGCTATGTTCTGATTAGTATAACTTCTTGATTGCTTCTGATATTTGAATCATTCTTGTTTGGAGCAATTCATATTATGGCAGGCTTCCCTCTAGTGTTTTCCAGATGTTCTTCTGATTTTGTTTTTGTTTGATATAAGCCTCCAAAGTTATCTTCTGTTCGGTTTTGGACATTCTGGTTTATCTTTTGATAATTCCAGAAACGCATCTTTTGTAAATTCAGAATGTATCCTCTGATACATTCATCTTCTGATGGTTTTTACCTTAGTAATTCAAGTTCAAAATAAGATTCCATCAAGTGTATTTGTACACATCAAAACCCATATTATTTAGAACCAACTTGGTTCCAACATCACTCTGTGTTGTTTTCTGATGATTCTGGATGAATCATTCTGTGTTGTTTCTGATGATTCTGATGTGAATTATTTTGGGTGGTTCTGATGATTCTGGATGAATCATTCTATGTTGTTTCTGACGATTCTGGATGCAACATTCTGTTGTTTCTGCTTCTGATGATTCTGGTGTGAATTATTATGTGCTGCTTCTGATGATTCTGGTGTGAATCATTCTGTGTTGCTTCTGATGGTTCTGGGTGAATCATTATGTTGTTTCTGCTTCTGATGATTCTGGGTGAATCATTCTGTTGTTTTGCTTCTGATGGTTCTGGAGTGCATCATTCTGGTTCTGTTTCTGATGTTGATCATTCTAGTTCTGTTTCTGATGTTGATCCTTCTGTTTCTGTTTCTGATGTTCTGGTGTTGGTGATTCTGATTCTGGTTCTATTTCTGATGTTCTGATGTTAACCATTCTGTTTCTGGTTCTGTTTCTAATGTTCTGATGTTAATCATTCTGATTCTATTTCTGATGCTCTGATGTTAATCATTCTGATTCTGGTTCTGTTTCTGATGTTCTGACGTTGATCATTCTGGTTTTGTCTTCTGTATTCGACTACAGGCATGCTGTATTCGAATACAGAATGTTAAAATTGCAGATTTTCACTAGTTTCAGCTTCTGTATTCGAATACAGATTCGTGTTTTCCCGAAAATCAAGTTTTAAACTCTGCCGTGTGAATTTTAAAGTGTTGGGGAACTTTGAGAAGGATTAAAATGATTTAAAATGGAGTCCTTGATATAGTTTTGAAGAGGACAGGATGATGTTTTGAAAACCCTTAATGATGTAGTGAAAAATGTTGATTTGTGCACTGAGACTGCCTCTGCATTCGAATACCAGAGGGCTGTATTCGAATACAGAGTATTAATTCTGCACTGTTTTGGCCCATGTATTCGAATACAGAGAGGCTGTATTCGAATACAGATTCGTATTTTCCAGAAAACTCAGTTTTAAACACTATTTTGTGAATTTTAAGAGTTGGGGGAAAGACTTATGATGATTAAGAATGGAATTGTGTGATAATGTAAAATGTTAATGATTACTTGAATGTTTAATCATTGACGTGTTAATGATGATATTGATTATATTGAGATGTTTTGAAATATGGTGGAAATGCATGAAATTCATTGATGTCGCATACTGTTTTCAGTGAAGAGAAAACATTGCAAGTTCATGCATTGCATAGTCAAGTGGTGACCGCGATGGGCCACAGAGTTGATGCGGTGACCGTGATGGGCCGCGAAGTTAAGTAGTAACCGTGGGTTATAGAATAGTTCCACGTGTATTAGACGATCTGTTCTATCCGGGGTCAGAGTAGTTCCGCGTGTATTAGACGGTCTATTCTACTCGGACTACGGAGTGGTTCCGCGTGTATTAGACGGTCCATTCTATCCGTGCGAGGATTTAACTTCTGTGTATTTGGCCTGTGAGAGGCTAATACATGTAATTGTAGTGACCGTGATGGTTATAGAATAGTTCGCGTGTATTAGACAGTCTATTCTATCCGGGTTTAGAGTAGTTCCGCGTGTATTAGACGGTCTATTCTATCCGGGCTACGGAATGGTTCCGCGTGTATTAGACGGTCCATTCCATTTGTGAAGTCGTGCTGGTCTGTTGAGCGACTGCACTGGGTGCTGATCTGTTAAGCGATTGCACCCTGGTCTTGAGGGCCGTTAAAGTCCGACATATATAAATCGTGCTGGTCTGTGAGAGACTGCACGTGTGCTGGTCTGTGAGCGACTGCACCTTGGTGATTCCAAGAAAATTGTATACATGAGCATATACATATTGCATTGGGGAATTGACCAGTGGGTCACGATTGGATTATGATGATGAGTGGAAATTGAATGTGTGTGAGTACTGTTCAGAATCTGAATTTTTGATTTAATGACTGTGATTTGCTGAGGTATTGTTTGTACTTACCACATATTTCATAATAATTGGCTGCTGTTTTGAAATGGCATATATGTCATTAAATTTCAAATGAGCATTATTATTTTCCTCATCATTGTCATATATTATGCCATGAATATATGTGTTGTTGTGAGATATATGCTATGTGCTTATTTGTTAATTTCGGTCGGCGACCCTTGCTATTATATTGTGGACTTTGGGCTTTGCCCTCAGATGTTACCCAAACCCGTCCTACCGACGGATACACTAACGACGGAAGCGTCGTTAGTTTCCCCTGATCTTTACGTATGGAGTCTACGTGGACAACGCAGAGGGACAAACGGTTGGCTGAAGACGAGACTTATAGAGGATAAGGTGGAGACCGTACTACTGTAGCTTAGTGCATGATCAGTCTAGACTTTTGTATAGGGTCTTGAGTTTTGGGAAATGTAATTTTATTTTGGGAATTAATGTATTATTTTTTCCGCTGTATTATTCTGCACTCTGACACTGATTGGGTGATAACCTTTGAAATGAATTGATTTTATTTTAATTCCCTTGATATTAATTTTGGAAAACTCATTTTAATTATTTATTGGAAAAAAAAAATACACCTGCGCTGTATTTTAAACTCGAGGTGTTACATGTTTCATCCAGAGTAACTATGAACTGCATCCTGCTGCTGATATATATTCAGCTTCTGCTGTTGACATGCCAATGGTGCTTTGTCTTTTGCTTGACCAAGAGATCAGATTATCACCTAAGAAAGTGCAGTTGCCACTTGTACTTTTCCTTTCCAGCTTGTCTCCAGCATAATTAGAATCACAAAAACCATTGAGTTTGTAGGTGGGGGTTTTCTTGTATAACAAGGTAAGGTTTGTGGTTCCTTTGAGGTATCTTAGAATTCGTTTGACAGCAGTTAAATGGGATTCCCTAGGGTCAGCTTGAAATCGGGCACAGACACAAACACTAAACATAATGTCAGGTCTAAAAGCAGGTAAATAGATAAGGGATCCAATCATACCTATGTATGTTTTCTGGTCTACCTTTTGGCTGGTTTCATCTTTCTCAAGTGAGCAGGTTGGGGTGCATGGGGGGCCATAGGCTTACATTCACTCATTTTGAACTTTTTAAGAAGTTCTTTAGTGTATTTAGATTGGTGAATGAGTATACCTGATTTACCTTGGTGAATCTGAATTCCCAAGAAGAACTTAAGTTCTCCCATCATGCTCATTTGGAACTCTTTCTGCATTAGGTCAGAAAACTCTTTGCACAAAGTGCCATTAGTGGATCCAAATATGATATCATCAACATAGACTTGAATAATCAGAATATCATGTTTAATGGATTTCCTAAATAGTGTATTATCAATCTGGCCTCTATTAAATTCATTCTTAAGCAGAAAGTTACTAAGTCTGTCATACTATGCCCTTGGTGCTTGTTTTAAACCATATAAAGACTTTTTAAGTTTGAAAACATGGTCTGGAAAATCAGAATTTTCAAAACCAGGGGGCTGTTTGACATAGACTTCTTCACTTATGTAGCCATTTAAGAATGTCCTTTTGACATCCATTTGATACAGCATTATATCATGATTAGCAGCAAATGATAACATAATTCTAAATGCTTCTAACCTGGCCACTGGAACAAAAGTCTCAGTGTAATTCATACCTTTCTGTTGACTGTATCCTTGAGCTAAAACTTCACCCTTTTCATTGAATTTGTTTCTGAACACCTACTTGGTTCCAATAATGTTTTGTTTGGTCTGGATACCAGATCCCAAACATCATTCCTTTGGAATTCATTCAGCTCTTCTTGCATTGCAAGTATCCAACCTTCCTCTGCCAAAACTTCATCAACATTGCTTGGTTCGCATCAGCTTCTGGTTCTGTAACAGCTTCTGATTCTGATAAATCAGCTTCTGGTTTTGGTGAATCTGTAACAGCTTCAAATTCTGGTAAATATCCAGATTTCTCTTCCGACATATCTTGGCTATTTCTGACTTGATCAGATTTATATTTTGAAGATTTGTCATGTGTTGCTGACTTGCTTGAATCCTCTACCTTTCCAGGTACTTCTGTTTCTTCTGCTTCTGCTCCCTTTGGTTTTGGTGAACCTACACTATTTTTATCTTGCTTTGATTTGTCAAGATCAAGCAGTTTGTCATATTACATAAAGTAAATCAAATAATTTAAAATTTAACTCAATACAGCCAAACCATTTATTCTGTTTCTGGTGATTTCTGCTTGTTTTTGAAACTACTGGAATGATGTTTCTGCTGAGGTGTTCAATTCGTGTGAATCACCTGGTTCCTCTGACAGTTTGAAAACCTGCAGAATACTTATCTAGCTTTGATTTGTTAAGATCAAGCTTCTTGTTATCACAGTAAACATAAATATTAAGTAATAATAGTATTTACAGCAAGATGTAGCCTCAGTTTTACTCTGAAAATCCTCTTGCTTCTGATTTTCAGATTCCTAATCTATATGTTCTGAGATTACATGGTTTGGATGAGGGAATTTGAATTCCCTTCCAGGTTTGTAGTCTTGATGAATCTCACTGGAGTGTTTGAAGAACTCTCCTGATTCTGATATTTCTGCTTTGGCTGATACACCATGTTCCTCTGGTGATTCTAGAACATGTTTTGGTTCTGGTAACTTTGGTGAATCTAATGATTCTGATAACTTTGATGGTTCTGGTGATTCTGATAATTCCTGTAGTTATTCTGATTATGATAATTAGAGTAATTCTGATGATCATACCTGAACCTATGATACCTGTTCTGATTCTGGTTCTGGTACTGATTCTGATTCTGGTTCCAGTGTTGATTCTGGTACCAGTTTCTGTGCCTCCAGTTCTGGTTCTGGTTCCAGTGTTGGTTCTAGTTCCAGTTCCTGTACCTCTGATACTGGTTCCAGTTCTGGTTCCAGTTTCTGTGCTTCTGGTACTGGTTCCAGTTCTGATTCTGGTTCCAGTTCCTGTTTCTCTGATACTGGTTCCAGTTCTTGTTCTGATTCGAGTGATATTTATGATATTTCCTGTTCCTCCTATGATTCTGGTTCTGGTTCTGATTGTGTTGACCAGTTCTTCTTCTACCAGAGTCACTTGCCTTCAGTTTGGTAGATGTTGGAACATAAACCTTCTTTTGCTTGTGCGTTGCCAACATCCATTGTCCAGGCACCACTGTTGGTGTCTCCTTCTGGTTGCTCAGAACATCTACAACATAGACAATTTGATCTTTTGGTACCCAAAACTAATTGGGTCCAGGTTTGTTAGTCTTAACAGCTCTCTAATCTTGTTCAGATTTTACCATTGGACAAGATAATTCAAAGTGACCTTTCTTAGCACAAACAATACATAAAACATCAGAATAAGCAGTTTTATTTTCAGTACTTGTTTCTATAAAACCAAGACCTCTCTTTCCAGAGTTATTGTTTCCATAAATCATAGATGCATACTTACTTCTTTCCATTCCATTTGAAATAAAGTTTTGAAAAAATTGCTCATGCATATCAGATTTACAAACAGTCTCAGAATTGGAACAATTATTATTTTTCAGAGTTTGGTTTTCAGACTTGAGTCTTGCAACTTCAGTTTTCAAATCTTTGATTTCCATTGCATACTCAGAAATTCGATTCTTTGAAACTTGGACCTCTTTGGTTAGATTTTTCTTATCTTCCCTAAGAGTTTTCAGTTTTAAAGATATCTTATTATTTGCATTTAACAAGTCCTTTAAAGTATCAATTAATTCAGGTTTAGAAAGATCAGAAAATACCTCATTGTCTTCATCTTCTGATTCTGTTTCAGAGCAGTATTCAGAACCTGAATTTGTATGAGCCATCAGAGACAGAATTGTTTCCTTTGATGTGCTTCCAGACTCGCCTGAGTGATTGCTTTTATCACTATTCCTTCTGCCTGTTTTCCCTCTGGAAGTCATGCTTTTATGAAGACCAGAAGTAGACCTGATGTGAGCCATCTTTGCTGTTTCTGCCTCTTCTTCATCAAAAGATTCTTCCTCTGATTCTGATACATCCCAGGCAGCCATCAGACCTTTCTTTCTGTATCTGGAACTTTTCTTATGTTGTTTGCCTTTTCCAGATTAGGACATTCTGACTTGATATGTCCAGGTTTATTGCATCCATAACAAACAATATTCTTTTTATCAGATTCTTCCTTATCCTTGCTGTTATGTTTCTTTCTGAAGTTTCTTTTCTTCCTGTTTTCCCATATCTTAACCATCTTTTTGGTTAAGTATGCCATATCATCACAGTCACTATCACTATCCTCTGATTCTGATTCTGCCTTTGCAGCTTTCTTCTGTTTCGATTTTAGAGCCCGATTTTTCTTCTTCTTAGGTTCATCTTCTTCCATTTCATGAGACCTAAGTGTGTTGATTAGATCTTCCAACCTCAAGGTACTTAGATCCTTAGCTTCCTAAATTGCAGTAACCTTTGGTCTTCACCTTTTTGGAAGACTTCTCAGAATTTTCCAGACATGATCTTCAGTGGTATAGCTTTTGTTTAATACTTTCAGTCCTGATACCAAAGTCTGGAACCTGCAGAACATTGTGTCAATGTCTTCATCCTCTTCCATCTTGAACAGCTCATACTTTCTGACCAATATGTTAGCCTTTGTTTGTTGAACCTGCTTGGTTCCTTCATAGGAGAACCAGACTATCGAATATACTCTTTGTTGTTTCTTTATTTGTGCATCTATCAAATTCCTTGAATGTGATTGCACTGACCATAATGGTTCTGGACTTGTGATGAAGTATGTGTAGTCTGATCTGATCTGGTTTCATATCATCCAAGTCTAGTTTCTTAGTTGGATCTTCTAGATCACTAGGTGCAGTGTATCCTCTGACTATCATCTTCCATAATTCAAGATCTTGAGATATGACAAAACTTCTCAGTCTGTCCTTCCAATACTCAAACCTTTCTCCATCAAATATTGGTGGTTTGTTGATGTTGCCTCCCAATTCTTCTGACATATTGAACCCCTTGGACATTTCCTCAAACACTGTTAAGTGCTCAGCCTTGAGACCGAGCTCTGATACTAATTGAAGGTGCAAACACGAGAAGGGGGAGTTGAATTGTGTTTGACTTAACTTGAATACTTTTCGTGTTTTAATACTTTCAAAACAAAACTTGATGTATAATTAAAACAGAGTTAGCAGCGGATAAAAATAAAAATAAAAACTCACAGATTTTATACTGGTTCACCGCTAACGAGGCTACGTCCAGTCCCTTCGCCTTGAAGGATTTCACTAATTCAACCTTGAATTACAACCTTGCTACTCACCCTCCAAGTCAGTCTTCTCAAATAGTCTAACAATCCTAGACTTCTTTGAGGAAAAACAACTCCTGTTTTTCAGCCAATCTGACACCCCAGATTGTAGAAGAATTCACAACACTATGAATCTAATTGCTAAGTACCTTGCTACCCTTTCTGAATCCCTCAGTTTGTAGACTCTACTTCAACAACTTAGATTTGCCACAGTGGAAAGAAAATAACCAAGTACTTGCTTCTTGAAAACTGAAACTCACAATTGACTTATATGAAAATTTGAGAGTGGTTGCTTTTGAAGTGTATGACTCTTTTGTGATTTTCGATTACTAAGCATTCTACCTTGAGCCTCCTTTTATAGATGAAAATTAGGGTTTCTTCCATGATCAAACTCGAGCTGAATCTTGTTGGATTCTCTTCCAAAAATAACTTGACCAATTGGGCTTCATATAAATAAAAAACATATCTTCAGATTTCCTTTCAAAATAACTAGCCAATTAAATTTGTTGGTTGCTCCCGCCAATGCTCCTGAATTTCATGCTACTCCACTTTATTTTTATAACCAATCTTTTTAACACTTTAATTAAAATAACTTGCAATCTCCATCGTTGATCAATTCTGGACCATCAAAATTTTGAGCGCTAGTCCACATCTGGTCCAAGATAAATGATATGCTGTGATCCTCTGAATTCGGCCATCCCTGGACCACACTTCCTGACCCTCTGATCTTCTGATTTCGGCCAACTTGGATGCACACCTGATATGCTGAAATCTTCTAAACTCGGCCATTGCTAGACTGCACAGTCTATCCCTCTGATTTCGGCCACCACTGGGCCATGGTCTGATTTTCTGATCTGGACCATCACTGGACCAAATAATTATTTCTGAACCATTGATCTGGAAGTTTTTACTCTGATATGGACAGATTCTGGACTTTGGTCTGGAACAAACTGAAATTAACTTGAACAAAAAATATTTCAGTCTGGACATTTTACCTTTAATTATGGACCAGGTCTGGATTGATTCTGGAACTCATTTCTTTTGATCTGGACTTAGTTCCATGCCCTGGATCATGCTATCTTATGGTCTGGGCCAAATCTGGATTGATCCTCTTGTTCTGGACTCATAAACATACCTTCTGGTCAAGTCTGGAACAAGTCTGGACTGTGTAATTTTTCACTGCCAGGCCATCTTCTAGTCATAATAACTTCTGGAATAAAATTGATATTTGATTCCTGTTAGTCTGGAACAACTCTCCTTCTGGCAGGCTTTCCAATGGTATGATCCATGTTTCATTCGGATTTTTATTCCTTCTGATCTGGGCCATCAAAGATATCTTTTGGTCATGTTTTGACATTTCTGGAGTATCTTCTGGTCATTCCAGAATTCATTTTTCTGGAATCCTTTGATCATTGCTTCTGATTCCTTCAGTTTCTGAGGCATTTAACTTAATAATTCAAAGTACAAAATAAGTTTACATAGAGTACATTTGTAAGCATCAAAATCCTAAGTACTTAGAACCAACTTGGTTCCGACACCCATTCCCAAATTTATTTATTTTTTCTGAATCTGACGGTCTAGTATTGAAAAACTTTGATCCAATAGTAAAAAATATGATTAATAAATTTATGGAAAGCTCCAATTCAATAGTACTTTTTATACATTTTAAACAAATATAGAAAATAGATAAACCGCCTAACAATTTGTTCTGTGGTAGACGTAGAGAGCAAATCTAGTTGAGTTGGGCCAGCCTGTTGACGCTAAGTGAATCTTCAAGGCTCCTTTCGATATTTGAAAATTTTATCCTCTACATTCATACTCCTATCCCATATTTATTATAAATTATTTATTTTATTTTTTTTAAATAATTTTTTTACACCACTAAATTCAACTAGAATTCTAAAAAATTTCAAAAAAAAAAATTTCTGGAACACATGTTTTTTTTGTAATTTAAACTTTATACCAGAAAACTTAAAAAATTCGATTTTATACTAGATAACTTGAAGAAAAAATAATTTGGTACACAATTGTGTTTTAGTAAGGTTTATGGTTTAAACTATACCAAAATACACTTGTGTACCGAAAACTAAGGGTATATTTGAAACACTTTTGCATTTTAGTTTTTAAAAAATGTTTTATAAATTTATTTTAAAAATTGTTTTAAATAATATAATTAAAGAAAACACTTGTTTCAGATATTTGTTTTTAAAAACAGTTGTAGAGATGAGAAAAAGAAAAAACTTATTCGGTAATCTAAATTTTTAAAACAGTTTTTGACTAGAGAATTAAAAAAACTGAAAATTGAGAAGTAAAACATCATTTAACTGTTTTGCTTTTTTAGTTTTAAAAAGTATAATATTAAAAATAGTTTTACAAAATATTTTTTAAAAACAAGTAATTCAAACAAATTTTTTAGTTTATAAATTTTAAAAAACTAAAATAGAATTTTTAGGAGGAGAATCAAACAAGCTCTAAGTTTTTTGGTACACAAAAAACACATTTCTATACAGAAAAACTTGAAAAAAAAGTTTTTCGATACTTAAAGTGATGTAAAAAAAATTGAAAAAAAAAAGAAAGAAATAAAATAGATACTTTGTATAAAATGTGAGGTATGAGTATAAGTGTGAGACTACGTAATAAAATTTTCTCGATTTTTTTATAGACAGCAGATAAAGAAGCTCGGTCCTCACTTATTTTTGAGTCAATATTTGCTCTCACGATTTAAAAGAGGAGTTTGCCACACACCTCTTATGTTTTTTTAAAGAATTTATATATATTTTTAAAAATATATTTTCAAACCGCATCTTAAATAAGATTATTTCCGGTAGTAAAAACGTGTAAAAAAAAAAAGCATAATTTAATTTCAATTTTATTTTACCGAGACATATAAATTTTATATATAATTTTATGTATACATCTGAAATGATGTTTGAGATTGGAAAAGCTCCTCCCCATTTTAAAAAGAGACGGGTTTTCAATGCGATACCATAACTCGTAATTAATTCTTTTAGTATTAAAAGGTCCATATAGAAATTTTTGAAAATTTGTCTTTAAATCTTAATTTAAATAACAAATGCTAAAATTGTGATGTTTATAGAAGAAAAAAAAAAGGTTGAAGATTTTTACATTACAGCTAGTAGAGATTTGATTCCTGCAGTATCTGGCTTATAGAAATTTTCTCTTGTGTATAATTTTGAGCCAAAGAAACCTGGTAGTATAAAATCTAAATGATGGGTATGGACAGAAGCGACATGGTTGACGTTCCTATAAATAAAGGGGCCAGGCATTATTTGGAAAGAATATGTTCTTTGAATTAGGCAAAACAAGACCAATCGATGGAAGTCTATGCCTGGATAACATGACATAACATAACATACTTTAAGCATAACAACATGTTGGTGCTCTTCTGACCATAGTTTATATTCTCCAGATTGTGCACTATGTGTGAAGCATGCATGAACAAAATATGTACATTAATTAATTGTGTATATGTCGTGTCGTGGAATATGCCTTATGCAGCGATAAGAAAACTGTACACGCCCTTCTTATTCCTCTTTCAAGATTATTGACTACTTTTTTGTTTTTGTGATTGATTATTGACTACGTACTTGTTCCCTTTATCTCAATTATTCTTCATGATAAAATTATCATTCCAATTAGTTTTTCTTTTTCAAAGAAAATTAAAGTCAAATGCATCACTAGTAAAAAAATTATTATGTTCTCGGAATTTGATTTTTGAAATGTTCGTTGCATAAAAAACAGTTAATATTAAATTTATTAGATGTATTAAATTTAATTTACAATTAAAACAATCATGCAATTTTATAAAAACAGATAGACGAAGAGACTCTCGTTTTATTTATCAATTCTAAAAAGTAGACAGACGTCGACCTTGACCCCTCCAATCTGGCCATTTGGATTATCAACAAAACATCTGTTTTATTAAATTTTTTAGATTCAATAATACTAATTTCACTAACTCCTTTTGTTTTGAATTGATAAATGACTCAATCATTCTATTTTGGCACACATAGACCAAACATTTTTTACCTTAATTTGATTACGTTTAATCTCAACCCTAGAGATCAATTGACCATAATTCCAACACTTAAGAGCAAATAAAAGTGATGATCACAGTGTCATATCCATCGACGACGACAAACTAAATTCTAATATTTTCCACTTGCCTCAAATAATTATTTACTTGAATGCTAACTTGAAGGTATCATCCCCACCCCGAAATTGAAAAATGTTATTTATTACTCCAATTCATATTTGTCGATTTAGTTCAGATTAATTTTATTATTAATTAATTATATCTAAAATGTATATTTGGTAAATTCAGTTCAAAATATTATCCACATTTTCATTTTTTGTACCGTGCTTTACGTTCGTATAATAATTATTGGCATAATTTAACTCTAAAAACTCTTTTCACAAGAAGATAAAAAAATAGAGGATTTCAAGAAATTTAGTAAAATGAAACTAAGAATGGAATGTGGCTTAACTTGTAAGAGAAGATATTTTGATAGAAAAAAAGACACGTATGTGATGTGAGTTATCATAGAGTGAAAGCCTAAAGGAAAGACGGTCGGTAGAGAAAGACGTGGCTGTTCCTCGCCCATGTGAAATGGAATAAAGAATCGTAAAATGGTGAAAGAGACTAAATATATATTTATATATATTGTGGTATTTCTGTGGAGAATTGTAGATACACAAACATCACTCTCACTCTACCCACCCCATTAACTTATTTCTATGGCCTTACCCCACAAAATTTCAATTTTATGAATAATTTTAATATTATGTTATTTAATTTATATTTTTTCAACAATTTAATTTAAAATTTATATATAAATACTATATAATAGATAGATTTCATATAAAATATATATATATATATATATATATATATTAACTTATAAAAATAATAATAAAAAATATGTATTCAAAAGTGTGTTAGAAATCTTTATATCCACTTGATTTTATTTTCCACCGTCGAGCTTCCACGGTTCACTTGTTGCGATGAAATGCGTGGAAAAATATTTGGCACAAAGCAAAAGGTCATTATTTCAGACATTGTTTAGGGTTTAAGGTTGACATTAAGTACTTCAAAAAATATTAACTTCCATTGATATTATATCATCTATAATACTTTTTTCTGTCAAAAGTATCATTAATAAATTTTTAGGTGTTTATTAATTTTTATTTTATTTTTGTGATACATGATTTTATTTTTACTAATTGGATAAATGATATTAAACTCTATTTGTTCAGTTCTTTTTTTAGTCAATTATTTGTTCAGTTCTTGAATTAATTTTTAAATATTATCTTAAAGATTATCTATAGTATATTTAGAATAAAATGACATTTGTAGATACTTAATTTTATAGTGAAAAAATATACATTCAAAAAAATTATTTTCCTTTTTAAATATTTAACAAAAAATCCAAATACTTGTCAACAATTCCCTAATTTTAATAATTAATTACCACCAATATACTTAGAGCAAGTGTGTATAGATCATTAAATGTAATATACCGATGAGAAAATTGTTGTTTGTGATTCAACTGTGTAGCTTAGTTGTTACTTCCTCTCTATGTGTTTTAGATCTTTTTATTCTTTTAAGTATTTATTTTTGTTTTAAAATTTTAATTCTTTTAAAAAATTAAGATATAATTAGTGATATTTTTCTTTTGTATTTTTAAAATCCTAAAAATATACATTAAATGACTTTGTTTTTTTTAATGAGTGAAAGATAAAATAGATTAAATTTGTTATTTCTTAATATATATGTACAAATATAAAAGAACCAAATTTCAAAGAGTATTATTTGAAAAACAATTTGATAACTGTATATTGATAAATACAAAGATTTATATTTTACTAAGTACGTTAAATCTATTAAGCTAGCTTTCACGACTTATTGCTCAAAACAAGAAATTAAACAACCTAAAAAAGAAAATTAAACGAAATCAAATGTATAGCATCATAATCCACTCAAGATTCATCTAAATTCATTCAACAACTAAACACATTCATGCAAACCAACTTCCAATTTCAATGAGTTGGATAATTTCCGAATCCATTTGAGAAATTACCTTTTATCCCTAATTAGAATCACAATATGATACAAATTATGTCCCTTATTTTTTCTAAAAGGCTATACTTGAAAAGATGAATAAGGGGTAGAAAAAGATGAGAGCTCAATTATAGGTATTTGAACTCTGTTACCACTTACCAATTCTCCTTACACCACACATCTCCAACAAATAAATTTAACAAGAAAGATATATATATGAAATAAACAATTAAAAAAGTTAAAGCACAGACTGAGTAGCAAGATTCAATGTAAAGATCTTGTGGGACAGAAGGCGCATGCTCGTGGTTGTTTCTCTTACTTTTTTTGGTTCTTCTTTTATTTAAATTTATTTATTTATTTTATGTTTGGCTTGAAAACAACAAGAACACAATAATAAAATATATCTTGTTTAAAAATATTATGTTGGTGAATGGTACCTATTTACCTTGATGTCTAAGAGTTAAAAGAGCCAATAGCACGTGTCAGAAACACAGCACGTGGGTTCTAGGTATCGAATATATAAAGGTATATTCTAGTATTATTCTTCTTAACCAATGCTAGGGAAGGCAATCCCAATCTTTTCACTGATTTTCACAAAGACAAATTTCAACAATTAAAAAGGGAATTTTTAGAACACAGAAATAGAGGCCAAATTGACTTTGTTTTGCTAATTTTACTCCCTAGAAAAATCCACACCGTTGAGCAACTAGGATTCTTTTGGGTGGCAGTAGATCCGACGAATAGTGGATAAACTAGTTAACAACGTAACATATTAAATTTGAAGGATTTAATAAAATTAATAATTAAAATAAAGAATAAACATAAAATGATAAATAAAAAATTAATATTAATTGTTTTAATTAAGATAATGAAAAGAAAAAAAATTATAAACCATAAATTTAAACGTTATTAAAGTAGCATATTCAATAAATCTTATATCCTCGTGAACAGGACTATAAATTCATGACATAACATTGTTATAAAAGCTTCTATTTTGATGACACTAGCTTATCCATTCTAATGTATCAATAATATTATTTTATTAAATTATTTCTATTATGTATTGGTAAATTATTAATATTATAATTTACAATAGAAAATATTACATTAAAAATAATATAAGTAATATTAATTAAAAAATATAATAAGAAATTATAAAAGTAATTTATTTATTTTTATAAATAAATCAATTACTGTTGGAAGGGAGTATCACTTGCTACAAGGTAAGCTTGAAGTTTGAGACACCTAGTAGGCTAGTATATATAAAAATCACTGGTGTAGATCTAACTGTTTGAAAGATACGGCGGATTTCTAGTGATGTCTAGCAAACTAAATTCTTTTCGTTTAGGTCATAATTTCAGACACTGTGGGCGAGCACATACGACAAATGCTTGTGGGACAATGTTGTAGCTGAGGATTCATCTAACGGCTAGCGTCATATGTCCTAAGATTACATGTAAAGATCCAACGGTTGGGAGTTGTAGAAGATAACGCACATATATTCCTTTTTAAACATTTTTTTATAGATATATTGAATTGAATATTGAACAATAAACTAATTTATTGACTTTACATATTGTGCTAAAAATGTGGACCGCCCCTGTTTCTTTTTTTTTTTTTTTTCAGTGGGTTATCTTTGCAACTTTGCCTCGCTCACTACTAAATAGTAACTAGTGACTCACACACAAACACAGAAAAGCTAGCCCACGCTTTCCATCTTTTGATAGTTGATACATCATAGTCACATGGAGTATTACCCGAATTAGAGCAGACAGAAGTTAGAGAGAGCCGTGAAGATAATGAAAGAATCAACAAGAAAAGAGCTAGACCAATATAAATTTTAAGGGTATTATTGATAACGAGTGTCATCACAACATTGGTTAACAAGTCCACTAAAGAAAAGTTGTTCTTCAAAATAAGTTCAAAATTTGTCATTGAAAGCTCTAAAAGCGTACACACTGAAACTCATTTGGATATTTAAGTTTTTTTTTTTTAATCAGTTAAATAAATATTATTAAAAATGTATTTTGTAGTACAAGGTGTACTACAAGTTAAAACAAATATTACAAAATGTTAAAAATTTAAAGCATAAAAAGAACCAAATTTTATTGTGTATACATAATTTATTTGATAATTTTTTAATTGTACTACTCAATAAATTACTCAATTTTTTAACTTGATATCTCAAAAAATTGTACTAGACAATTTCACGATAACTTATTAGTTTAAATCTCAATAACATTTATTTATTTTAATATAATTTATTGAACGATGTTCGGAAAGGAAAAAAAAAACAGTGTCCATAAAAGACTCTATTGTAGATGGTTTAAAGATAATTTTTAGCATTCTTCGAATTATAGTACAAATTCTATTATAATTCACATTCGATTGTATGCATCATTGTGTGATCCGTAAGTCTTACAACAAAAATATTTGGGTCATATAATTTACAATTCCTAAATCATAAAATCAGCAATTATGATGATCAGTTTAATAGATTCACAACGCGTGAAATTATGGGCTAAATTGATCCTTTGAACTTCAATGGAGGAATAAGATATTGGAAAGGAGAATAATAAATGAGAAAGGAAAAAGGAGGAAGAAGATGAATTATTCTAATTTGTAATTTTAAAAACTTTTGGGAATCGAATTGTCTCTAAATATATTCTGTTGCATAGACTTAAATTTCACTAAAATGTATCATAAATGCATATCGTCAACCACATGACAAGTGAAGTTGCATTTTTTTCATAGTCTAATGTGGTCTCGTAATTTTTTTTTTGTTTAGACAATAAATAAGACTTGAATTTTTAGAAAGAAAAAAAAATGAACCACATTGTTCATTTTGTATTCACACTAATGCACTTTTGAAACGTACCTTTATCGACGTGTCAAATTTAATAATGAGCCTGCAAATCACGTATGGTGTGACAATACATATGCCGAATAAACTTTATTATTTTATTTCTATATCTATAAAGTATAATGTTTAAAAAATAAAACTTGAAACGTAAAATCCTAAATAATCAAGTGTTAAATTGTTACATTACCCCATAATTTACTAATTCGTTATTCAATCACGAGACTTCATAAGATAAGTCAAAATTTATTTGCAGGTAAAATTTGTGAATTTTATAAATTTGCGGATTTAACAATTAAGTACCGAAATAGTAAATTGAGAAAAAATAGCAGACAAAGATGCATTTAAAAATTTGACGTAGTTTTCCACAAAATAAAAATAATTAATGTTCTTTAAAATTTTCAAATAAAAAGTTTTGTCTTATTTATGTAGTAGATAACTACAATATTTTTTTTTTGACAAATGTAGATGATTAATATTTAGTTTATGATTATTCTAAAAATAATTAAACTACGAGTAGCTCTAATGTTTGTTTACGATGAAGGGTTACTCGGTATTTTAATATTTTATACAAATTATTTATTTTATAATTTTTAAATAAATAAATTATTTTTTTACATATTAAATTTATTTATTTTAGATTTTAGAAAATTTGAATTTTTTGATATCGAATTTTTTTTAAAATTTTTTAATATATGAATGTGTTTTAAAAAATCAAACTTTTTATACAAAATTCTTTTTTTTAATTTTCGGAAAACATTTATGTATCAAAAAATTAAAAAAAAAAGTTCTAAAATACAAATTCAAAAAAAATTTTGAAACATAAATAATTTTAGAATCAATCTTTGTATTTTGTAAAACAACCTTTTAAGTTTCACGAACACAAATGTGTTCATAAAAAAATTTAAAATTTTTTAAAAAATAATAAAATTTCACTTAAAAAATTAAATTTTTATTGAAATACGAATTAAAAGCATAAATTTATAATTACTAAGATAAAAAATTTGGCAAAGACGCGTGAAGAGCGAAGATCTCATCTCCTTTTAATAATTCTAAGACCAATACAATTTGATTGTTATTGAGAAACATTCCACTAGCAATAGGGAGAATAATCCTTAGCATACTTAATTTTATATTTTATTTTTAATTCGTATCATATTTTCCGTTAACTGTTTAGTTCCTATAAAAATCAATATATATTAAGGTCTTACTAAAATACTACCAAATTTTATAAATATACTTTGTGCATTATGTAAAATCTTTATTAAAAAAAAAAAAAACTCAAGATGGAAAGAATAATACAACGGTTTATTAGTATTTTATATCTATACACTGTATTAATTCGAGTGAGTGGGATTGAATTTTCAATAAATTAAAAATTAAAATAAAAATAAATATATTTTTAATTTTATAAAATTTTCATATTTTGTTGTTAGCTCATATTTTACCAAAAAATTAGTTCTCTGTTAAAATAAAATATGTTTTATTGTCTTCAAATTTATAAATATTTTAAAAAAATTTTACAAACATTTTCAGAACATTATAAATAATTCTTATAAAAAAATTATAATTTTTTTAATTTAAGATAAACTAAATTTAAAAAAATTTAAATTTAAATTTAATAATAAAAATTAAAACACTTGTAAAATAATTTTATAAAAACTAAAAATTATATTTTTCTATTAAAATATCAATATTTTATAACAATTAAAAATATTATTAAGTCCCAGAAAAAAACATAATTAAATCTAAAATAACAATTCCATTGTTGTCATAATAAAACGGAGTAGGCTAGATTTCGTGTGGGGTCCAACAGAGAGCCGTGACGGGACGTCAAGATAAAAGGTTTGTCTTTATTTTTTTTCTTGAAAAATAATTGACGTCAAGACTCAAGATGTTCATGCACGGTCACGATCTCGTTTCGCCACATCGCACTATTCTTAAACCGATGGAGTCCTCTCACATTTTTCAGTGCTCTTGGCCTTGGGAGCTCATCAATTGATTATTTATTATCAGTATTTTTTATTAGTTTTTTTAAGTTAAAATTTTATTAAAAATATTAGATGACATAAATCTAATCTAAAAATATACAAAAGAAGTTCGTCAATTTTTTAATTAATTGATTCATTTTTTTCAATAAATTTTTAAAATTAGAAAGGATGGTACGGTTCAATAATCATTTATAAATAAATTTATATTCATTTTGTCTATCTTCAAGAGATTAAATTCGCAATATACAATTTAACGTACTCCTATGTCTTTTAACGATTAGACAAATCATTTGAGTTCATTAATTATTTTTTTTTTACTAAAACAAACATTATTTATTGTTTCATGTGGTAGAATACACAATACAATATAAATTTAAATTTATTAAAATAAAAATTATGTATTTGCAAATAATTTCACATAATTTAAGTTAAAGTGTAAAACGATAATATAATACAACATGATAACACGTTTACAAATATGATAAAAAAGTGTTCAGAACATTTATACTTTTAGATTTGTATCAGAATAAAATTATAACAACAATAAATAAGAGAAAAAACTAAACTCGTGTATAGTATTTAGATAAAATAAAAGAATTATCTAAATGGATGATCATAGAAAAAATAATAGTTTAAACTATTTTTTTAATAGAGGAAGAAGAAAATATATAAATATTTACTATTAATCCATCTTAAATCCTCGTCACACAACAAACGTAAGTATTTTTTGGGTTAAATTTTTTTTTTAAAGAACAGTTTCTACTTTTTTGGTACAACGCCAAACTGAATATATGAACTGTATGTAGACATCATACTGTCTATATACTTTTTTGTTTATTATTCGTTTTTAATATTCATACTTTTTTATATTTTTTTAAAAGACAAACATACATATCCTAATCTTTTTTACGAAGAAAAATAAGTCAGATTTTTTCTTTCTTTCTTAATTACATGCTCAAAGCTTATTGAATATCACTGTTATTTATTTAGTTTATCCAAAATTTTAATAAGGGGTGCATAAGCTATAGATAATCAAATACTATAGTAGCTTTTTAGATTTAAATATATTTTGGTGTATTCAACTTATTTTTAAATATAAAATACTCTCGTAATTTTTTAAAGTGTCAATTTATTCTTTTAACTTAAGTTTATTTTAAAATATATTAAACGATGTTAAGAGTACAAGAATGTTTTGCGACCTTAACATCCGCTCATAGATTATTTTATTGATTACTTTATGTTGTTTATCGGTTTTGAATAATTATTTCAAAATAAATTTATGTCACCGAAAATATTAATGGGTTGAATTGCGGACTAGATCGCTCTTTTTAAGAAGTTATGCGGTACTGCCTAAATTGTACAAGACAGACTATCAGTCATGACGTCACCAGTATAAAATAGCTCAGACAAACTGTATCGTAGTTCTACTGCACCGTATAAAACTATTATAAAATTATACTTTTAATATGACTGTTAAAGTCATTCTCAATATTCTCAATATGACAGTTAAAGTGACTCGTAACATAGTACTATGATCACTCATAAATCAAAAGAACTACGTCACAAAAAACCACTCCAAAAGGGTTGTGGTATGAGGACCAAATCAAAGACATTACGGAATAAAAATCGCTCTAAAAGGGTAGTGGTATTATAATCACTCAAAATTGAAAAGGACTACGACATAAAAATAGTTCTAAAAAAAGTGATATTATAACTACTAAAACTCGAAGGGACACAAAGAAATGGGAGAAGTGACTTAGAAATATATCGAACAAAATAAAAAAGAGAGAAAAGAGAAAGTGGGACATGCATCAAACTTTGATGTACTTTTCACAAGAGTTTGAAACTTATTATATAGTAATGGAAGCAAACTCACTTATGTTTTATATCCAAAACTATTCAACGTATGAAAATTTTTAATTGTGGAACTTCAACAATTTTTTAAACTCATATACTAACTTACTCTATGTTCCAACAATTTCATATTAATCTAAATTATAGTTTATAGAGATAATACTTAGAAATATTGAGATCATTAAAATTACTAATAACGACAATTTCCTATAAAAATAACAACACAAAAAAATGAATGTAATATAACTATTTAAAAAGTAAAATTAGTCACAAACAACCTTATATTTTCCAATTCGTCGTCTCTCTTTTTAAAGTTAAGTTAGGGTTTAAAAAAACTTAATTTCTTCCGAATGATATATAAAAAAACTTAAATAATACTTTAATGATATATAAAAATAATACTAAGATTTAATCATATATGCAGCAATAAGTTGACATGCTACTAAGTTATGTGGCAAAATATATTTTTGAGAAATATTATTTCTTTAGGGTTTTACATTTTTTTGTTCATTTTAAGATTTATTTATTTTTTAAATAATACATTAATGATATAGAAAAATAATACTAAAATTTAATCCATATATGCAATATCACACCATCTTGTTACTTACGAGCTCATTAAATGGCGAGTAAATTTTTAAAACTTAAAAAATGAGCAGAAATAAATTTAAGGAGCACAATTTATATAACTTGAGTGGTGGGTGTGAGGACGAGAGTAACAAGATAAACAATTAATTGAGGAGTATTTTGCATCGGTCTAGTTGAAACCAATATCGGAACTAATTTAAACAACATAAACATTTAGTATATTTTACTAGATTAAAAAACAAAAAAATGAACAAAATTAATAGTAAAAATCACAAGTTTAAAATATAACTAAATAATCATCAATATTTATATATAATATCACAATTATAGATATAAATTAATAATACACAATGTATTTATGCAAAGGTAGATATATGTCAACTATGGACTACTTACAAGACAAACATAAAGATTTATACGTGTCTTGTAAATAAATTTAGATGATAAAAAATTGTTGAGACATTTGATATTTGAAAGCGTGAGTTCGAATTTGTAAAATTTTAGTTCTCTACCCTTCATGTATAGTTTCGCTGTTAGACTCTAGAAGAAAAATATTATTTTTGAAAAAAGGCAAATTTAAAATTATTATATCTCATTGTAATTAATTTGCATGTTTTAAATATATAATTTTTAAGACTTTTTCATTATATATAGAATAAAACTTTCTAAATAAAGAACTTGCCCAAATAAACTCAAATTTAATATTGAAAGACACACAAATTTAACATTAAATTTCAATCGCAGATTAAATGGTTAACACGATAAAAATATTATGTAATTAGTAGAATCGTCTCTGAGATTTTGGATGCCCTGTGAGAAGTTTAAATTTGGTGCCCTAATTCTTTTTATGCAATTTTTTAATCATTTTTTATCATATATACATACATAACAAGTCAACATTAAAAAGTTCAAATCAAATAAAAATACAATATAATTCTAACAAAAGTATTTATTTAATGTAGCTATAAATCCAAACATGTGGTAGTAGCAAGACCACCGTCGTAAAATAACATCTCATTGTCTTCTCAATCATCTATCTACTTACTTGTAAAATCATTATTACTGTTTTAATAAATTTATAAATATATAAACATGAAAGATTGAATAAATCGTAAAACTTTACCTTCGAGATGAGAGTAGGGACATAAAATTGTCAGTAAAATAGATTCTTTAAGGAAAATAATATGACTTTTTTTTGTTCTTCTTCACATAATTTTATAACTATATAGTAACAAGAATAGACAAAGAAAAAAGTTATTTTTTAGAGTTCTAATTTTAGTATAAAGATAAAATATGAGGTCCATCATTTTGTTGTACATATTCAACTATAAGAGTCCAACAACTTATAAATTTAAAATTTAAAATTTAGTGTTTAAGAAGAAAAACTTTTAAACCCCTCAATTTTTTATAATTTATTACTATATAATATTTTTTACTATTAGTATTTTTTTTTTGTGCTCGTAAAAATTTAGAGCCATGTGGAGTCGCACACGTTACACATGCTCATGACCGACACAAGTAGTTAGTTACATTTAATTTGAATTAAAAAAAGGTAACCACATTTAGTAGATTTAGTAGATAATTAAAATGATAAATTTGTATGTAAAAGAAAAACAAAATAGACACTAAGTTGTCTAAGGTTAGTTAAGAAACAAGCTTTTTAATTTTTTTTAAATATTGGATTTATATTTATATATTTTGACAAATCACGAAAAAGACAAAAGAAAAAAAAGTCGCAACTTGTAACAAATCAAATTAAAATTCAAGAATTTTATTTAACTCCTGTCCACCAATGATACAATGCTCAAACAATACGTGAAAGTTTTAAAATCTTCAATTTTTTAAATTATTTTACTTTCAACTTTGTTAAACAAAAATGTTAAGAGTACACATTTTATTATTTAAAATTACATAATAACGAAATACCTAACTTAGAACATTAAACACTTGATATTGAACAAAATCATTGGTTATGTTTCACTTCTAATTATTTGGTCAACATAAAATTTGGTCAAAGAAAAAGGTCTAACTAGTAAATTTATTGCTATATATTATATTTTGTAACTATTTTAAAGTTAGAATTTAAACAAAACAAAAATTGTATTTATTCTTTTGTTTTTTTTTTTAAAGAAAAATATTATGAAAAAAATGTAAACCCTAGAAGCTGGCATTAAATTTGGCTGTAGCGTACGCCCACAGTTCTAACAGTAAACACGCGCCTCTTCATCCTTATTGCTTCATCACTCTTTCTTCACCCATTCTCTTCTCTCCTCTGTCGGCATCTTTGCGTTTTCTCTCATCTCTCTCTTGCTCTCTTACTCTCAATCCAATTCCAAAACCCTAGATATCTGCTTCTCTTAATCCTAATCCAAATTTAAATCTAATCGAATCGAGAGACTAAGTAGGTAATTCTCCTTTTGATCTCTATTATTCAATTTCTATTCTTTTTTTGTTTTATTTTTGTTTTTGTTCCTTTCTGTTTTCTCCTTTAACCTCGTCATATACAAGCAAATGAATTATCATTTCAGCTACCTTTCATTTTTTTAAAATTTTTTTTTTTAATCTTGAATTCTACTAAAGGAGTCGAGAATTATGAGTTTTTTATTTATCTTCTCAACTCTGTAATAACGGGATTTTGGTTTTGATAGAAAATTATGAGTTTTCGAAGTTTAGAAAATTTATAACGGTGAAAATTGAATTGAAATATTTGTTCCCTTCCCTTTTTCATTGCAATTCATAAACAAAGAATTATTTTCTTTCTACCTCAAACTGTTTCTTCCTTAATTAAATTAAATTTCACCGATATGGGATCAAATTCAGCATATTCTGATACATAGTATTAGTACTAGATATTTCAACTTCCGTGCTTTCTATCTTTCTTTCGGTCGTTCTCTCTCTATTTTTTGGTTGAAGTTTCAGATTCTAACTTGAACATTGTTTTTTAATTCTTTGCAATCTTCCGGTTTTATTGAATGTTTTGTTCTATTTCCTTATGATATGTTTGATATTTTTGTTTTTGTTTTAAATATTTTTTGTGCATATAAAGAAGGTCTTATATTATTTTAGTTAATTGCTGTCAGTCGCGTTAACTAGCCCTCTTCTCATGGTTGGTTTTAACCAATTTTAGTTACGGCTGATTGTTTGATTAAGGGCTGCATTATTCATACTATCTTGTATTAGAAAATTATCTGATTGTTTCAAGTGTTGGTTCACTTGGAGTTCAACTATCTCTCTGATTTTTGCTATCCATTCCAGTTTTTTGAATAAAAATTTCATCCTCTGAAATTTGGGTTATTGTGTTCAATTTTTTTTATGAATGGTTATTTTTTTCCTTTGAGGTTCTGTTAAAATAGAATCAGGAAGTGTGGGTATGAAATTATATTCCCTTTCTGTTGGTCTGTTACAAACGGAGGTTATGTGCCTTTCTCATTTATTAATATGCTATTATTGTATGGATACATCATTAATCAGTGTTTCTTCATGTTTTATCCAGTGTCATTAAATAACGGCTATAGAACAAATCGCTATTGTTTTGCGATACGCCATTTAATATAAAAATGTTCCAAATAACTACCGGCACTATAGTACGGGTTGTGTAGCAAAATTTCAACAAACCACTATTTTCCCGCAGTCCATGATTGACAACTCTAGTTTCATCTCAGATTTCAACTTGTTTGGAAAACATGTTGAAAACTTATTCAAAAAAAAGTTTTTCTGTTTTAGATTTAAAGTATTTTCTTATTTTGTGCCATTGAATGTCTGGTGTTCGGAAATCAGAAGTTCATAAATTCTCTTGCTGTTGCTTTCCTATACTTGTATTACACATTTAAATTCAAATTGATGCTGAATGAAGTCAAAATGTTTCTGCAACCATGTTTATTCTGCCTGAAGTTCCAGTTCTGACCATGATTTATTGTCAACAGGATGATTGCTTTCCCTGTGGGTTTTGGAAGGAGTCAGATGTTATTGGGTTAATTTGCACTTTCAACAGCTGATAAACTCAACTCAGTTTAATCCTTCTATATATATTAAATGGATCGACGTGATACCTCAGGATTTGTCAGCGGGGGTGCATTATACTCTTGTGGACTCATCTAACCCTAACTTTTTAGATATACATCTTCTTGTTTTTTTTTTTGCCCATAATTCAGGCAAGCTGTTCTATTGAAATTGATAAATAGGGTTAGATATTTATTTCTGCAGTTGTTTTATGGAATCAAGGTTCCAGCACCTGGGATTTTCTGTTCATAATTCTGCAAATGCATTCAAGATTTTGGGCAATTCTATGCAAGTTGAGGGAAGTGGAGCTGATTATTATGGCACTGATACTGTGTTACGACTTGATTCCCCGGGTTCTTCAATCCCCTCCCATAAGGCTTCCTCTAGGGGAACAAAAAGGAAGTGGGATTTAATTGATGCATGTATGGGTCAGAGAGTTGGCTCTTCCTTGTCACTTGGGCTTGGGCGTTCAACCAGTTCATCAGACAGCAAGGGAAGTTCAGCTGTTGCTTGCACTGCTATGTCTTCAGGCAAAGATATTGATGAAGAATCATCTATGGATATTGAACTGGACTTCACTCTGAATCTCGGCTGTGAGAAGGTACATAGCCTGAAGAAGTCAGTTGATTCAAATATGAAGACATCAGAGTTGCAACCAAAGTTTGATTTGGAGTTGAGCCTTTCCACGGGACCATGCGAGTCAGATATTACAAGTGTTCATCTAAATCCATCCCCTCTTCAATTGAATATGGAGATGCCATCAGTATTCAGTGGAACACAAAATACAGACGAGGGATCAACGTCATGCAGTTGGAAGCCGGGGCTTGTTTTGCCATCATTAAATGCAGAGACTAGTTTCCTTTTTAATCAGGCTCCAAAGCACTTTGATCATAGTCCCATTGTTCTGGACCTCTCCTCAACCAGATCAGTCACATGTACTTCTGGGATAACACATCAGCATCAGCCACCACATCGCCACGGTAATTCCAAGATATGTCAAGTTGAGGGATGTGGAAAGGGAGCCAGAGGTGCTTCTGGACGATGTATATCTCATGGAGGTGGTAGGAGGTGTCAGAAACCTGGCTGCCACAAAGGAGCCGAGGGTCGTACAGTGTACTGCAAGGCCCATGGAGGCGGCAGACGGTGTGAATACCTTGGTTGCACCAAGAGTGCAGAAGGACGGACAGATTTCTGTATTGCCCATGGTGGTGGCCGGAGATGCAGTCATGAAGGTTGTTCTAGAGCTGCCAGAGGGAAATCTGGACTGTGTATCCGGCATGGTGGTGGCAAGAGGTGCCAGAGAGAAAATTGCACCAAGAGTGCTGAAGGCCTGTCAGGTCTTTGCATCTCACATGGTGGGGGACGTCGATGCCAAGTTTCTGGATGTACAAAAGGGGCCCAGGGAAGCACCATGTTTTGCAAAGCACATGGTGGGGGTAAACGGTGTACAGCACCAGGGTGCACCAAGGGTGCTGAGGGGAGCACCCCCTTTTGTAAGAGCCATGGTGGGGGGAAACGCTGTACATACCAGGGTGGTGGAGTTTGCACTAAAAGTGTTCATGGAGGTACCAATTTCTGTGTGGCACATGGGGGTGGAAAGAGGTGTGCTGTAACAGGCTGCACAAAGAGTGCCAGAGGAAGGACTGATCACTGTGTCCGCCACGGAGGAGGCAAGAGATGCAAGTTTGAAGGATGTGGAAAGAGTGCACAAGGCAGCACTGACTTTTGCAAGGCACATGGAGGAGGCAAGAGATGCTCGTGGGGCCATCCCGGGTCAGAATATGGCATCCAGCCAGATGGTCCTTGTACTTCATTTGCCAGAGGGAAAACAGGTCTCTGTGCACTTCATAGTGGACTTGTGCATGATAGGAGGGTTCATGGAGGGGTCTCTTTGGGATCTGTTCAAGATCCTCGTTGTAGCAAACCAGTTGAAGTGACTATGATGAAAATAGGGAGTAGCATAGGCACCACAGCTGCTCCGAGAACTTGTTCAGATTTGAAACAACATGAAGTTGCAAGTGCTCGTGCCTCAGTTGAGGAAGGTGGTCGTTTTCCTATGTCAGTTGCTGTTCCTGAAGGAAGGGTGCATGGTGGAAGTCTAATGGCATTGCTGACGTCGGGTGGTACAAGCAGCGCGAAAGGTCTCACTGGCGGTGATCCATCCAAGCCAATCAAGGGTTACAATATCATGCCCCAGAGTTGGATTTAAGGGTAGTTATCATTTCTGTTGTTGTGGTCTCCTTATTTAACAAATTTTATTAGCATTTTATCTTTGTTATTCCCTTTGACGTTAGATTTTGGACGATTAGTTTTATTCTGTCATCCATTGAAATTGAGAGAATACCCAAGTCGTTTAACAATCTAACGTAGGGGATATCAAAGTAGGATATTGTACTTTGTTAGGTAGTTGGTGATGTAATTTTTCCATTCCTGTGTAAATATTATTAAATCTGATGAAACGTCTAGCAGGTTGTGAATACATGTTGCTGCCTGTAAGGACTGTAGTGTGCCAGGTATTCTATTTTAATAATTAATAATAAAGCCTTCGTTAATGTTTGTGTTGATTTTGTTCACGAGCTTGACAACCATTCGACAGGCTAAATATGGGACTGAGGTTGCTGCCATTTAGACATGGCAATAGGGGCAGGCAGATTTTGCCTTTCCTTCCCCGTACCCGATTAATCGGAGAAAATCTACACCCGCTTCTGTTTTTAGCTGTAAAATTTAGACTTCATTTTCGTCTACAACGGCTTTTGGATTTGTTCGCCCACATCGCACCTATTCATATATATAAAATTATAAATTTACAAATTATATGTATTTTAATTAGCATAATAAAATAATTATTATTAGATAATAATAATTTTTTTATAGAGATGAAATCTTAATTTTTAATATTTAAAAAAATATTAAATATATTTAATATGTACATTAATATAAAATTTAAAAATTATAATAATATTATTAGTGGGGTGGGTGCGGGTGAATATCAACACACCCCACATGCTTCCATTTGTACTGATATCATAGATACTCATGAGATTGCAACGTCTATGCTATATATTTAATGATTTTTATTTTTAATATTTTTTTAAAGTTTCCTCCAAGATATATTGTTTGTAGTTTTATTAACAACTAAGATTTTAGAAGGAATAATAATGTGTAATTGAAAATTTTGATGAACATGAAATATATATATGTGTGAAAATTATATTCAATTTACATAATATGTTCTTGTGTTATATATGTATTCTGTAGTTTTTTGTGGTTGCAATTTTTTTATTTATTTACAAATAATTGAAGTATCGTGAATAACCCGTTACCTTTATAACAATTGCACACTAGAGAAAACTGAGTTTTATTTCCATTGCCCTTTCAATTTCATCAACATGTAAAGAGAATCATCAATGCCTTCAAACCTAATTTGTAGTAGCATTTTTCTTCCACTGCTAGAGCCATTTAACTCTGTTAATAGTTTTTTTTAAATACCAATAATTATATATATTAATATTATATTTGAATTTTATAAAAAAAGGCTACTTTTTTTTTAGGAAAACAAAAGGCTACCTAACATTATTTATAATAAACATTTTTTACAGATGTCCCAGTCTAACATATTATAAACTTAATAAGTTACGCAATTAATTAGTTGAAACTTTTTTATTTTTTATTTAATCTTAAAAATCCATAATAAATTAAATGTACAAAAGTCACTAACAAGACGCACACTCTCATTTGGTCCTTCGATGGCTCAACAATTGACAAGGGGTTGCCCTGCATTAGAGATAAAGGTGCTGCTTTCTGATTCAGCTTCTCACCTTCTTTACAATCTCCTCTGAATGTAGGCCAAACACCTTTTTTCGTGTGTTATGAAAAATTAGTTAGAAATTTATGATTCTATTATTACTCAAATTTTAACTTCACAAAAATGCAAATAGAAATTTATGATTTTATTATTACTATTTTTTTTTTGCAAGCCCACACATTCTTTATATTAAGTTTAGATTATTTTTTTACAAATAATTTAGTAGTTAAATTTACATACTTTAAGTACAAAGAAATGAAGACTTTTAATTTTGAACACCATCTTTTACGTATCAATGATTTTACAATTATCGTCTGAGTTGTACTACTAGAATTAATTTAATTTTGAATATACATCTTTTAAAAAATATATATTAAAAATTATTGTTCAATTCACTTTTATATTTATATGTATATATTTAAACATAAGTCACTTTACTCAATTTTTACTAAAATTACTTTATTAAAAAATTTTAGTTTAATTAATTGATGATGAAATTATATATAATTTAGGGCTCATATAAATAATTTTTATTTTTATTTTTTAACATTTTTTTGATAATAGACCTTTAAATTAAACAATTGTCAAGAAACTAAGATAAAATATTATTATAAAAAGATGTATTTAGAAATAATAAAAATAATTTTATAGTATTTTGATTGTTTTAAAAATATAAATATTTGTTAATTTTTCAAAATCTTTTATCTCTTTATTAACTACTAAAATTAACACTTTTTTTTTCATTGAGTTAAAATAAAAGCAATTAATGACAGTAGTTTATTTGAAGTTACCATAAGTATTTATTTATTACAAAACATATAACACCAACATTTGTTCAGTTATTATTTACTTAGTTATTTTCCGTTAATTAATTAATCAAATAGTAATAAATTAATACAGATCAAAGTCCAATTTAGTCCTTGTGTTGTTGTGCCGTCGCAAAACACGCCACACTTTCTTCCCTCTTTCTCCGGCAACCACACTTCTCTTCATTGACTTCAACTCAATGGGAGGAAATTGTAGCACCGGCACCGGAACCACCACCACTACAACAACCACCACCGCCACCGAACCTCCCAACCAAAACACCCCCAAAATCCTCCCTCAAAACTCCACCCCCTCACCACCTCAACCTCCCTTACCCACCTCCCTCGGACGCATCCTCAACCGTCCAATGGAAGACGTTCGCTCCACCTTCATCTTCGGTCGCGAACTCGGCCGAGGCCAATTCGGCGTTACATATTTAGTAACACACAAAGTCACCAAAGAACAATTCGCGTGCAAATCAATCGCCACGCGAAAACTCATTAACCGTGACGATATTGATGACGTTTGCCGTGAAGTTCAGATCATGCATCACCTCACCGGTCACCGGAACATTGTTGAACTTAAAGGTGCTTATGAGGATCGTCACTCAGTTAACCTTGTTATGGAGCTATGTGCCGGCGGTGAACTTTTTGATCGGATTATAACTAAGGGACATTACTCTGAACGTGCTGCTGCTAATTTGTGTCGTCAGATTGTTACGGTTGTGCACAATTGTCATACTATGGGTGTTATGCATAGAGATTTGAAGCCTGAGAATTTTTTGTTCCTTGGGAATGATGAGAATTCGCCTCTTAAGGCTACGGATTTTGGTCTCTCTGTGTTTTTTAAACCAGGTTATTATTGCTTATTCATTTTATTGCTTCCGTATATTGATGTTTGTTTTTGGTTAAATTCGTGGACTTGTACTATGTGATTAATGGAAGGTTAGTTCTATTTGGATTGGCTTGTTTTGGCTCTTTTGGAGAGCTTATGACACGTTTATACATTGTTTTCAATTTATTTTCATAAGCTCTCTAGGATAGACTTATTTGAGTATAAACATTGTTTTCAATTTATTTTCATAAGCTCTCTAGGATATACTTATTTGAGTTTATATACTCGTAAACACTAGACAAACTATTTGGAGAGCTTGTCAAATCATCTCATGACATGTGATGTCCATACCTTGTTTTCGGCTTATTTATGTAGGCTCTCCTGGATAGCTTATGAAAACAGGTTAGAACCTATATAAAAATAGTTTGACTTTATTTTACCTTTTGTTAATAAAATAACTTGTACTTAAACACTTATGAAATCAACTTATGAGGTGTGCATAAGCTGTTTTAGCTTATTTCCATAAGCTCTTCATGATAGTTTATGAAAACAACTTATATCATATATGTTTTGTTATAGAAATAATTTATACATAAACACTAAGTGCTTATGATATAAATGCTTAACTAAGTTGTTTATCCAGACAAGACTAGTTAGTGATTAGTTCTATTTGATTTATGAGAACAGGAGATATGTTTAAAGATCTTGTTGGGAGTGCCTATTACGTTGCTCCTGAAGTGCTGCGTAGAAGTTATGGGCCTGAAGCTGATATTTGGAGTGCAGGGATTATATTGTATATTTTGCTTTCCGGTGTTCCTCCATTCTGGGCAGGTAAAACCTCCTTCGTTTTCTTTCTAACCAAGTGCTCACAGTCACAGTTTTATTTTTTAATATTGATAATCTGCATTGATTGGGTGAAGGAAAATGAATGGCTGTATACCTTGTGAGCTTCAATATGAGATTTTATTGGTGCTTTGGTCTAACACAGGTTTATTGCGGTTAATAACTCCAATAGTTGTTGTAGTCAGCCAATCTAAGTTCTTGGATAGTGATAAGATGACTCACTTCGTGAGTTTGACAAATGAGGAACTTGAAACCTCAATTGTTTGATCTTCATCGACGGTCAAGATTATTGACTGCAGTCATTGCTATTTGCATCTAATCCGTTTTTGTGATTTAGTATACAAGTTTTTTTTTTCTTGTACTGATTTTCTTTCCTTATGTTTTTCACACCTTGTTCTTATCTATGATGTGAAGAAAATGAACAGGGTATCTTTGATGCTGTTCTTCGTGGGCATATTGATTTTGCGTCGGATCCTTGGCCTTCTATATCAAGTAGTGCCAAAGATTTGGTCAAGAAGATGCTACGAGCTGACGCTAAAGAACGGCTTTCAGCAGTCGAAGTACTTAGTAAGTCAAATTCTTCTAGTATGCAAAAGTGATTGTTTTATGCCAAAAGTTGTTATATTTTACATTTGTTTCTGCTTACTTCTGAGCTTAGATTTTCTCCCTGCCTCGTGTACAATGTGCTCTTTGTCGTCTCTCTTTCACATCCCTCTGATAAGAGGACTTTGCACTTAATTGATTTTCTATTTTTATCTAAAGAATAGTATGCATGAGTTTACTTTTTTATTAACATTTTGCTTTCAAAGTTACTGCAATCTTTTGTCAAGCACACTTCTGAGCTGAAAACCTTCTTGAAAGGTAGTTCATTTGAATCAATCAGCCATAACAATATGTTTTACATACTCCAGATCATCCTTGGATGAGAGTAGATGGAGATGCATCTGACAAGCCTCTTGATATTGCTGTTTTAAGCAGAATGAAACAATTCAGGGCAATGAACAAGCTAAAGAAAGTAGCTCTGAAGGTAAAGTATCTTATATAATCATTTTCATTGTCATGAACATCATAATCAATCTTCTAGTAAAATGTCTACATTACCACTATGAATAAATAAAAGGGAGAAGGCATTCATAACTGAACTAGATCAAGGAATTGGATTCTGTTGTTCCTGTTATATGATTTCAGCTCTGACTGCTAGAGAATCTGTTATCTTATTGGCCATGTATCTATGCTACACAGCTGAAACTATCTTAAATACACTAAAAGTAATAATTAGGAAGATATTACTGGCCTATTTTGTAATATTTACTTGTTCTCCAACAAAGTGCATGGAAGTAGTAGATTATCTAGTTTTAAAATAAGATTAAGCTATTTTGAAGGGTTTGGTTTCTTTCACATCCTATCCAACATAAAACATCATCTCATAATGGTATTTTATTTATTACAGGTTATTGCCGAAAATCTTTCTGAAGAAGAAATTATTGGCTTGAAGGAAATGTTCAAATCCATGGATACAGACAACAGTGGGACAATCACATTTGAAGAGTTGAAAGCTGGCCTTCCTAAACTTGGTAGTAAAATGTCTGAGTCTGAAGTAAGGCAGTTGATGGAAGCGGTAAGATTATTGTTCTTTTCTTCTTTGGTTATACCATAAGTTCTTGATTCTTCCTGAAGATGTAGTCTACATTTCTTGATAACCGGTGAGCATGTTTGAAGGTTACCGAATATTTCATCCTGTTTCTACATTTTGACCTGAGACACTAAGTGGGGTTTAGGATTTAGACACTGCATAGAATGCAGTCACAGAGTGTAGAATATTTGTTTGTATGAATTTGTTATCTGATCAGTATTTTCATTTTTCATATGTGGAGGCAAATACGATCAAATCTGTTTGAATATAATCTGAGATATTTACAAGTTACGACCATTATGTGCAATCATTATCTTAAGTATTTCACCCTTACAGGCCTCATTATGTGCAATCTCATTCTAATGTTTTATTTTTGTTTATAAATTATGTGTCCAAAACTTAGTTTTGCACTTGCACTAAACTTGAGGCAAAACTAGTGGAGCTTTACATCCCGTAACAAAGTCTCGTATGTCACAAATTCAATTTTTTTTATCTTTTGCAATCTCAGCTTGTCTTGATAATCATCAGCTATCAAACCTTGTTTAATGCTCATAAAGAACTTGATGCTCCAAGCATCGATGTGCTGTGTAAATTGTAATTATTGATTCTCTTTATTTTTAAATAAAATTGTATCTCTGTATTTGTAACAATGCTGAGGATGTAGATAATATCTTTAAAGCTGCATGACATTCAATTACTAGCTTACTACTTCTCTTGATTTGAAGATAATAATTATTTTGTTTTCAGGCCGATGTGGACGGCAATGGAACCATTGATTATATTGAATTTATAACAGCTACCATGCATATGAATAGAATGGAAAGAGAGGATCACCTATATAAAGCCTTTGAATATTTTGACCAAGATAAGAGCGGGTATTCTCATTTGATTTTTGTTCATAATTTTATAGTTTAGCCACATTGTCGCCTTAGATGTTGATTTATAACATGTTTTCTTCTTGTCGCTTCTGATTTCAAAGGTTCATCACAAAGGAAGAGTTGGAATCTGCACTTAAGAAGTATAATATGGGTGATGAGAAAACAATAAAGGAGATCATTGCCGAAGTTGATACAGACAATGTATGTTACTTCCTTGTTACCTTTTTTTAATTGTTTGAACTTACATGTTACAGTAATAATAATGTCATTTATATTATTAGAACATAGATGGTTCTATTGAAACAAAGTTATGCAAAGAGTACCGACAATTAGACATGTTTTTCCAGTGTTGTTTAATTGTCCTCCGTATATGCAGGACGCAAGAATTAACTATGATGAATTTGTAGCGATGATGAGGAAAGGAAACCCCGATATTACTCACAGACGTCGCAAATAAGCTCTACATGAGCTGTTTTAGTAACTATGACAGAAATGCATTCAGCTCACAGACGTCGCAAATAAGCTCTACATGAGCTGTTTTAGTAACTATGACAGAAATGCATTCAGCGGAGTTTACTCACCTGTTGTTTCTAGGGAGCACTTTTGTGTAACAAAAGTTTTTGTGTTGCTTTTCGCTTGTTATTTGGTCGCAGATATTGTGTATTTATATGTGATATTTTCGGGTCTAGTTGTACTGAGTTTATTTATACTGCTTTGAGTAGACACCAATATGTACAAATTCTGGAAAAAAAAGGTCGTCACCATTTTCCGTTGTGAGGCTAAAAGAAAATGATATTTTATTCATGCTGGATCCTTCTTTATGCTACTGGTATCTCTGAAATTACATCGGTTATTCCTGTATTCAATAATAATATGCCAATGATGAGACAAATACTTCGACGTGAGAATACCAATATATGCAAAAATGGTACTAAAAATATCAGCAACACACTTTTCAACACAAGATTGATTAAAAATTACTTGAGTTTCTCCAAATTTATATGGGATCCATATGATTTGATGAAACTTGTATGGATTTTAATCAATTAAAGAGAATGTGTTAGAAAATATATGTTAAAGAGTGTGTTGATAGTATTACTCAAATAGTTTTCACTAATATGCCAATGAGACAATTCAAATCAGTTATTGTAATCTAATAAACTCTTTTGATATAAAAAAAACTCAAACCCTATTTGCATTATTTGCAAACTTGTGTAACTCTAGTGGACTATTAATCAACAATCAAGTGGAACAAAGTTAACATTTAAAATTTTAATCATTTTGTATGTTTTTTCTATAATAAATTTTAGTTAAAGAAGAATTATTAAGAAAAATTCAAATTCTAATTAAAACAGTCTTCAGATTTTATTTATGTTCCCGTGGAATTCCAGTTTACCATAACATCATTCCTTGAAGTTGCCCTTGGAACACACACTATATGAAATCTGAGCACGTGCGAGCATTTGCCATGACACTGTGCGCCGAGCTGTCAGCAACTGCGAAAGTGGCACCGTTAGATTCCTTTGTCAAAAGTAAACAAATATAAACGTGGGAAGTCAGTGAAGTCACTATACATTTGCATATTCAGCGACAACAATATCATTATGCACCTCATATAAATTCCATGGATGCGCTATTGGCATGGATGCTTTATGCATCATATGATCAAGATAAAATTACAAAAAATTCTTAACGACAAAAAAAAATCATATCTACTATACAAAACAAAATTACAAATATGAAAATAAATAAATATAAACATGCAATCAATTATTAAGACCCGCAAAATTCGGATCAACCTTAAATAGACTGTACTTGCGATTATATTATTTGTTAAGGAAATTATCCAATCTTTCATTTAACAAAAACTTTCTAAAAGAATATTTTATTATTTTTCTTTTTTGACAAACGAATATTTTATTATTTTAATATTGTTGATTTTTATATGATTTATTGAATTTTATTGGTATTTGTTGAAATTGTTAACAGCATTTTTCGAAGACCACTTTGCAATGGAAAAAGAAACATTCGATTTTTCCTTTTATTTTTTTTTCAAATGAAACGAATACAAGGATGTTAAACTGATTCAATTCAACGCTATCTCTCTCTAAAGCCAGAAAATCTCATGCTCTGTTTTGTTTTGGCTTCGCTATGAGTTCAAGCGATGCGAATAGACAACGAGGTTCATCAACAACGGTATGATTATTTTTTTTTGTTTTAACAATTCAAGCCCTAACATAACCACAGAGTTTATTATAATAATTGTTGTTCGCCTTTCTAGATTTCGAATTTCCGATGCTTTGATTCAAAACCTAATGAATGAATGAATGTCCAATACAGTAACTTTTCCAATAACCGAAAAGGATAATGAGTGAAACGGAAATAAGATCCGTTGTTTCAAACATGGATCACTGGGATGGAAACATGATAGAATTTTTTTTGCCTAATTTGGAAATGTATGGAAGCGATTACACTGAGCATATAATTTATTTTGCAATGCGAATTTTTGTATTGGAGAACATATGCTATGTTATTAGGAGCTTAAATTATATAGCTGAAACTGAACCTATTTCTGAATGTAATAAATGTGGTATTCTGCATTTTTGCACTTGATACTGTGTTTTATCAAATGAAAAATAAGCAACTTAGTGCATGTTTGGTTGCACTTTTGGAGGTGTAGAATTCATTCTGACTTGTTTGGATGCTATTGGGCATAATTGATTCCGCCTCCAAAATTGATTCTAGCTTGAAACTAGGATTTGTAGGTTATGATTCCAAACGTGATTTTTACACTGAAATTTATTGTTCAACTCACTTTTACATGAAGATATTCAAACATATATCACTTTACACTCAACTCACTTTTAACAAAAATCAATTTTACAAAATTAATTAATTCAAAAATCAATTTTAATCACCGCAAAACCAAACACACGCTAATATGAGTTATATTCATGTGCAGAGAAATAAAAAAGCTTGAAATTTTGAATAGCCATGTTGTCTATCTTAGTAGTGTTATCATGCTTTACTTTAGTTGTTTATTTATTTGCCTTTCCTCCTTATCCTGAAGTTTGTTTTATTGAAATAATTGTGTTTGGTTTTGCGGTGACAAAAATTGATTTTGAATGAATTGATTATGTAAAATTAATTTTAGTTAAAAGTGAATTGAATGTAAAAATATTTGGATACATTCACTTAATAGAATTTGAGTGTTAAAATCACGTTTGGAATTAAAAGCTAAAAATCCTAGCTTCAAATTTAAACCAATTCTGGAGGCAAAATCAATTCCAATCAACATCACTCAAAGATGACAAAATCAATTTTGTGTCTGGAATCACTTTTGATTCTCACGACGTGAAATCAAATGCACACTAAATTTGTTTCATTTATGTATGTTAGTCTATAATGTCTGATTTCTTTCTGTTGACAGGTGGAGTGCAAATCTCAGTATAAAACACTTTTATTTTTGGCATACCAGAGTTTGGGCTTTCTGTTTGGTGACATCAGCCTATCCCCTCTTTATGTCTATCAAAGTATATTTTCTGGAAGACTGAAACATGTTCAAAATGAGGATGCAATATTTGGCGCATTTTCTTTGATTTTTTGGACTCTCTCTCTTATTTCTATGTTCAAGTATGCTGTTATCATGTTGAGTGCAGATGATAATGGTGAAGGTAAGGGTTACTATTCTGTGAGTTTTGATCCCCCCCTTTCAAAAATCTTTTCCCTTATTAAACATATTAAGTGTAGTAGTGCTAATGCGTTGAACTTGCAGGGGGAACCGTTGCTTTGTATTCGCACCTTTGCAGAAATGCAAAATTTTGTTTGCTACCTAATCATCAAGCATCTGATGAGGAGCTTTCTACATATCGCAAACCTGGTTACTCAATTAGAAATACACCAACCTCATCTTTGAAAAAATTCATTGAAAAAAATAAGAGCACTAAAATTGTTTTGCTTGTTTTTGTTTTACTTGGTGCTTGCATGGTAATTTGTGTTGGCGCACTCATGCCTGCCATTTCAGGTAAGCCAACATCTTTTTCTCTTCACAAATATGTCAGTTTTGTCTAGTAGAAACTCATCTGATTGTTGATTTTCCTTGTAGTATCTCTATTGATCAGAATTTCATCTTGCAGTTCTTTCATCTGTTGAAGGGTTGAAAATTGAAGCGAAGATTAAAAACGAAAGTAAGTGGAAAAAATGCTATTCTTCCACAAAACATAGACTATAGAAAGCTTAAATAAGCTAAACACAATAACTTAATGAGTTAATATATCAAACTAGACTATAGAAAAGGAGATACCTTAGATTTTGACAGAAAATAATGATAGATAACTCAGCATAATGTGATGTTCACTATGTATGATTTTCGTTACGGTGCTTTGGTTGATTCAAAGAAAAACACATGGTATATTGGGTAGGTTCTACTTTGTGACTTGAAGAGCTGTTTCTAAAATTTTTCAGTAAAGCTTGCTTTCCAGCATTCTTCAGTATAAACAAAATCACTAGGATATTGGTTCTGGAATTTAATTCACTAAATTTCCCCCCACAGTTTTTAGTGTTTCAGATTTATGTAAAATGCAATATAAGTTGTTCTTCCATTAAAACTTATGCTTACATCATTATACAGGTATTGTGCCTCTTATTTCTTGTGTTCTACTGGTTGGACTCTTTGTTCTGCAACACCGTGGTGCCCACATGGTTTCCTTCATGTTTCCTCCCGTAATCATCTTATGGTTGCTATCTATTTTCGCAATTGGCATTTACAATGTCATCAAGTGGAATCCCAGAATATATCAAGCTCTTTCTCCATATTATATATGCAAGTTCTTTTGGGTTACAGGAAAAGATGGTTGGGTTAATCTTGGAGGGGTATTTTTGTGTGTTACAGGTCTGTGTCACTGTGTCTCTTTAAAATTTCAACTTCTGCTTAAACGTTATTCTTACCAAATACATTATGGTTTTCTTGCATCACTTCAGGGACTGAAGCTATGTTTACAGACCTTGGATACTACAAAAAAGCCCCTGTAAGGGTAGGTGCAGTTCTTAAGTATTAAGTAGGATCTCAATTTCATAGTTAAATGGAGATCTTCAGTTCATGAATTTGGCACCCTACAAATAGATACGAGATTGATTAGCATTGTTAGAATTAGAAAGTATCTTATAATATATTTTATATTATATTAGAGTATTTTGAGTTATTTCATAGGATCAATTTATAATCATAGAAATATCTTAGAATATCTCATTATTATTATGATTTGTTCTTGATTTAGGATTGAGTCTATATTTTTCTATAAATAGATATTAGTATTGAGTCTTTTGTAATCAAGATGACATAAAGCTATTATCAATAATATTCAAACCCTTATTATTTTTTCTCCTCCTTTTTCTCTAAAATCCCACAACTTCAACAAGCACTATATGACTGAAGGTTTCTGTTAGGGTGATGAAAATTTCCTTTTGTCAGTATGTATACTTAGTTGTGAATCCTGTGATGTACTTTTCAGACCTGGACATGTTAGATGTGTCTATTATATGTGAAAGGAATAAATCTGTGGTTTGAAACTATGAAGGAACTGGGACTTAGGATAATAAGATGGGAAGTTATCACAGACAAGTCAATTGATTTTAGCAGTTGATTCAGTGATACATACTAATTTGTATTACACACTTATGAATTAGTAATTTAGTACCATAAAAGTCAAACCTTTATTTTAGAGTATACAATGCACAAGCATTACAACTTTACAAGCAAACGAGAAAAGCAACAGTGAGACTGTAGGTAATTGATTTAGAAAGCAATTAATGATTTCCTGTCATCCACTCGTGCTAGAGTTGAATATTTGGAATCAAATATTGAGTTGACTTATCAGTTTGAGAAAGTGCCATATATAGTCCCCCATCCATGCTCTTGACATAAAATCGCGATTCCTCATTTTAAACAGAATGCCTTAACTTTTACATTAATTTTGTTTTTTGAAAAATGATTGTTTTAATTTTTAGTATTTTATCCTTGTTACCATGCAGGTTGCATTTTCTTGTGTCATTTACCCATGTCTAATTCTTCAATACATGGGGCAGGCTGCTTTTCTATCCAAGAATTTATCTGCAGTACCTATAAGCTTTTATGCTTCTATTCCAGGTCAGCTTATGTTAATGCTAAGAACAAAAATTGTCTGATAGGCCGTATTGTTAAATTTTGATAGACATAGAACAACATTATATGCATTCAAAGGATGGATAAATAGCCAGTGAATGCTCTTGTGTGAATCTTGAGTCTTCTATGTTGTAAATTGACCAATTTGATTGCTTCAAATGTCCCTGGATTTTTTGGGTGGGAGAGCATTGAACCTAATGATGTTTGAGATATTTTGAAGAATCATATATTTTGTATCCTATTAATAGTAATACTGAGAATTTGAAGTATTAGCTTTCTACTCTCTGTATTCCATTTTGAGAATTATAAACTGATGCCAGAATTGACAGCTGTTGCATTCAAGTTCTGGCATTGTCGCCCAATTTATGTGGGAGAGGTTTGATAGATAATTTTAACCATTGAGGCTTTCTTATCTAACAGGAATATTTCAGTGGTGAATTATATTTGGGATGGATGTATTACTATTACCCTATATTTTTCATAGCATGTTGTTTTACTGGGACCAAACTTTTTTCTTTAGCTTTTGATATGAACGGGATCAGAAATAAAGGAAGAGTATTTGTTTTTTTAAGAACACTAATCCAAATTCTGCCCCAATGTTTGTGCAGCTCCAAGAATATGAAGAATGTTCAGTACAAATATAAATTCCCTGGATATTTGAGAGATCCAGACCTCTCCCATAGTTTCCTACTAAATACAAATTGACCCCCTCTAAGACCCCTTCATTATTTATAGCCTATGCTCTCTCCCTGTAACTAACGCCTTAAGTAACTAGTCTAACTCACTCACTACTAGCAACTAACCTATCAACCTTTCATGCTGGTGTGCTATATGCCATCAGTGGAATAACATGACCTGATAGCATTTCAGTCACTAGTATGCAAAAGATATTTACTATAGTAGTAAGTAAAGCAAAATAGTTGAGCATACATCAACACCCTGCAATATGTTTTCAATGAGAATGCAGTGATATTTTTGTCATTTTGTAGATGTCCTCTTTTGGCCAGTATTTGTGGTGGCTGCTTTGGCAGCAATAGTTGCAAGTCAGGCTGTCATCTCTTCGACATTCTCAATTGTTCAACAATGCCATGCATTTGAGTGTTTCCCTCGTGTTAAGGCAGTACATTCCAGAAGGTGGATCAATGGTCAGACGTATATACCAGAGATAAACTGGATTCTTATGATAATCAGCCTGGCTGTGACAGTTGGGTTCGGAGACACAAATCATATAGGGTATGCTTATGGTAAGCTGTGTTACAATGGTATTTAAAATCCCTATTAAGAATTCATGGGTCTCCATACTTTTGTTTTATCTCGTAGGATATTCAATTCTATATTAATTTTTTAAGACAGAACCGCCTGCTCTTGTATATTACGTGGTTTTAAAATAGGATTGAATCTTTATCCCCCGTTGATTGTATTGTAACACTCACTCAGTTAACCATATCATGCCATCTATTTAGAAATAGTAAAAAAAAAAATTATTAGAAGGTAGAATTGATTAGCATAATGCCATAGTTTTGATCTACTACCTGGTTAAGACTTTTTTACATTATCATCTATGACGTGTTATGACATCATTAAAAGAGTTGACTGATAAAATGTGCCAGATAGCTCAAACTGTTTCAATGATGTGGCAGCACATTATTTGATGCCACTCATGCTAGTGTAAAAAAGATACATTAACAGTGGATCAAAATTTAATTGTTTTAAAATGGTTGATTATGTAAAGTAGATGGTTCAGCGATCGTTATAGAATTTTATTATTTTTTATCTATTTTCTGGATAACTTTATCATTCATTACCGTATTTCTGCTGATGATTGTTAATCACCATCTTAATTGCAGGGATTGCATGTCTCATTGTAGCATTTGTGACCACATGGTTGACTTCACTTGTCATCAACCTTGTATGGCATCAAAGTTGTATAGTTGCTATTGCATTTCTCTTATTCTTTGGTTCGATAGAGGTTTTCTTCCTTTCATCCTATTGCATGAAAATCCCAAAAGGTGGCTGGGTTCCAATTGTGCTCTCCGCGGTCTTCATGGTTGTTATGTATGTGTGGCATTATGGTTCTAGAAAGAAATATTTTTTTGATATGCATAACAAAGTTTCAATGAGGGGGATCCTTACATTGGGTCCTGGTCTTGGGATAGTTAGGGTTCCAGGAATGGGCCTTATCTATACCGAATTGGCTACTGGAGTCCCTGCCAGTTTTACTCATTTCTTGACAAATCTGCCAGCTTTCTACCAAGTGGTTGTTTTTGTTTGTGTTAAGACTGTGTCTGTGCCTTCTGTGCCCCATGCAGAACGTTATCTCATTGGCCGAATTGGTCCAAAATCCTATCGATTGTATCGGTGCATTGTTCGAAATGGCTACAAAGACGTTTATAGTCACGAAAATGATTTTGAAAATGAACTGGTGATGAGCATAGCAGAATTCATTCAATTGGAAGCTGAAGGTTCTGGAAACCTGGATGGTACTGGGGATGGCCGTATGGCGGTTGTTAGGACGTCTGGGAAGTTTGGAACAAGATTGCGAATGTCAGAATCTGCTGGTTTTGAAGGTGACAGTAACAATCTTCCTGGAGCTTTGACTGTTAGTAGCAGTAAATCTTCGACATTGAAGAAGCTGCAGGCCATGTATGAGCAGGAATCACCTGAACTCAACACTAGACGGCGGATTAGATTTGAGGTTCTAAATACAATATATAGAGATCCACATGTCAAGGAAGAGCTCATGGAACTTGTGGAAGCCAAGCGCGCTGGAGCAGCATATGTAATAGGTCATTCTCATGTAAAAGCCAAGTGGAACTCTTCGTTTGTGAAGAAGTTTGCTATAAATCTCTACTCTTTTCTTCGAAAAAATTGCCGATCCCCTGCTGTTGGACTAAACATTCCCCAGACTTGTCTGATTAAGGTAGGAATGAATTACCATGTCTAGCATTAAAATGCTGACAATTTTGTAGCTGGGGATGTGATTTATGCAAGCCAGAAAAAATGCCACCTGAGCTTCCGTGACCAGCAAGATTATGCTACTTTGGTCTATTCAATTGATATATGGATGTCACTCAAGAATCTCCTCTTGATATGTTCGAAGAAAGAACTGCATGTAATCGCCAAGATATTTTTGACTTTGTGATGGCGTTGACAAGGTATGTAAATTACCAATTTGTTTGATAAGGAGTTATGTTTGGGGTCCTGTACCTGTTTATTTTGTTTGAGCTTCCCAAATTACATTTGAGTCACGTCTGTCTTAACGGCTGTCTCTAGTTTTGCTAAAATATTTTGCATGTAAGCATCTAATGCTGTCTCTGTACTTGTATGGAAATTTCTTTTGGTTGTTTTTGTAATCCTCCTTGGCCAAACTAGGAAATGATCTGTAACCAGAACGGAAATTATACATGAACTATAGAAGTGTCACATGTCCCAGCAGCATCCAGATGGTGAGGGTTTGAATTTTTGTTTTGTTTATTTATTTATTTTGGCAACTATCAAATGGTTAGTTTGCTTTGCTGAGTAAGTTTACTTCAACTTGTTTTAATTTATCTTTTTAGTTATTTCTTTATTCTGTACTCAAGCAAATATCGATTTGATAAGTTTGGGAAAGAAATATCCGGGGATTTTCAAATAATTTTCGGCTTGTAATTATTAACATGTCAAATTCACCATATGTTCTGGACATGAAACTTTAAGGTTAATAATAAAATGAGATTTGGTTGGAAAAAAACAGTGAGTGCCAGTATACAAATTGAAATAAGAAGCACTATTTCTTTATCATAGAATTTTGTTTGTGTGTAAAGAAGTAAACAAAGGAAACAGGATAGCCGATAAATTTGATCGAAAAAAATAAATAAAGAAATGTAGAATTGCAAAGAGCAAACTATGATACAATTTTCTTTTATAAAAAAATGTTAGTAAATTAGTATAAAGTTTAGTTTTTCTGGGTTTGAAACTGAAACTCTATTTTTATGACACTTTTGGCGTCTCTTAATTTACAATTCGAATTACTTATACAGGACAACAAACTATGATAGTGAACAAAATGTGAAGAATAAATTATTATTGACCTTTTGAAATTGGAGCAAATCCTAAATTGGTAAGCATAGCAACAAGACCAACTTTTATTTGTGGGGTGAGTTCATGTTTTTCCAAAAATTCAAAGTCAAGTGTGCATGTTTCTATATTGAAGGGGATGGAGGTTTATGATTACATTTTATTATAGAGCTGAAGGGTTGGGAGAAGAGAAATTAGGGTTCAACATAAAAAGATTTGGTTGACATTTCGCACATTAGCCAATGAATACCTATGGGGCTACAGTTTGTAAGGTTAGTATTTTTTGGCGATTTCATCTTAAAAGTACTATCTATACATCCCTTAGTTTTCTTCCTTTGTTGGTCTCTATTTTTGTCACCATGTAAATCACAACTTTCATACCACAATCACATTCTGGTGCTCCTTCTCCACGCTCCCACCTAACATGAAAGACTCAATGTTCTTGGTTCATGAAATCGATTCACTATTACATAATGAGACCATGTTATGCCCTGGTTTTACCTTATGGTTATTCTATGGTTTTATTCAGGAAAAAAATGTGAAAATGGTATGTAAGAGAATAATGCACTATGTAGGATAATATCCCAACTCTTTTCCTGTCACGTTAGTAAGAAATCAGATAAGTGTGTATTTTTGTAATAGAATGTGTTAAAAAAATATAATAGTGCACACCTAACGTGTCTTAAAGGACCTACCTTTAAAAAAAAAAACTAAAAAGACTAATTTGTCACGGTAAAACAACTTAAAACACCACAAAATATATTTTCACTTAAAAATATTATTTGATCATAATTAAAATTATTGACTATAATACATATATTGATGTATCCTTTATTTTAGCATGATCTCTTACGGGATTCCAATGAACATAATTTTAAAGGATAATATTTGATAATATATTCTTTTGACTAAAGATAAACCGATAATATTAATAAAAATGATATATTTAAAAGAGTAGTTGATGTATTTTAAAATAATTAAAATATTTTTTTTTGTTTTTATTTTTTTTATGGATGAAATAATAAAAAAGTTCGCATGCAACTGCGAGATTTTAAATTTTAAATTTAAGACACAATTGTATTTAATCTAACAATATTAATATTTATTAATTGAACTAAATTTTATAAATATTATATTTTTTTGTTTTAACCCTAAAAGAATATAATCCTAACTATTCAGAATTTAGTCGAAAGTAAGAAAAATATAAACAAAATGTACTTTAATTAAATTTTGAATTCAAATTATTCTGTGTGAAATTTATATTCACTTGAATATAGTAATTTTCGTTTACAAAACGATTTTAAAATTAGGTAAAAAAAAATGTGACAAAAATAAAAGAGGAGGGAGTAAATACTGGTTTGCGGGAATGGAATCATCTACCTACCTACCCGCAAGTCCCAATGTTTTATAGTACACCGTTCAATTTTACCCAATCCAATCCAATCCAATCCTAACCCTAGTCCTTCGGATTTGCCCAATTGTCTTGTGAAGGATATATACTTCACTCATCAATTCCAAACCAAGCCGAATTATTTCCTTTTCCAAAACACTCCTAAATTTTCTGGTTGATTCGAAATTGAAATGCAATTCTCCCAAATTCAATTACCACCACCACAACGCCGCTTCAGGACACACCTGAGGATATTTTATATATTGTAATAATCATTATTTTATTATATATATTTGTAATAATTAATAATTATTAGAAGTGGATGGAAGAAAGTAGAAGGAAGTAAAGGAAGAGGTTCTTCAAATCACATACCCTAATCCACCACCTACCATATCTAAATCTTTGATGTTAGGGTTACTGTGAATACATTTATAAATGTTGTGTACTTCATCTTCTTCTTCTCACTCTCTTTTTGCTCGTCGCTCCTTTCTTCCAATTAAGGGTTTTCCTCGCCCCTCAATCCTCTCACTTCGTCCTTTTCCTACTCATTTTCGGATCCCCAATTCTCATATCAATCCTTCAAACAACGTAAGTATATAAGTATTCTGCAACTGCTTCCAACCATTTTTTTTTCTCTTTTTATTTTGATTTATTTATAATTGTGTTTGTCGGTTGTTTTTAATTTTTTTTATATTTTAATGAAATTGCTGAGTTAAAAGAAAAATGTTTCAAAAAGTTCTGACCCCTTATCCCAAATGAACCTATATATATATAAGGGTTTGCTTGTTTTGTGGAGGGTTTAAGTTTTTTATTAGTTTACTTGTGTGTTTATCGGTGAAAGTGGTGTGGCAAGCTAGCTTTTTTATTAGAAATACATATAATGGTCTGTTATAGGATTAGATTATTTGAACTTATCTACCGACATAACCACTTATGAAATTCTTTAGAAGAGCTTGGCATGTTCATAAGTTGTTTTAAGTTTATTTTCATAAGGTCTCTAGGATAGGTTATCAAAATATTTTATAGCTTATATTGAAAACAATTTAACATTATTTTATCAATTGTTATAGAAATAACTTATACATGAGCACCCTGGGTTTACGTTTTATACTTTGGTGTTTTGATTGCAGAGATTGAGTATTCTGTGCTTTAGACATGAAGAACATCATTCTTCAGAAACGCCCAAACCTGAAATTATGGACCACTTTCTTCATGAGGATTTGGTACAATCTGAATCCGAGGACCCTAATGTCACCAAAAGAGACTGGAAGTCAATCCTTCCAAAGGTCGAATGTCTTTCATTTTTGTGTTTATAAGCAAATGGTTTTCCGTTTTCTATGCTGATGTGTTCTCCAGCATTTTAAATCTTGGTATTCATTATCAATGATTGTATTTTATCCCTGCCATCATGGTGATGAAATTACAAGCTAAATTCATACCCTAATATATAATGGTTTTGTGTTGCATTTTGTTTCTTCATTGCTGACTAGTAAACTTTAGAACAGTTTGAAATGCACGATTTAAAATTTGAGCTATGTAGTTATTTGGTAATGTCTGCTGTATAGGGAAATTACATAATATTAAAAGAAACACTTATGCATAATGAATTTAATTCATATACACAATCAATGTAAGAGTTTTTACATTGTCAGTGGATCACAACCGTTTGATCATTAGAGATGTTTGACTTTTACCAAAATTACCTCTAAAGTTATGTCTATGAATGGTTGTGATATGCTGACAATGTATAAAACTTTTTACAGTAACAATGCATGACAATTAAATTCATCCACCATTAGGTATTTATGCTATAGGAATTTTGTGATAAGACTTTGTCAATCACGTGCGTTTGCAGTCAATCATAGGAAGTGCTGGATATGGGACTGTGTTGGGGACCCTATTTTAAGGATCCGTTTGGAGTTTAGAGGGGAGAGCTTTGGAATGAAGGGAGGAAAGAGAAAGCTAGAAAAATATTCCACCTTATTTAAATAGTGTTTTTGTAGAGAATGAAAAGGGGTTGCATATGTAAATATCCACATGAGCCTCAGTGAATATCCACTTTCCCTTTCCTCCTTTCCCAAAGCCCTCCTCTGTCTTCCTCTCCTAAATTCCCAAACAGAGCCTAAGTGAATATCCACATGTATTTTTGAACTTTTGAATTGATGATGGATTGATGGAAAGAAACGAGAATGTGATTTCTTTTGTCGAGCCAGACGTTTGATTGCATACAAATTTCAAAGTAAATATCTGTTTGTACTTGGTCATCGAAGAATTAATCGAATTAAAGGAGCAGGTAGATTCCTTTGCCATTTCTAATAGGTAATTTATTTTATTTATTTATTTCAACGTTCTTTTGATGTAAGATTGAAGTGGGATTGACACATAGGTTTTCTCAGATGGATTAATGGTATATTATAGATGCATCGAATCCAGATTAAAGGCCGATTGAAGGTTCATTGGATGTTTGTGAGGGTTAGAGTGACTTGCAGAGGAGAATAGGGGGGTTTAGGGTTGGATCAATGAATGCATGAGTGCTGAAAATGTTACCTGCATTTTCAGGGTTGGATCAATTTGATTTTGATGTGGTGACTGGTGAATCTGTTTTGATGTTCGATAGGGTTGAAGATGGGCAGAAAAGAAGCCTAGGCATTATACAATGTTTTTGGTTGCATCATTACACAGAAACCAAGATGAATGCAATATTTTGTGCATACAAGTGATCATTCTATTTTAAAAAGCATTGAAACTGTTTAAATAGACCTATAACTTTTTGTGTAAAATATAGAAAGAAACCCAAATTCCCATCCCATAGTGTCTTGCATACTAAACCCACGAGGAACTCGAGAATATTAAGGTTGCGTTTGCATTTTTAATAGTTAGTAGAATGAAGTGGAACTGGATGTAATAGAATGGAACATAATGGAATAAAATGAAGTTACCCTTTGATCATTGCTTGGATATTTTTATGTAATGGATGCAAATTTGGATTCACTACATATCTCCAATTGAAAAGAAGAAAAATAGGGGTATTGGACTGAATGTAATCAGTGTAGTTTCATTCCATTTCTTCCTATTTTGCTTAATCCTTACGATGAATTGAGTATCATTGCTTTCCATTTCCTTCTATCAATTCAACAATAGGCTATAACAAATTCAGTAGCAGGTGATGTTATAAATCTTAGCTTAAAAGGATTAGTGGTTAGTTAGTTAATGTCTATAAACAAGAAATACGGCAGAATCTGTCCGTAGCTAAAAGGTAGAGTTGAAGAGCTCTTGAACCATCCGGAAGAGTGTACTCCCTCTAGAATGATATATAAGCAAAAAGAGGATTTGAAAAGTTGATGTGTCTAGTTTAAACTTTAGACAGACATATCAACTTTTTAAATACTATTTTTTCTTATGTTATAAGTGTTTGTGTCACCATTGACCGAGAGACCCATCAATAAAGGATTCCTTTTTCTCTTTCTGTGTGAATTTTTCTTTCTTCTTAATTACCAGTTTATCCTATCAACCTCCTTGATCACCTTAAGGATTGAAACATTAGAAACGATTATCCCTAAATGACTGCTCTTGTAATGTTATTTATATGGCATAATTGAATTTGCAATATATTTGAAACTGAACTAAAATATTGAGATGCATTGAACGTTGATTCATGTGTTATTGATTTTACTGCATCTGCATCATCTTGTTTATCAGTTATCAAGTTTTAGATTTCCTTTGCATCCTCAAAGATGGAAACTTGCATCACGATGTCAATAGTTGACGGATTGGTATTATTATTGGTGATGTCGTCAATCTCAAACAAAATTTATACTTGAAATGTTTATCTTATACGAATCGGTTTACCTGAAGTCTTGATTTCCTTTCAGGCTTCAAATGAAGTAGTCAATGGGATTGGAAATCGATGGGTTGTACCATGGACTGCAATGACCATATTACAAGTAAGTGTCTCCCAAAAGTTTGAGCAAAATATAATAACGGAAAATTTCTCTTTTGTTTATCAATTCCTTGCAGTTAAAATTTAAGGTACATGTGATATGAGGGGAATTTATCCCAATCGAGCAGAGTTAAAATTTCGAACAACAAAAGCCCAACATTAGGCTGTAATTCGTGCAACCTATGATGCAGGTTATGCTTCTTTGGACGTCGGCGTTTTGGTTTATAGGATCTTGGATGATTCCTTTTGCAGCTCATATAACTGGCTTTAGCAAGGATTCTTTGACATTTAGAGGACAGGCACTATTCAGCCTTGTCACCGACGTAACCGAAGGACTAGCTGGAATTGCAATCCTTGTTCGTTGTCTTTCTCGGTTCCGCCCCCTTCCGCCTGACTGGTTCAAGTTTAGCCTGACAGGGAAATGGCAATTAGATGTCATCATGGGATGTCTCATGTTTCCTCTTGTGAATCGGCTCTCTCAGTTCAATCTTGACCTACTACCTATCTTGCCGTCTACACAGATCACCCTTTCGAGCATTGAACAATCGATAAAAGCAAGGGATCCTGTGGCGATGTTGTTGTATGCAATTGTAGTATCGGTCTGTGCTCCTGTGTGGGAGGAAATAGTTTTCCGCGGTTTCCTACTCCCGTCTCTTACCAAATACATGCCTGTGTGGTGTGCAATACTGGTGAGTTCAGTTGCGTTTGCGCTTGCGCATTTTAACATACAGAGGATGCTGCCACTTATATTTCTTGGGATGGTGATGGGTGTGATATTTACGCGGTCAAGGAATTTATTGCCATCAATGCTGTTGCATAGTCTTTGGAATGGGTTTGTGTTTTTAGACTTGATGAAATAGCTTATTTTTTTAAGTTTTGATTCTTTAGTAAGCAGGTAGCATATTTATGTAGATAGCAAGCAATGCCAGACCCTGTTGTGAGGGGTTATGTTATGCTTTGGATCAGCATCTTTCAGTAGGAAATGCATTCTAGAACAGTACCTAATTGGTAAGGTACAGTGACCAAATGCATGTGTAATATGGATTCTTACAATTGTATATTATAAAATTCAAGAACCTACTTTGTTCATATCTGATGAATAAGCGGTATTATTTGATAGGTACAATTGAAACTATTCATTTAGAGCATCTTTTTTATTTTCTAAGAAGATTCATTGAGGTATACGGTACTAAAGGACTATTGTACTATAAATATCTATTACCAGTTATTTGATTGTTGTTTGGTGTATTCCTCATAATTTTTAGAACGAATCTTCAGAGTATTTGTATAGCACTCACTTACAGTTATGGATGACAACGAATGTCGGATTAATTGAGGACTTGTAAAAAATGTATGCGATAGATAAGATAAAATATGCATTTTTTGGTTGAAGGATAAAAATATGCATAATTGATATGGAACTAGGCACATATAAGAATAGTCTAATACCAAACCAATTTATCTATCATCGCATAAAAATAGTCAAAACAAAATAGTTTTTGTGAAATCGAGAGAATATATATTTATTAAATGAAATTGACCAAGTGCAATGTTAGGGGACAATTATACAGCTTTTCCACCTAAGCCTACCCCCAATGATGGCATTACAACAAATTAAAAGAGAGCTACTCCGATGAACATAACTATATTACAAAGCTCACAATTGGATTGAGTATTTATTTCTTACATAAATCATATTAATACATTTTTACGTAAATATGAAACTATTTATATAAATTTTTTACAAATTACAAATATAATCTATATAATACAATTTCACAGTGAAATTTGTAATATAAATACCCACCGTAAAGTTATAAGTTAGTAGGAATGTAATAGTACATAGATAAAAAGTGTAAATTACTCACAATAATTTGTTACTACAATCATCCTTTTTGAAAAGAAGTTTTGTGGATAAAACTTTGGTTCGAGATCTAAAATAATAATTTTAACTTTGAAGCCACTTGATCGGATTATAGATAATGAAAAGCTTTCAAAAGGGAAAGAAATATAAAATTGTAAACAAATGATGTGAGTTAAATAGCAAAAATTGTGACCTTTCAGATATTGTATGGCCTATGGGATCATGGATTGGAAGGAATCTGTTGTATAGTAATTGGCGCGGCAAGTAACTGCATCTCGTACCATGTCACGTGATATGCAGATGGCGTATCTGCACGCACCAACCAAACTATGATTCTGACGTAAATGTTGCATTTGTGTTTGTGCCACTCGCATGGAGTATTATTTTCAACTATAGGAAACTGTGCCTATATCTTTATCTATTTAATCTCTTTTGTAATAATTCACTCATTTACCAAAAAAAAATTATTTTAAAATAATTAATTTTTAAAATTTTTAATTATATTATTTAATTAATATTACTTATACAATATATTTCATTATATTTTTTTATATTGATAATATATTAATATCTAACAAAGATAAATATTATTTTTCTTTCAATTATATATATATTTTTTTATATGTAAAATAACTCAATTATTTTATAATAAAGCTAGTATTTCAAATGAACGAATCTATTTAAGGTTTTAACATACATATTTGTCATTTTTTTAAAAAGGACAAAGTAATTATTACCTTGTCATTAAATATACGAGCTTTTGATTAAATTGTGAGAATAATAATAGTTGATAGTAATATTAAATTTATGATAATTGTGATTAATTTTATAATTTTATCTTTTAAGAGAGAGAATTAGTTAGTATTTTTATTATAATATTTATTGTTAGTTGAAAAAAATATGTAAATTAATTAAGGGTACGTTAGTAAATAAATAATTAATAGATATAAAAATTTAAAGAGAATCTTATAAAAAATAATAAAGAAATTTTCAAAAAATTCTTATATTTAAGGACGAAGCCAATAGTTGTTATATGTTAATATTTTTTTCTTTATCGGAGTTTAAATTTGGATCCTCTAGTCTTAGTTTTTAGTTCAAACCAATTGAACTACCCACTCATCTAATGCATATAGTAATAATTACACATATAATTAAAAAAATTAAAATAACATTCATTTTTAAATATATTTTTACTAAATGACACATTATAGATAAGTGTTTTTTTTTATATAAAAAAACTTTACAAATTTTCTTTTTTTTTTTAAAATCTACTTTACAAGTTACAATGCATTATTTTCTCTCATTTGGGTTGGTACATGGTTTGATGTATTTTCCTCCCACTTGCCAATTGGGCCACGGAAGGTACAATTTGATGTTTAGTGCTCTGTTCATCTGTCCCTATTCAACATCCAATGACCAAGATATTATTGTCCCACCTTATAAATCAAAGTAGCAATAAAAAAATCATACTATTTATTATTTGGACAACGAAATTGTTGCATATAGATTAAGTCATCAAGATATTTTATTTTCTCTCTCTCTCTCATTCAAGTGATGCCACTTGAAAATTTTATTCTATACCTTACTGTTATACCCCATAATTTGTTTAAAATATCAACTTTATCTTTCAAATATTTTACTGTTATATAAATTTAAATTTACTTTTTTTTCTTCATCATTTAAAGATTTTCATGACAGTGAATTCAAGTTTTTCAAAAAATTTCTAAAGACTTAATTTATGTTCCTCGATACATAAATATACTGGGAAATTTATAAAATAAATTTCAGAAATTTGAACACGGAAACTACCGAAAAACTAAAACTTGTGAACTTTTCAGTACACACTATTTTTGAAAATAATTTATTTACATAATTTTTAAAAAATATGGATAAACTACTGCTATTATGTGATAAAATATGTGTCGATACTATAAATGTTTTTGCCACATATCAAGTATGAATAATTATAATTAATAATATTGTACAAAATAATAATTGTGATAAATTATTATAATTTACTTCAGATATTTGATACACAGAAAACTGTTGTGAATTGAGTTAGGGAGATTGGTATAAAAAATAAAGTGATTGTCATCATCACTAGAATATATAAAGAGACCAGAGAGAGATAAAAGAGGAATAAATTAATATTAGATTCTCACAGAGGAGGAAAACACAAACGCATTGATAGTTCAACTCGAAGTTTAACAAAAAAGAAAAAAATGTGGTTGTCCTTTTTGAAGGTGCAAACACGAGAAGGGGGGGTTGAATTGTGTTTGTCAAACTTAATTTCTTTTGCTGTTTTATTAAATATTGATTTGAATTATTCGATAAATAATTAATCAGATTCAGCAGCGGATAATAATAACATAATAACACAACAATTTATACTGGTTCACCGTTAACTAGGCTACGTCCAGTCCCTTCCTCCATAAGGCCTTTTACTAATTCAAACTCCTTTGAATTACAACACCACTGACCCTTCAAGTCAGTCTTCCCAAACAGCCCGACAACCCCAGACTTTTGAGGAACAACAACACCTTGACTATACCTGCCAAGTCCTCTCAAACAGCCTGACAACCCCAGACTTTTGAGGAATAACAACACCTTAACTAAACCAGCTAAGTCTTCTCCTACCAATCTGACAACCCCAGATTGAAGAACGAATCTACACCACTATAATAAAGGTTTAGAACTTTACAACGTTGCTTCTGGAAAGCTGTTTGTTGTACTCTATTTCTCTCTCGAAAACACTTAGAAAATATTGCTCTTGTTCATTTGTGTTTCTCTCTTTTGAACTCTCAGATATCTTTGAATTGAAGCTTGAGTTCTTGTGTTTTTCAATACTTTATTCTTCAGCATTAAGTCTCTATTTATAGTTGAACTTTAGAACTTCACTGATGCTTTACTTCTGTAGTATATTTAGATTAATCTGTTTTGAGAATATTCTGGAGTAATTTGCTCATATTCTGTTTTGAGCCTTTTGCTCAGATTCTGTTTTGAGCCTTTTTCTCCAATTCTGTTTTGAACGTTTTTCTCAGATTCTTTAATCCTCATGATCAAATCTGCACCCTTGGATCTTCATGCGATATTCCACAACTGGACCAGCCGAATTGATATGCTGTAATCCTCTGATTTCGGCCTTTGTTGGACTGCACAATCTGTCCCTCTGATTTCGGCCACCACTGGGCCATGGTCTGATTTTCTGATCTAGACCATCACTGGACCAAATAATTATTTCCGAACCATTGATCTGGAAGTTTTTACTCTGATCTGGACAGATTCTGGACTTTGGTCTGGAACAAACTGTAATTAACTTGAACAAAAAATATTTCAGTCTGAACATTTTACCTTTAATTTTGGATCAGGTCTGGATTGATTCTGGAACTCATTTCTTTTGGTATGGACTTAGTTCCATGTCCTGAATCATGCTATCTTATGGTCTTGGCCAAATCTGGATTGATCCTCTTGTTCTGGACTCATAAACATACCTTCTGGTCAAGTCTGGAACAAATCTGGACTGTGTAATTTTTCACAGCCAGGCCATCTTCTGGCCAGAATAACTTCTGGAATAAAATTGATATTTGACTCTTGTTTGTCTGGAACAACTCTCCTTCTGGCAGGCTTTCCAATGGTATGATCCATGTTTCATTATGATTTTTCTTCTTTCTGTTCTGGGCCACCAAACATATCCTCTGGTGATGTTTTGACATCCTGGAACATCTTCTGGAAATTCCAGAATTCATTTTCCTTTGATCTCTGCTTCTGTTTCCTTCAGTTTCTGGGGCATTTAACTTAACAATTCAAAGTACAAAATAAGTTTACATTGAGTACATTTGTAAGCATCAAAATCCAAAGTACTTAGAACCAACTTGGTTCCAACACTTTTAAGTTTAGATCAACACCATTAAAAGATGGTTTATGATGGACAATTAAAGTAATTTGTGGAGTTCACAACCATGAACCCTGATATTTTAGAGGGACGTGTATTTATTGGATGTTTAGATGAAGAAGAGAAAAAACATGTTCATGACTTAACAAAACATAACACTGCACCAAGGCAGATATTACTCTCATTGGAAGACAGAGACAAGAACAATGTTACTCATATCTCACAAATATATGAACAAAGGAGTATGATTCGATTGCATGTGAGAGGTCATACGACATAAATGCAACATTTATTCAAGTTAATTGAAGATACAAAATATGCATGTTGGAATAGAAAGCGGGAAAACTCATATGTTATGAGAGATATTTTTTAGGTCCATTCAGATTCAGCAAAGTTGTTGAACTTGTTTCCTATCATGTTAATTATGGACAACACCTACAAAATCAATAAATACATAATTCCATTACTTGAAATTGTTGGTATGACGTTAACAAAGACTACATTTGTAGTTAGATTTGCTTATTTAGAATGTGAGCGTGAAGAAAAGTTTTGTTGAGTATCAGAGAGATTAAAAGAACTGCTTGTTAGACAAGACCCACCGAAAGAATCTATGGATGCCATGTTGTTAGATGAAGATTTATTTTGCACCAACACATCTTGTACGAACCACAATTCTTTAAAACTTATATAAAATCACTTGTTATTAATCCATTTTAGTAACTACTTTTTGTGTTATCTTTCATTTTGTATTTTCTTTAGTTGTTAACTTATGTCGTTCATCACAAATAACATTTAAAACAACAATAATGATGTTCGTCACAAATAACATTAGAAATTACAAAAACGATTTTCATCACAAATAACAGTTAATAACTAATAACTAGTGTCACAACACATTAAATATAAGGCTCTACAAAAGTAACTGAATGTTACTTACAATTTTCAATGCATCTTTATTTTTTTTTCTATACTACTAATATGATCCTATTTATCATGAATAACTTTTAGGATCGTTCTAGGATGAAAACTTACAAATTGGAGTCAAAATTACGTTTTGCTAGATAATACGATAATTGAAGCTACAAAACTCAAAATCGAGTGATTCCAAAACGAGGTGAAAGAAGATCTTCTGAAATGCAAATTAGGCTGTCAAATCACCGAAAAAGACTATGTAAAACTCGAGATATGAGCGCAGGTTACTGAATACAAAAATTGGTAAAATTTGTGTATTAGGGTTTAATGTAAAGGAAACTTGAAACCAAAAGAGAATTGTGCTACAATCTAGGGATTGATAAGCTGAAAAGAACGCCACAAGGGATTAACAGCCTTGATAAGTTCAAAGTGAATTCTTTCAAGAACTCTAGAGATCAAAGCATCACAAAATAACAATATGTTCAAAATCTGTTTGCATAAGCTAGACATTTGCCTTTTATAGTGGCAACACCTTACAAGTTCTCTAAATTTAGCTCAACTCAAGTTTTTACAATTAGACTCAATTTCTTAACTTCTTCAATTTGGATTAAGCAGTTTACTATTTTGGACTTCAATTCTTCATGGGTTGGACTTGCTTCAAATAAAGTGGCTATCAAGTTATTTAGAACATCATTTGTCTTCTTTGACCTTGCTCTTGTCATTGGAGTGTCAAGACCTTGAATATCCTCTATGCATACTTTCTTGATTTTGTTTTCTATGTCTTCATCAACTACCCTTCAATAATTACTATATACACAACTTCTAAAGCATTATTATGTTTCACGTTGATAATAGTAAAAAAATCCACCAATAGTTAATATAGGTAGTTTGGTAAAATTACTTATCTTTTTGTTCTCATTATTACATTTATTAATATATGTACAAAAATCTTAAATGACATTTATTGTAAGACGAATGAAGTATATTACAATTACCACTGTGAGTATATAGTGTCTAAAAATCAGTGAAGTCAGATAAAAAAAAAATGTATTTAGGCACTTGTATTATAAGCGGTCTTCCTTTATTTATACCTACAAATTTGATCTTTGATATCAAATTAAAAAGAACTTGCAAATATAAATAACAATAGAGTTTGTAATTTTTAAGAATTAAAATTATAATTACAATTTACTACATAATAGATATGAGAGTGCATCTTTGTTAAAATTTATCTTTTATAAAAAGATTTGGCTCATCTAAATATAAAGGATGTTCTTATTCTTTTATTCAAATCCATTCTCAATCTATTTGAGAGTAGTATGACACGCTAGATTTGAATTGTCTAATCTATACGTCATTGAATATAATAGATGATGACATTTATTAGAAAATAAGAGGATTTAAGAGAATAGATTTAAATAGTTTTAGAAGTGTGAGAGACATTGGTAAATGTTAACTAACTATCAAATTAAATACTAACCAACTATAATAAACTAATTGATTTTCAATTAACCAATGGAATAGCTAGTTCTAGCCAAGACTCTTAGCACTCTCGTGCAAAATGACAAGTGAGATCTTCACAATCAACTTGAATTATGATGTATCAATCAACTAACAATTAGAAAAGTGTCACAAACTAATTCTTAACTATTTCAAGCTTAAACTTACGAGAGTTAACAAGATAAACTTTGTCATCAGTTTTTTTATAGATAACATTCTAACTTTGCAAAACCTAATTCGATCTAACCTATTCCTACTCATATTAATAACGATCTCCAACAAGTATCAACCATTTTGATTGAAAGGACTAATTCACCTTGAGTGGTTAGGTTGCAACTTAAAACTTTCCCCCTCTCTAAGAATGTATTGGACAGGAATCAAACAACTCCTTTTTCATAAACTCAACACTGAACTATCGTTGGTTATATTTGAGTCGTTTAAGATCAACTATATTTCGTTAGTTAAAATTAATTTTATAAATTTTTTTAAGATACTATGTTAAAATTAAAGTTTGACGAAAGTCAAAATACAAATTATCTGCATACTATGTTTTTTGAGTAAAAAAAGTATATTATGACTACGTTTAATAAGATTAAGTTATAAATTATTTAATATTCTGAAAAGTTGATTGATAGTTGAAAAGTGGCTGACAACTAATGACTTATATCTATAAAGCTAATTAATTGAAGTTAAAATATTTTGTAAATTTAACTTTTAATAATATAAAATGACATAAGTATTTAAAAACCAGAGTCATGCAATTCATTTACTTTTTTTTTATTACAATACAAATATAAATTTGAAGAGTTCTCTAAAAGTTTAGCAAACTCCATATGTATAAATAGTAATCGTAAAAATAATGCAATTCATTTACAGTTTACAATTTGACATAAAAAAAGTAAATTTAATTCTATCATAATTATAAATTAGAAGATGAAGAAATAATAATAAATATAACAATTCATACCTTAATCAATTTCTTATAAGATGAATAACATGAAAATTTATTTATTTATAGTTATTTTGACAAAGAATTAAAGAAACTGAGACTCTCTTGTGTGAAGCTGTGAACCGGTGGTGAGAGAGTAGTGAATAGGTGTGGTAGTTATTTTTATTACATACGAATAAAAATAAATTATAAATAAAATATAAAAAATTATAAATTATAAATTCAAACGCTATTTGAATTAATGTATCAAAATAAACTATAAACATGAGAAAAAATTTATTTGATCAATATATCTCTTTTAATTCAACAAACTTATAAACTAATATAAACTAGTTTATTAACATTACTGCACAATATTTGTTAAAATACTTAGAACGATGATCTCAATGTTGGAATGAGAAAAACTTGTTTATTAATTAAAACTGAAGTCATTAAATAGCCAAAATTACAAAGCAGAAGTATCAGACGAACCAGTACAGTAAAACAGAGGCAACAAACGAAACAGAATTACTAGAAGCAGAAAACGCGACCAGAAGCTGAATTGCGCGTCTGCTTACTCGGTCTCCTAACAACATAATTAAAAACTAATTACTCTATCATATTATTTACCACGTTTATTATCCAACTAAAAGACTAAATCAACTGAACATACAAACTGGACATACGGACTAAGATTTTGAAAAGAAAAAAAAAAGTGCTGAAATTTGATATAAACAAATATGGACCGCGATTTATTTATTATGTGGTGCTGAAGTCGGTTTCATATTTTCATATATAGTCCAAAAATATAATGCATAATTGAAAAAGATATAAATATTATAAATTATTTTTAAAAATAACTATCAAATATATTTGATAATGTCTTTGCTTTAAAACGAATTTATACTGACATTGTGTACGATTTTGACTGTATTACGAAAAGTAATGATTCTAAAAAGAAATTGAAAAAATTGAGTTGAGAAAATAAAGAAAAGAAGAAGGATAATATTAATGAGAAGCAAAATGAATAAAAAAAATTGAAAAACCGACGAAGTAGCCGTGAAAATAAGTGACACGTAGCACAGTATGCATGAGTCACCCTTCTTCATATTTAAAAACTCAATCTCGAAAGAACTGTATCTCAAAAAGCGGGAACTGATAAACAGAGCGCAGAATAGTGATTGATATTCATATTCATATTGCTATTTCCACCTCCACTTTCCGCCGCCTTTCTTTAACAATCACTCAAAAATAATGGAACAGAAAAGCTTTCTGTTATCAGCGCTGAGTGTTGGGGTTGGAGTTGGAGTTGGAATTGGTTTAGCTTCTGGACAATCCGTTTCCAAATGGGGACCTAATTATTCTTTCCCATCAAACGCCGTTACTGCTGATAAATTTGAGCATGAAATGCTCCGTCAAGTTGTTGACGGTAGAGAAAGCAACGTTACTTTCGATAAATTCCCTTATTACCTAAGGCATGTTCATTTCTTCTACAACTAAATTTATTAAAGACATTTCATCTTTCATAATTTCAATTTTGATTATTTTTTGTTGTGATAATTATAACAGTGAGCAAACGAGGGTTTTGTTGACAAGTGCTGCTTATGTTCATTTAAAGCATACTGAAGTTTCTAAATATACGCGTAATCTTGCTCCTGCTAGTAGAACTATTCTCCTCTCAGGCCCTGCAGGTTTGTTATACTCCATCTAAACAATTATTTTGTGTACTATTTTTAACATAAATGATTTTATCTAGACACAAAAATAATATTTTATTGAATTTGTTCGCCGGTATAGAAAATCTTATGATCAATTGTTGTGTCTCAAAAAATGCCATGTATCAAAAGATAACAGCAAATAAAAATCAAAGTATTATGATTTTGAATCGCAACTTGTTCTTAAATTTGTGTAGCAAAGGTATTTTATTTGATAGTAAGATTTTCAATCTGTTTCATAATAGGATTTTTTTTTTTTTTTTGCCATTTGATTTGCAATTAGGAGAATAGATTTCTGGTTTGTAATTTGAATATTGATTCAATAATCATGGATTGATATGATTTGTTGTTTCTGCTATCATATAAAGCTAACTATATTTTCCTATTCCTTCTGCCATGTCTTGAAGAACTTTACCAACAGATGCTTGCCAAAGCTTTAGCTCATTACTTTGAGGCCAAGTTGCTTCTCTTGGATTTAACTGACTTTTCATTGAAGGTGAGTGTTACTTGTTTTGAGTCATTTAATTATTTTCTATTATGTATTGTTACTTATGTATATTAATGGTTGGTCTGCTGTGATTGCTGCAGATTCAGAGTAAATATGGTTCTGGCAACAAAGAATATGTAAGATATTTTTTGTTTATCTTCTCTATTATTTTTTCTTATGTATGTGTTATCCAAAAAGTACTCTTCATGGATAAATATCATGTTCCTTCTTGACCTAATTTTTTATACCTGTCTTCTTTTTCTCCACTGTTTTTTATTGCAGTCTTTTAAAAGATCCACATCAGAGTCAACTTTGGAGAAGCTATCTGACCTATTTGGCTCATTTTCAATCTTTCCACAAAGGGAGGAACCTAAAGGTACAACAAATTGATTAACATTTTCAAATCCATGGTAAAGAGCTAGATTCATAATCAACCAAAAGTATTGTCAATTATTAATACAGTGTTGCTGCCTTGTTTTGGTTTAAGAATAATGATAACTTGTAATTGGTCAAAGACTCAAGAGATGTTGAATATTTTCGAAGTGGAATAGCTTGTAACTGGTTTTTTCTTAAATTTCTCTCTTTATCTGGACATTACCAGCTTAAATTCTATTATGTAGTTTACAATATATAAAAAGACCTATTAAATCAACATCATTGACCATACGCGAAATTAATTGCAGGCAAAATGCACAGGCAAAGCAGTGGAATGGACCTACAATCAATGTAAGTAGAGTAAATGAACTATATTCTCCGATATAAGAAAAAAATATTACTTTCAGGCTATTTTTATAGTATAGTATTACTTAGTATTTGCCTTTTGGATTTGCAGGGGGGCTGAAGCATCTTGTAATCATCCAAAGCTCCGTAGGAATGCTTCTTCCTCTTCAAATATTAGTGGCCTTACTTCGCAAAGCAATTCTACAAATTCAGGTTACTTGAAAAATTTATGTAAAAAAATTGATGATGACAATTGATCTTATACATATCTGTCACTTTTCATTGTTCTCTCTATCTAATAAGATCTTATAATCTCCATTCAGCTCCTTTGAAGCGCGCTTCCAGCTGGTCTTTTGATGAAAAACTACTTATACAGTCTCTTTACAAGGTAATGTTAAATTTAATCATATAGAGATTTCAGCCTTAGAAAGATATTGATTTGATAATTGGAAGTTTTACTTGCAGGTTCTGCTTTCTGTGTCAAAAACAGATCCCATAGTGCTATATCTGAGGGATGTTGATAGGTTATTATGTAGATCACAACAGATATATAACATGTTCCAAAAAATGTTGAAGAAACTTTCCGGGCCGATTCTGATTCTTGGTTCACGAGTTCTAGATTCTGGTAACGAATTTGAAGAGATCGATGAAAAACTTACTTTGCTCTTCCCGTACGATATAGAAATCAGACCTCCAGAAGACGAATCACGTCTTGTCAGCTGGAAGTCTCAATTGGAAGAGGATATGAAGATGATTCAAGTTCAGGATAACAAGAATCACATCATGGAAGTGCTTGCAGACAATGATCTTGATTGCGATGACTTGGATTCCATCTGTGTGGCAGACACAATGGTTCTCAGTAACTATATAGAAGAGATTATTGTTTCAGCAATATCTCACCATTTGATGAAAAACAAAGATCTTGAATACAGAAATGGGAAGCTAATTATTTCTTGCAATAGGTGAGACTTGCAACTTTAATTGCATGAACATGAACTATGTAATATCTTATCTACTTTTTTTTTAGAAATATCTAATGTACTTACTAATGCTTGTTAAACAGTTTGTCGCATGCATTGGGTATATTCCAAAAGAAGGAGAAATTTGGTGGAAAAGATACATCAAAGTTGGAAGATCAAGCTCTAAAGTCTGAGGTTTGCACTAGTAGTTATATGTTTGTTCATTAAGTCCGAAACAAAAACTATTTACTACCTTATACTAAGACTCTAAGATGTGTTAATTGTTCTCGCTCTCATGAACATAAAGACTCCCAGTGTTGGAGAGACTGTTGTGAAACCAGCAGTGAAGGCTGAAAATGCTGCTCCTGAAAAAAAGGCTGAAAATGCTGCTCCTGAAAAAAAGGCTGAAGCAGCAATATCAGCTTCAGTTGCAAAGGCAGGCGTTGAAAAATCAGTTCCACCATCAAAAGCTTCTGTAAGCCTTTGTTTTTAATCAAAATTTCTTTTAATAAAAACTCAATCTATTCGTTTATCTTCTTATCCTGAAGCTTAATACTTTGTTAGATAGGTATTCGTGTTGACTCATCTTAGGATTTAGGAACACCCTTTTTTTGTTCTGTTTCTGACTCTTTTTTTCTGATCTTGTGTCATGTAATGTGAATTTCACTTCAACATTTACTGTACTATTCACTTGCAGGAAGTTTCTCCTGATAATGAATTTGAGAAGCGAATAAGGCCTGAAGTTATACCAGCAAATGAGATTGATGTCACCTTCTCTGATATTGGTGCCTTAGAAGAGACAAAAGAATCGCTTCAAGAACTAGTCATGCTTCCTCTTCGAAGACCAGACCTTTTCACCGGAGGACTTCTAAAGCCATGCAGAGGAATATTGTTATTTGGGCCTCCTGGCACTGGGAAAACAATGCTCGCAAAAGCCATTGCCAAGGAAGCTGGAGCAAGTTTCATTAATGTGTCCATGTCTACCATCACTTCTAAATGGTTTGGTGAAGATGAGAAGAACGTTCGCGCTTTATTCACGCTTGCAGCCAAAGTCTCCCCAACCATTATATTTGTTGATGAGGTCGATAGCATGCTTGGGCAAAGAACGAGAGTTGGGGAGCATGAAGCTATGCGGAAAATAAAGAATGAATTTATGTCACATTGGGACGGACTCATGACAAAACAAGGAGAGCGCATCCTTGTTCTTGCAGCAACCAATAGGCCATTTGATCTGGATGAAGCTATTATAAGGCGATTCGAAAGGAGGTTTGCGTTCTTCCATCGTCATCTTCCATTTCCTAATTAATTTATGTTGAGGGAGGAGGGAACAGATAAGGCTCCAATATAAGAAGCAATGATGGCATACATAATTTTCTATAGTGTGTGTGTGTGTGACATTTTGATCATTTGAATCTATTGTAATGCAGAATCATGGTAGGACTTCCATCCGTTGAGAATAGGGAAAAGATATTAAGGACTCTTTTGGCAAAGGAGAAGGTGGACAAGGAAATTGATTTTAAGGAACTTGCCACCATGACAGAAGGATATACCGGAAGTGATCTAAAGGTTTTTGGTTAAATATTTTCTGATATTGTTTTCAATGGATATAACTATGTAGTACTACAAGTGCTTTTGTTATATTTAAGCTTTTGATAATCCTGTGATTTTTATTGTCGTGAATTTTTCAATGTAGAACTTCTGCACAACTGCTGCTTATCGGCCGGTTAGAGAGTTAATTCAGCAAGAGAGATTAAAGGATCTGGTAACCATAAAATTTATTTATGGTGACTTGCTGTTTATGTTGATTATGGTGACTTGCTGTTTATGTTTTGTAACAGGATAAGAAACAGAAAGCTACCAAGGAGCAAAACAAAGATATCCAAGACAGACAAGAAGAACAATCTATGGTAGGAAATACCCAAGAAGCAAAAGAGAAAATTCAACACGAAAGAGTCATTACTCTTAGGCCATTGAATATGCAGGATTTCAAAGAGGCCAAGAATCAGGTAATTATTTTATGAAGCATTTTTTGAAAAGTAGAGGTATTGGATACAAAAACAAAGTAAGAATAGAAAAGCAAAATTGTTTTTTTGTTTTTTGAAAATATGATTGTTTTTACTTATTAATCAAAAACAATTTCGCTCATTAGAAATGGTTTCTGACCAATAAGAAAAAAGCAACCAACAATTTCACTTATCGGGAAAGCAAAATTGTTTCTTACCAATAAGAAAAAAGCAACCCTTTTCTTAATAACCATTAAAGAAGATAAATTGCGATATAAACCATTATGAACACTTGTATTTACTCAGCTATGTTGGTTTCTTTGCTTAACTGATATAAGTGTTATGTAGCCCAAGTTAGATTCAATCGGATGATATGATAGGATTGGCTTACTATTAGAATATGTAGTTTTATAGTGATGCTAATGGGCACTGCTTAATCTCCACCTAACTTTCTTGGACCACACAGGTTGCTGCAAGCTTTGCAGTTGAGGGAGCTGGAATGAGTGAGTTAAAGCAGTGGAATGAATTGTACGGAGAAGGCGGTTCTAGGAAGCAAAAGCAGTTATCATACTTCCTGTGAAAATTACCAAGGAAGAGAAAGAAATTAAGTCCCTTTTCAATGAAATTGTGTGTGGGAAACATTTTCCTTTCAGGCAACCAAGTTCACTAGTTATTAATGTCTATATATTCCAATTCCAATTATATCTTTGCTATTTTGCCCATATACCACGAATATAATTAGTTACAAGTGTAATATATTTTTTCTATAAATAAATGCTTGCTGTCAATGACAACATGATGAATTGGTGTTTATTTACTAGAAATTTATATATGGTGTTCAAGAGTATTAATTCTAGTTATTTGAAGTATATTATCATACTGATTGATTTTCTTAGGTCAAATAAGATGTTAATAATATAATAATGTATCTAAATGAAACTGTTATTAGATAATTTTATTTTAATATTAATCGAAAGTAATTAGGTATATTAATTTAAATAGGAGGGACTAATTTGTCAATATATAATTACTTTTTATAATTTAAAAGTATGAATTACATAATTTTTAATATTTTATTTTTATATTTAGATTTTTAACAAATATTCTAAATATGTTTGTTAGCATTTTTTAAAATTTGTGTAGTTAAGCGATTGAATCTATTATAATATATTAAATTAAAATCACAAATTCACTTTAACTCTTTGTGTGTCAAGTAATTTCATTTGTGACATATTACATATAATTTGATGTGTCACCTTCTAAATTATACTTACAAATTTCTAAAACATATTCTCATGTTTTTAATATTCTTTGATGTTCTTATAAACCAACACTCACATATTTATCATTAATTATGACTTCATAAATTCTCATTGATCTCTCAATTTAATTGAAGTCTTTTAAATCACACTCTCAAACTTCCAATACATATTATTATTCTCTTAATATTTTTTGATTTTTCTACTTCAAACCAACAACCATTAAATATTTATTCACAATTAATATTTCATAAATTCTCATTAATCTCTCAATTTAATTGGCAGTGCATAATACCCCTTCAAAGCTTGATAGTCCATGTGCTACATTCTCAATTCCAAAAATCGTTTTTCAATTATCTATAGTATTAGAGTTCAGAACGATGGTTAATAGTTCGATAAAGAAAAAATAGTGATTTACAATATAATTTATTTCAATATAGAACAACATATTTGAAGCTCTATCTACAACAAGATGTCTCAATCACATATTTTTACTAGTACAAGTCTTACTTCCACGTTCTAATATCATCATTTAGTATTTTTTTCATTTTTAAATTTTATTTTATTTGTTTTCCTGATTTCAAAAAATGAGTCATGTCTTTATAATGGATAATGTATATCTTAACTAATTCAAAGTTATCTTCTTTATCATTTGTTTGTCACAATTTACATTAATTATTTTTTTGGAGCATCACAACTTATGGGTGGAATATTTTGTTGCCTATTTTTTTATCATTACAACATCATGTGTTTCACTATGTATATGCTAAATGGTTGAATGTAACCAAAATTATTTTCATAACAAAAATTTATTTAAAAAGTGACCTAAAATCAATTTCAGGATTAGTAATATCATTTGTCAGTACTCTTTTGTCCATAATATTTTTATATATTGATTCAAAATCATATATTTTATTTTGATCTATGTAACCATAACTTTTGAATATTTACCTTTTTTATGGAAATATATGTATATTATAGTTACAGTCTTGAACTTCGCATTACTTGACAATTACATTATGTATTAAATATTTTTATGTTACTAGTGATTTCTTCAAATTTCATCATCATCCATTGAATTAAGTATTTTGGTAACTCTCACTTGCTATTAAAATATTTAGTTTTCATATTTTCATATTGTATTGTAGCCAACGTGCGTCATATAAATTGAATTTCATATCTCTTCCTTGCCTTCATTCTCTCCTCACTTCTTCAATAAGAGCTCTATTGGCCGTTTTACTGTGCCTTGATTTGTGAGTGCATAATCTCGATGTTATGGTTTATTTATTTATGGCTTGAAATTAGTGACTTTTTTCTTATTAAATTTGGACATTGCTAGTCATATGTATAATATTTCATATGTATAATATGATATGTTCTTTTTAATATTTTAAAATGTTCTTCTCCTAAATAAATTATTTAGTTGCAATAATATCGATTATATGATTGTCGTATTTTTGTTATATTTATGTTATATTCTACAACTCTATAAATTTATTCCAACTTTTTTTTAAATAATTTCCAATTGTTTTTATTTTAGAAAGAAATGCATTTCCAATTGTTTTACCAAAGTATCTTCCCTATAAGCCTCATTATATATATATATATATAT
>JBBPBO010000005.1:3306649-3341825 GCA_037974295.1 Cicer cuneatum
TATAATTAATGAATGAGACATTATTTATTTATCTTAAGGAATATATTTGTAATTAAGTAATTAAATAAGAGATATTATGTCATAAACTTAATTCTATTAATTTTTAATATAACTTTTGATTACATTTTTTAGTCATGTTACTATATGAACTAAGTTTAAAATTTATCTCAATATCGTTTCTTTATCTAAGGTAGTAAATTGTCTTATCTCATCTTTGTTTAGGGTGGTAACCATAATTACCTATATTTATATATTTTTATACAATTATTTTTTAAGAAATATCAAAATTCATTTCTTATTCTCATCTTCAGTTCAATATGTTATGAACAACTAATTGCATAAATAATTAACATTTTTGTCATTCTTAAACTTTTTCACATAGTAAATACATCACAAAAGATATTATATTCTTAAATTTTTGTCATTCTTATTTATATTTTAATAAATAAAATACAACAATAATATATTATATTACCACAAAAGATATAAAAATACAATCCAAATTTAAAATTAGATAAATAAAAAACATCAAAAGAAATTAAATAAAAAAATCGGAACCAAAAAATTAATTAACAGTAACAAATTAGAAGTTGAAAAAAAAAATTAAAACTAATTTCTAATGTTGACTGTGCATTGAAAATAGTAAATATAAAAAGTAACGATGAACAATGGCTTAAACAAAGTAAAGTCTACAAATACAATTTGTATAGTAAAAGAATCGTTATTTCAACTATAAAAATTATTACTATTTAAAAAAAGAATTCATTTCAATCTACGAAATCTACGAAACGTGCGAGTCACAATCTAACTTTATATAATTTAAGCTTAGTTGTTAAAAGTAACTTCATTAATTTGCATGGCACCTGTAAATAATTGTCATGATCAGTTAAAAGTAACTTTATTAATTGTTCTTAATCAATATCGTTAGATGTCTTGTGTGAATTAATTACAGTATGTTATAAGATAAAAACATAAAAATAACTTCATCAACTAAGCTGTTTTGCCGAACAATAACAATAATGAGTTTGCTTGCTTTCATGCATATATGCCATAAATACACACATTGCAATGTAATAAAATTCAGTGTGAAACATCCACAATACCTAAAACATTCAATAGAGACAGATGAAATCTGCCACCAAATAGTAAGTACCTTTACTTTCTTTTAATCACACTCGCAGCTTCGGCTCATCATCATTCATCATCTAGCTAGCTAACGCTCATTGGAGTAAAGATTTATATCACAGATTATCTTTGTAATTTTTATATAAATATGATGTCATTTTGATGTCACTGTAGCGTTAGATAAAAACATTTAAACGTTAATCTTAACACACATTAATAATTTATTAAATTTTTTTAATTAATTTAATTAATAATTTTACAAAATTATATACAATGATTTTCACCAAATAAAAAAATTATTTACAATGATAGTCTATGTGTTAGTCTTATACAACCACAAGACTAAATAAATATTAATTAGACACATAAAGTAAACATCTAACAAATAGTAAAATCAAATTTTTATTTTATTATTAAAAAAAATGTCTCTTTTATATGTACCTAAATACTATACATTTAGTTATGTGACTTTGCAAGATTTGTTCCACAAGTTAGACAATTAAAAGGTACACACCAAGAGTAATATTTGATGGGTGCTATAGCCTATACTATTCATATGTTATTTTGGACCTACTGTATATCTCTAAATTGATATATTTTAGTATTATAAATTGACAAATAGTTGAATAATTTGCTTTGCCACAAATATTTAAATTTTGCATTTTAAGTCTATAATAATCATTTGATAAATAAATTAAAATTTTAATTTGATTTTTTTAATAAAAAAGGGCCGAAGCCTATAATAATTTTAACTTAATGTATTAGTATAATTAATTTAGCCGACCTTTAAACGCAATATGTAAATATTGACTAGATCAATTAGTGCTCTTTTTTCTTTATCTTGTCTCAGCGGAAAATTGAAATGGACATTTGTCCTTTTTCTCAAAATAAATACACATTTAACTCCTCATTTTTTGTTTTATTTTTTCCATTAACTATTTTTTATTCTATTTTTCCTATTCTATTTTAATCTTTTAGTTTTACTTTCGTTAATCATGTCGTTAGATGTGTGATTAAAATTTGTGACGAACTAGAATTTTTGGAAAAATAAATTTTCTTACTCTTCTCTCATCATCTTACTCTTCTCTTATCATCTTACTCTTCTTAATCAATCTTCGTCTAAATTTTTTTAAACTTTTTCCAAATCTAAACAATAACAAAAGAGTTCTCAAAGCCAATCTTTATCAAATCATCACAAAAGTTTAAATTATATAAACCTTAATATCATCGAGTTATAAACCTTTTTATTAGGTTTTCAACACTTTTTCAACTCAAGAACTGTAGTTATTTTTTTTCAACTTCATTTCCGAGAGTACTCGAGGATCTCTTCTTCCCTCTCTGTTTAATCTTTTCAGTCTAGTTAAAGTTTATATGAACTGTTCTCCCCTTTCTGATATCCAAATTAATTAAAGATCAATTCTTTTTTTGCTTCTTAATGTAGTGGCGACCAGTTTTTTCGTCGACAATTTTTCTTAAAATTCCTACTTTTTATTTCATCTTGTCGCCCTATATTCAAAGCACAGGTAAGATGGAAGACTTGACTCATATGACTAACAAAAATAAAATTAAAACATTAAAACAAAGAGAAAAATTCAGACCAAAGTGAAACCACACATTAAATTTTAAAAGACCAAATATGTAATTTGCAATCTTTTTAACTTGTAAACGAGAACTAGAAGTTCGAGGGGGAAACCCAATCAATGTTCATGTTCTTCCTGAAGAAGCTAGATAGTGCAAAACAAAACCGTTGAAGCTGGAAGTGGTAGTTAATAGGGAAGATGGACTGTGCCTATTTTCGAAACTAGGCAGATGAATACTAGATTTGCATATGTTAGGAGACATAATTACCACCTACGCTTATATATGAAAACATTCATGTGCAGAAAAGTATATTCATGATGTAAATACAACACAACAGCAGCTCAACCATAACATATAGGATATTCCATGTAAGCAACAGAAAAACATATAAAGCATTTCTTCGACAATGTCTACTAAAAAACCCCAGAAAAATATAAATATATTTAGGGTTTAAACTGATGATGAATCCGATGAAACCCAACTACAACATACTTGTCAGCACTTCAATCTTTCTTTTTGTCTTTCAAAGCTCCTTTGGGAATCTTGCTCAAAACCTTTGCATCAAACACTGCGTACTGCTTCTTGAACTCAGCAAGTGCCTTCTCACCAAAAGAGTCCACACGGTCTTCATATTTCTCATAAAGCACAGGTACAGTGTGAAGCAAAACAAAAGCTGTTTTCACACAGAACATTTCATTACAACACTATAAATTAACTTTGAACTTTCAAGGCAGTAATGTTAATGAAAAAGCATTTCATTACCTATGTAGAACAATGTCAAGAAGTTGGCCCAACTACCAACAATAGACAAAACCCATAATCCAGCAATCACCTAATCAATACAAAACAAACCTCACGATTAACAACAGCTAAAAAGTTGAAATTAACATGGAAAATAGAAATGTTATCAATTGGCCATGATATAATAAAGATGTTAATTGCCCACGATGCTACGTAGCAAAGGCAAATGTACAACAAACAAAGATGTTAATTGCAGTATTAACCATCCAAGGGCATGAGAGTAAATCCCACCTGTGTGACCTTCCCCCATTTAATCACCACCAATTTCTAAGTGGATGGAGCAAATGCAACAAATAACTGGAAACCAACATACCAAGAGAAACTTTTTGAGATCCCTTCCAGAAGCAATATCCCTTAATACAGCAAAAGCCCGGTTGATCTCATTTCTAAGAGCAGCGGCAATCTGTAAAACAGGTTCCTCAGGAATGTGCACTTGTGGGATCTTTGGAGGTGCCCTACACAAAATCAGAACATAAAAATTTAATCAACTAATCGCAACAGAAATAATATCAGAAAGCCAAATTCAATCACGATAAAAGTACTTTACTTGTTGATGAAAGTGGATGCATTTGACCATAAGAACAATACAGCCAGAGCAAGTATCGTTAAGTGGCAAACCAAAGTCAAGAGATGGTATTCAAGTAATTCAAACAGAATCCATGAAGCTGTGGCCACTCCAAGCACCGTTGCTGATATCTTCTTATTTCTCCATAGAAAAACATCAGCAGCTGTTTCATAACAAGCCATTCAATATAAAGTTATAAGCAAAATTAAAAAGAGAATACGTTATTTTATCATCAAGGTGAATCCTTAATGATAGTCTTTACAATTATATTGCAGTAAAAATTTAAAATTTACCCAACAAAATAAATCCATCGATAATCCCAGCTAGGAAATTCGATCTTCTACCCCTCATAATTAATTACGGAGAATTTGGGGGAAAATAACATAACAGGGAAACAGCGGATTACAGATCTAAGCCACAAACGGTTTGATTTTTTAAGTTCAGATTTAATAAATAAATAAATAAAAAACAATGAACAAAGATTCGAGAACCACGATCAGATAGAACAAGATCTGACTTAAACCTCTTAAACCCTAGAACCACTAAAAATCAACTAAACCACTGAAGAGCAAGAAACAAATATCTCAATTCATAAAATAAACAAATAAAATCAACAAAATCATATCATAAATAGAAAAATGTTTTAATATGAGGAAGAACAAGTAATACTAGAAAATAAAAGTAAAGAGCAGAAATTTGAATAGAAAAAAAAAATAAGAAAAAAGAAATCGCATACGTTTTCCACCACCAAGAACATTGTGAAGTGGTTTTTCCCTTCCGAAAAGCCTGAAAACCTTTGACTTGAGAGAAGAAGGAGATGAATTCTTTTTCTCGTTATCCGAATCCGATGAAGACGAAGAATCATGGTCGTGGATTTTCCCTGAAATCTTGTCCAACAAAGATTCACCCTTTGGTTCATCGTGTTCGTGATGGTCTGCCATTTGTTCTCACAATTTCAAATCTCGCTTTTTTCGATCGCCGATAAATGAAAACCCTAAATCTCCGATTCCGAAAGAAGTGTTTTTGTTTCTAGAAGGAATAAGAAACTCCCTCTTTCTCAAGAGTGTGTGTAAAAAGCAAAAGTAGTGTTTTACTTCCATTTCCATCTCTAAATAGCGAGGGTCACTGTGATGGATGACATCTTCACCGTTCATTTCTGTGCCCCAAAATATCAACGGTTTCGATCATTACTCGGAAAAGGTAACCCATCTCGACCTACACTATTTCACAAGCGCCAAGGGCCCAAGCCGTTATTAATTAAAATTTAGTAAATTAAGAAAAACATTCATATTACAATTTTATTTATTTAACAGCCAATTTATAAAACATGTTTCTGCAATAGTGTGAATTTCATTGGATGTGGTACATCTCAATTAAATTTTTATATTATATTTTTACGTGTATTTTCGTATTATATTAATAGTAACAAAACAACGAAAAAGCATTCATATTAGTAGTAAAAAAATAACTAAAAAACTATATATAAAAAGTTTATATTAATAATTAATAAAAATAATTGATTTTATTATTTTATTGTAACTCTTTAAAATAAAATAATTATTCATTCAATCACCTAAAATTACTATGGGTTCAAAGTGGCTTAAACCGAAAGTGTACACTTATTAAATTCTTTTTTTTATATATATTTAGATGTTTATTTAAATGGCAAAGATTTGGACGCGTGGAGCGTGCCTCCGAGTCACACAACCAGTACAAAAGAAAAATGAATATTTGAGCACACAGAACTCCAACACGTAGAAATAGTGTAGTCATGTGGTGGACCCTTGGATTTTCTAATTAATACAGTAAATATGTGAAATGAAGCATTGATATTTTTTATTTATTATTTTTTTAATGGAAAAACATTGAGATTTTCCACCCATATTAACTAAAATATCTAAATAAAAACTTAGCACTTAAGAAAGCTGGAGTCAGCTACGACGGTAGGGAATTGTTATTTTAATTTTAAGGGCAGAAGAAAACATACTAAAAGTCGTAACTAAACAGTAATTGAATAGAAGATTCTAGCATTTACTTTTCGTGTATGAGCGAAAATAGACGAATAGCAGAATCTTGGCGGGACCTTAATAAGCGATAAGTGTCCCACTTGATTGGGCATATGGGCCGACCAATGTCAATTCAATTAGCCCACTCATAATTGGTTTCGTTGCATTGCCTCGCTACACACTTTGATTTTTCAAAACAAATGAATAACATTGCGGATATATTAACAAGAAACTAGAAGCTAGTATACATATATATCAAGACACCGATCAGATGAGAGATGACCCCATGTGTTAAAGTTACAATTGAAAGATAATTTATCCTCCCACATTATTTTTACTGAATTTTTACAACAAACAAGTGGTAAAGCTTAAATTCAATGCCTAAATAGTTCTTTCCTTTCTATAATGATTGATTAATGAAAAATGTAAAAACGCAAAGCTTTTTTACTTGGAGCCTTTTCTATCCATTTCTTATTTTCAACCTCAACTTTTTTTTCTCTCTCTTTATCGGTAATGGTTTTTTGTTTTACTAATTTAAAAAGCTATGGTTAGTCATTCATTTTTTAAAAACATAGAGATTTATTAGTAGCAGAGGTCACTCAATGTAACGCGTACGTGGAATATTCTTTCAATGTCTCAATTTATACCATTGAGCTAATACATGAGTTTTTCTCTTGTTTAATTTTCATTTATAATAATCGTAAGAAATTTATTAAGTTTTTTTTCTCTCTCAAATTTTGCTTAAAAAAACAGGCTAAGTAAGGACAACCCTTCTGGACAATAATGGAACAAACTTGAAATGGGTATATTTTAAATTAAATTATCATATTTTAATGAATTGTAATGTTGAAAAATAAATTTAATTTTTTTTATCTTCAACTAAACAAATATAAAAGTTTAGACATTATATTATCGGTGTAAATCGACATTTATAATCAATTTTAATTTATTTCTTTGAGACCTAGCGTAGCCTCGTTCCTCTCCTCTCATTTGTTTTTTTTATCTTTTTTAATCTAAGATGAGTGTATTAGGACTAATTTTTGATTTGAAAGTATCTTTAAATTGTTTTTCCTTCTTCTTCTATACAATTAAATCTTTAGTTTTTTTTCATGTTTTTTATATTTTTGGTGGTATTGATGTGATGTTATTTTGGTTTTCTACCTTTATTGCGTTGCGGTGTTCGTTTAGTTCATATCAACAAATTAACTCTAATTTAATGCAAATTCAATTAATAATTTTGGTGTTTTTAACATTATAACGTTGAAGACATATATATTCCAGACACATCTATTTTATTAAATTTGCATATTTTATCACATTTTTGTAGATAATTTGTCGTTTTATGTCATAAATTTAGATGCTGTAAATTTGTTCGCAAATTCATTTTTTTTAACAACTTTAAATTGTATTATTTTTAATCGATATAATTTTTACAAGTTTGAATGAATAAATATTGTATTTTAGTAAAAAATTGTCAATACATCAAATAAAAAATTAAAAAAATAAGTTATGCAATTTTTTGGTATAACTTTATGTCGTTATTAAAAAAAAAATACTTTATATCGACGTTGTATGTCCTTTAAATTTAATCTCAAATATTAGTTAAATTAGCTATGTTAACTTTTTCTCCTAACATCGAACTATTTTAATATGCTAATTTCCTAATTGTAGGAAACCATGTAGAATTAGATGGATACAGAATGAAAGTTGGAAAGGGCTAACCCCCATTACTTTCGTACCTCCTCATGTTTAGACCCGAACTTTACAGACTCTAACCCAAGCATAAAAGAATTTATGGCCCCATATCCAACAATTGTTTGTGACTTATTCGGGCACCCCAGCGAAAAAGATCAAAAGCGCACAAGTTACTTCAAAGAAGAAAAAAGCATAATGAACATAGAGCAAGACAAAGTACAAGCAACATAACATAGTTTAAATAAGATTTTATATAAAGTTAGTTTATAAATATTGTCATCTTAGATGGCAAAATATATAGAACTTAGGTATATTAATTCATTTGTTTATTTAAAGATATGTTACATTCGTATTTCAAGATGTTGAAATGAAATATAACTTTTAAATAGGTTAATGAGTATAAGATATAAAATTAGTTTAGTTAACGAGGTGGAGAGGTTAAGAATTAGAGTGATAAAAATGTAACAAAATTGATACTCACTCTCAAAAAAATATTAACAATATTAATTTTTAACATTAGTCGTTGCAAAAAAAAAAAATGGTTAACGGATCCTTATTCCAGTGAGACCTAAAAATAAGTACGATGGTGATCAAGACTAGTGCAAAGAGGATGGTTGGCTTGAGGTTCATTAAATAGCACTTTGTGATTTCGACGTGGAGGTACTTGCAAGCATTTCAATTTTTAAGTAGGTGTTCGTTTGAAAATAATTAGATGTCTTGGAATAAGAAATGTGTACTTTTTATTGTGACATATTAATGCTAGATTAATGTTATATAGTGTGAGGATTGGATCCATTAGGGGACAATAAAGCTACTATCTGAAGAATATTGTGTTGCGATTCTCACTCTTGTTTGCTCTTAGTTGTTGAAATTAAAGTTGATATCTATTTAGGGTTGAAGCGGAATACAATTAATAGACAAACATTAAGTATGTGTTAATTTAGTGATAACTGACTATACCTTTAACTTATCTAAAATGCCTTAATTTTTCTAATCATCTAAAATTTAGACTTTATAAATCTTAACTCAGACCTAAATATTTATTCTCACTCTTTCATATAATTTAAGTGTTAAAGGAATTGAGCAAAGATAAATTCGCCATTTACAAAATATCCCTCCTAACGTTTAGGCCCAATGTTTGGCATGTGGTGAAATTTTCTTTTACTTATCCTCATTCTGTCTAATAATAAATTAAAATACTAGGTTATTTACACAACTTAATAAGAATTTATAAGTGAAAGAAATAACACAATTTCATTAATATTATTAATCATTGATATATTTTCTTTATAATAGATACAAACTAAAAAATGATAATTTAAAAAGCATATAATAATAGTTAATTAGAGTTACAGTCAGAATTAAAACAATTAAAAAATATATTGAAAACTTCAATTGATTATCTTTTAGGACAAATTTTTAAAAATGTACCTGATATTGTGGGAAGGAGATAGTAAACGGGAGACAGAGTCATAGTGTCAAAGGGGCACTTTTGTGGATGAATGTAAGATACAAATTTTGTATATTTCTATCTTGGCATTTCATCATAGCTTGCTTACATGGATAAATGGTAAGTTAACATAATTTAATATTAAATGTGGTTAATATAGGTCCGGCACAAAAGTTGTTGTCTTATCTTTTTTAACATTTGTGTATTGTTTTAATAAACTCAACTAATTGAGTAGTTAAATAGAAAAATAAATATTATATTTATAAACTAAACAATAATTTATAGTGTTAAATATTTGGTCTATCGACATACTCTTTTAAAATTCTATCATTTATTCGTGAGAGTTGATTTTTTTCTCGAACATAATTGTATTATGGTATAGTAACATAGAACAGTACAATGTTTCTAATTCTTTCTCACAACAACAATAGGGAAATGAATTAGAGTATTTGCTTGTTTTAATTCTTATTGATCCCATAAATCAAAGCAATAATAAATTTGTGTTAGCTCGTAAAACTAGTAAAAATCGAGGTAAAATAACTGAAATTTTAATATGAGCTATATAAAGTTTTGAGGGAGAAAGTGGGGTAGAAACGGATTACCTTATTGAAACTGAAATCTTTAAGTCTTTAACAGATAGACGCAAAAAGCAGAGAAAAGCACAGGCATGAGAAGCAAAAGGTGGGAATTGTTAAACCATGGTAGTTGTATTTTATTTGTAATTTGTAATAATAATAGGGTTGTGTGGTCTTTGGTTGCGAAACGGATCTATTTGTTACTTGAGAGCGGACATTTAACGAATATGCGTTTGCTATACCCTTTGCTGTTGCAAAGTACTCCATTTTTCTTAAAAATTTGTTTCAAAATAATTCACTATTTTAATTTTTAATGTATTTGTATTTAATTTTATCATTTAATTATTATTACTTATATTATTGATAATATAATATTTTTTACTATGTATATATATATATATATAATATCGATAATATATCAATATTTAAAAATAATATTTAATCTATTTCATTTATATATTTTTCGTGAAATAATTACATTATTCAATTATTTTGGGATGTAAAAAGTAGTTTACATTGAAGGCACCATCGTGCAAAAGTTAGGTATGATAAGAGGAGTCTATAGCAACTCCAATATTTGAATGTCTATTTATGAAAAAGAAACAGATAAAAAACAAAAAAGAGTCTTTAATACTTTAATTATTAAATTGTTATTTTCATAAATGAACCCAAACTCAGGCTAAGAAACCCATCCCAAAGACCAACCAAACTGGATTTAAAGATGCCCCGCATTCATAAGCCCAAATCATGAAACCATTGTGAAACACGATTCAGGGCCAGCCCCTTTGGGCCTCAACTTTTTTTAAGCCAGAAAATAATTGTTTTATTTAATCAATTAATAGTATTATTTTTTGAAGCCTCACAGTATAAATTTTACTTACTAATTTTTCTACTAATTTTAATTAAGTAAAAATTTCATCAGTCATGTAAACATATAATTTTTTTAATATTGTAAAAACTAACTATTTAAAGGGCCTCTATAATTTTATTTTTTATTAGTTCATTTAAAATTTTGCTTTAAATCTCTAAATTTGTTAGGTTAACTCTGACACAATTCTATGAATAAACATGAAACCATTGTTTTTTCATCGTATGCAGTTTTTTCCCTTCCTCCTATTTTACGTTCCACCATTTCAGTGTATCATAATTAGTACTCAGAAGTGCTACTTTGTATGGTCTCAAATATAAACAATAAAAAAATTATGTTTAGTAGTCTAAAATATAAGTAAATGTTAATTATTTCTACTACATTTAATGTTATTATTTTCTAATTACCTTCAATTTAATCAATATTATATTTTTAAATAACTCTTTTATTTTGATAAAACCAATTCCTAAGGGGTGATTTTGGAATATATAATTACTTTTTTACTTTGAGAAAATTAAACAAGACTAACTACTTTTCTTAAGTAGTGTAAAAGTTATTTTATTTTTATATATGACATTGAAAGGAGTAAATTACACTAACCTCTCTTGTGGTAGGTTTAAATGATATAATAATATATATATCAAAATTTAAATTTGTGCGATGCACAGGTAAACTACGTGTCGAATAAAATTATAATTTTCTATCACAGCATTATTTTCAAGATATAGATAATATATTATTACTATAATTTATTTTACATAGATAAATTAAGAATGTTTCTTTTAAATATTTTCCAACGATAAACTTAACTAAATGTAATAAAAACACTAACATGTAATCAAAATGGTATTAAACACGTTGAATCTAATGTAATCCTAATAATTATCGGTGTATTAAAATTGATAAATTAATATGATGACAATTTTAATCTTGAAAATAATATCAATTTATTAAAGTAGCTTGAAATGTTTTATGGATTAGAAATACAATGTTCAATCAGTTACATAATAAAATTGCAAAAATACCTACTAACAATGCAGTGTCTTGTTATAACTTACATTATTTGGATCAATTTTGATATGATATGTTGTATATTTTATCTTGATTGCATTAAGATATTTTTTGTCAGTTGGAAAAAGCACGGAGATCCAAATATGTTATTGTAGAAATTAAAATAGGAAAATTGGTCAACACTAATGACTATAATCCACGTTTAACTATAAAAAAATTGGATGCTAACATGGAAGAAATGAAGAATACATTTCAAACTTTGAAATGCAAGAGTAAAAGCCTTGAGATTGTGATATGCCTATGAAAGGATTCAGAGAAATGAAATAAGTAATGGTTGTAGAGAAATGGAAGGTTTGCAATTTACAAGTGGGGCGTTTTCACCATTTATTGCATCAAAACTTAGATACCTGTACTTCAAAATCTATTTAAAAGCGCAATGTAGCATTTGTTATGCTTTTGATCTACACATGCGTTAAATGTGTGCGATTATTGACTCCGCATATAATTTCCTCTATTAAAAAAAAAAGGAATTTTTATGGTACATATCAAAATTAATATATTTTAATATTATCAAATTAAATTATTAATAAACTAATGAGATGTTATCCATAAGAAAGTTTGATTATATTTTAAATTTAATACCACCAAATTTTAAAGTTTTATATTTTTGTTTTTATTTTAAAATAATTATTTATTTATTAAACTATAAAAAATAATAAAGTTTTTTCTCTTCTTCTTTATATCTCTGTCGCATCGTTTCTTTGTTGTTATTCACCGACTCTCTCTGCCATTTTTCATTGTCTCCATCATTCGTTCAGCATCATCTATGTTTGTCATTAGTTCATTAAAAATCAAAGATAAATCTAAAAACGACAATGTGGCGACGCTAATGCATAGTCAACAACACCAAGATGAAATTGATGCAGACAGGAGTGAATTGAGAGTAAGATAGATGAGGGTCTTCTTGTGGTGGAAGAAAGATGAAGAATTATTTTTACGACGGAAGAACAAGGACAAATGAGACCAATTTTCTTTAGTGGTGGAGCGGTTTAGAAAAACAAAAATAATTTGATTGTCTTGATAATAATTTCAATTTTAATTAAAATAAAAAAATTAAGCAAAATTATTAAATTTAAGAAAATTAAATTAAAAAGATAAATATACCGATACAAAAATAAATTAGTCAACTTAATATATAATATATAAATACTAATGAGAGAAAAAGTAACAAATTTATTAATTAAAAAATTAAGAGTATCAATACACTCTTATTTTTGAAGAGTTTTATAAAAATTGTCTAATGGATAATAAATTTAAGAAGTTTAGTTTTTTTTAGTCTTATCTATTTAAGTAAAAAAAAATCATTTGACACATATTTTTAAAGTTTTAAAGGTAAAAAAAAATTATTAATTGTATTTGAATTTTTGAAAAGAAATAAAATTTGAAGATAAAAATAAAATGGGCGACGAAAGATAAGGAGTAACAATTTTGGAATGAAAAAGTCGATTTGAGTTGTATCTGGAAATGTTGGTAAAGATAAAATAAAAAGCGTATAAATGAGAAAGAAAAAGTAGGCTAAAAGAGTAGGAAAATTACTGTGTTGTTTGATAGTATTAAATAATGGGTCCGGCGTGACACGACCCTGCAACCAAGGAAAGAGACAAAATAAAAGGCTTAACAAAACTCCTCTTTCTTTCTCTACTTATCACTCACCTACCTCACTCTATTCTATTCTCCCTCTTCCAACCATGGAAGCTCTTACATTTCTCAAATACTGGAAACCCACTCAAACACCCCCCATACTTCCTTCTCCTTCTCCTCTTACACCTACATCACAACAACAACACTCCGACTACGTTGAAACCACCACTGACGACGATGAAGATGAAGATGAAGATGAAGATGGCTCTTTCTTTGACCTAGAGTTAACTCTACCCCAACAACAACAAAATCATGCTTACAGTAACCACAATGACGACTCTGACCCAGAGTTTGGATTCACGCTTTCCCCTTCACTCAATCACCAAACCACCGACCCTAACCTCATGCACTTGGAACTTCATTCCTCCGAACCTAACTCCAAGCCTCAGTTCACCGCTTCATTCTTCAAATCCGCTACCAAGTTACGTGTCTTCATGTTAGGTCTCAACAAATCAAACCCTAACGTTCTTAACAAAAATTCCAACTCCCCTCACTCTAACACTCAAAATCAAGAATCAGAATCGCAGAAAAAGAAGAAGCTATTCACTGTGAAATTCAAGGTAGATGAAGTTCCTATTCTGTCCTTGTTCACCAGAGATAACATTTCCAAATCTAAAACTGATAATCAAAATAATAAAGTCTCTGAAAAGGAGAAGAAAGAACACAATACGGAGGAATCACAGTTAGAGTCACCTTCTTCTTCATCTGATGACAAATTAAGCTTCTCAAAGGAAGTAATGCAAAAGTATTTCAAAAAGGTTAAGCCTCTCTACGTAAGAGTTTCTCGAAAGTACGCCGAGAAATTAAAGTTTTCTGGTCAGCTCAACTCGCCGCCGTCGAAACCGGCGCCGGAGAAAGCTCAGGCGGAAGTGGTTACTACTGAAAATGGGGGAAACAATGTAAAAGGTCAGAAACAGGGGACTCTGCCTCTTCCTGCAGGGTTGCGGGTTGTGTGCAAGCAGTTGGGGAAAAGCCGGTCGGTGCCGTCGCCGGAGGAAGCAGCAGTGTCTTCAAGGCGGCGAGATGATTCGCTGGTGCAACAACATGATGGGATTCAGAGTGCGATTTTGCATTGTAAGAGCTCCTTCAATGCTTCCAAAGGTAAAATAATTAACTAATTTTCACTTCATGTTGGGGACCATTTGTTTGTTTTTTTCTTCTATTTTTAATTGGTATTATACAAGAGTTGTTGAAGATATTTACTTCCATAATAGTAATAATTTTATTTGATTTTATTAATATGTTAATAAAGATTGCGAGTCTTCTGAGTTACCACTATCTCAATCTGTGAGTGATCCATTGCATATTGAATCGTCAAGAAATCTTAAGAATGGTTTGGAAGATGATGGAGGGGGCTTGAAGCCAAGAATCAGCGAATGAGTTGGTTCTATTTTGAAATGTATGTATCGAGTGCATGAATTATGTCTGTACAAAAGGAAAATGTTACTGCTAGCTAGGTAGCTAGCTAGGACAATGTAGTATTGTAGTAGTAGTAAGTAAGTAAAAATGTTGGGTTGAGGGGGGCAAGGTAAGGCACAGAGCAGGTGACAATAACTGCTTTCTGATGAATGAGCCTACACAATAGTGCCTACTGAATGTGAAGCCCACTGTTACTGTATAATGTTGATGTGGCTCGAGTGTAGCCCTTGTTTCAAGCAATTAAAACAAGTCCAAAACAACCTTGCATTATTGACAAATTCAATATATCGAATATGGTTCACTTTAAGGTTTTAAAAATATTTAAAACTTCTAACAATTATAAGCATTGATTTTTTAAATTAAATGGCAATGATCATTTTCAGTTTTACAATTGAGTTACGAGTTTAATGGCCATTTTTAGTTTCTCAAATGAAATAATGTTTTAAATGATATTGATATAATTAAATAAAGAAAAATAAATATGTATTGCATATTAAATTAACAATTAAATTATAATTATACTCATAAAAATAAGATCGGAAATTATTACTATTTAAAAATATTATCCATCGTTGATATAATTTTTAATGATGGTTAGATAATGTTGTTTTTTAATTTTAAAAAGTTGTTTTAAAATAAATTTATGTATGGGAGTTCTACTTTTAGAAATCAGTGTATTGAAGTTCTGCCATAAATAACTGTGAAAGAATTACAAAATAAAATCAGCTTTAAAAAAATGGTATTAGACTATTAAAATCAAAGAGACAGGACAGGGAGAGACTCGGAAATGCATAAAAAATAGAGAACTCACACCATATACTAATTCATCATATACTAATTTACACTGAACCATTTATAAACGTAGTGCATCAAAGAACTCACATGCATTATATGTTATTTTAGTTTAGTCTTTATAATTTAGTACTCCATTTTGTTTTTTTCTAAAAAAAAATGTTAAGAGGTCTCCTTACTTATTACTTAAACAAAATGACCCGATTCTACTACAATCAACAATTGTCACATTCATCTATTCAAAATATATTGGTAATCGTTTGATCTAAATTAAATAGTAAAAATTCAATTTCAGTATTTTAAATTATTTTAATTATAATACATAATTTTAAAACTATCCAATCAATACAATTATAATTGTTCTGAGCGAATGAATCGGTAATTCTTAACATCTGGGAATCCAAATTCTGAACGAAGCAAAACCACCTCATAATCCACAATAATCATATAATTTGTTGTGGATTTAGGTAGTATTACCACATTTGAACAAACAGCTCGATGAACCATCCTTCTTCTGTACAACTTGTTTGAGTACATCCATGTTTTAATCTAGATATACAATTGGTTTTCTTCTTGCCTTTAGCAATGTATGCTTTCATAGGGAACCTGCTTTGGTGGTCCAGTGGATGTTGATTTGAAAATATAATGAAAACAAAAATAGTAGTAGCATTTGTTTCGATTAATTAATAATCATTGCTGTAGATTTGATAAAGTTTGAAACTTTTAATAATTTAGAGTATCATAGTTATTCGAGACGACGGAAAATGCGGTCAGAGAAGTGGGAAAGATGGAGACATGAGCAGTGAAAGTAAGATTGTTTTTGGGTAAAGAAAGGAAAAGTGTTCTTGACAAAGACAACAAGTGAGGACATATAATTCGAGAAGGAAGAATATTTTTTAGGAAAACTATTTGAGTAGTCATTAGATTTTTAGTACAAAATCTTTTAATTATTCAAAAAATATATAATATTTAATTTTAATTTAAATATAATTTTTGTATCTTTTATATTAAATATTCATTTTAATTTGTAATATTTTTAATTTATTCTTATTATTTATATTTTATAAATAACGAAAATTAGTCATTATCAACATAATGATTACTCTTATGAATTATTGAGATTTAGTATTGAATTAATTATAAAATTAAGTGTGCAAACTTAACAAAGACAAAATGTAAATATATAAAGAACTCTGATCAATATATTTTATTTTGAAGAGTTTATATCTTTCAAAACATGCAATTTTTTCAAGTGCAAACTTGTTATTAAATGAATGTTTTTTTGAAAAATATTATAGTAGACACATATTGGTAATTATTAGAAGAGATTTTGATGAATATATGTTCCCATAATTTTTGTTATGATTGTAAAAATGATTAAAATATATCACTTATTAAATATAAAAGAAAAAAATTAATTAAAAAAAGATAAAAAGCCAAAACAAATATTAAGAAAAAGATAAATGATCAACATTATATTTAAGACTAATTTTTTTTCTCTTTATACTTCTTTATTTATTTATTTCGTGAATATACTCAAAGTTAGTGATCACACAAGAGCTTATTTATTTATTTATTTGGTTTGACTTATTTTCAGTTTATATGAACTTATCCACTACCATAAGCATTAGAAAATAAATAAAACCTAGTAAGAGTTTTTGACTTTGTAATATTTATAGACATAGTTTAAATCATCTCATAGACAATCGTAAAATAAATGTAAAGTATGTGAAATATCTTTATAAAAATGGACATACAAAAGTGGTGAGAAAAGTAGAGAAAATGAAAGAAAATAGTGGAAGAAAACTTAAGAGTGCCTTTGAAAAGGAAGAAGAAGGGGAAAGAGGATTGAGAGGCAAGAGTAAAAAATTGACTCTTAACTATTTGTTTAACTTTGTTGATTATTATGTACATGAGTTTGAAGACGTGTTTCCATGAGTTTGATTTTTAACGTGTTTAAGGGAGTTGATATATTTCGAAAAGAGACATCATTTGTTTGTGTTGAGAAGAATATCAACGCGACACAACTTTTTTTGGCAGCTTTGCGAAAGCGATGCAACTCTGCTTCTGTCTCCAAGTTTAGGTTGAGGAAGGTAAGTTGGGTTGTGCATATCAACTCCAAAATGTATAACTTTGTCTTCACCTTTAAAATGTCTTACCTTGACTATGAATATGAAACAATATTAATTGTATGATATGAAAGTGTGTTTCACAATCTTAACACATTTGATGTCTTCTCAAATATTTTCATTTGACCTCGGATAAAAGCTTAACATTGTTCCTTATGTCTTTCACTTGTGTTTTTCTTCATGTAAGTTATGATGAAATTAAATCCAAGCTCAAATTTCTTTTAAGAAGGAGGAAATAATAAGGATCTAGAAGGAGCTCATTAGGAGGAAAAAAAAAAACTTCAAGTCTAGACTTTAAAATAATTTGTAGTATTATTTATGTTTTAGTTGAATTGTAATAGTTTGAGCTTTATTTTAATTAAGTGGTGTAAGCTCATTTAATGGGCATATGTTTATGTTTTCAGGTCTTTTAATTTTTTCTTATAAATATTATAGTAAAGACCTCAGTTGGAGACTTGAACTGGATTATTCTCAATCTAATTAATGATTCTTTTTTTTTTATTTTTCTATTTCATTTGGTATTTTATTTGAAGAAATCACTTGATTAAATTATTTATCTCGCATGCAATCAACTTAATCCACTTTACAAAGCCTTGAGGAGTAGAATCTAAAAGTAGCTCTCAACTTAACAAAAAAAATGTGTATTAGCGTTGTCATCACTAGGTTTTTTTTTACTAATAAAAAGGTATTCGTTCAAATCATAAAAATTATATCAATAAAAAGTAATTAATTCAAAATCGTTAAAATCAAAAATAAAAAAAATTTATGAACAGATTCAGAACAACCAAATTAATAACATAAAACGACAATTTTAAAAAACTTTACATGCCAATATTGAGACAAATTTAATAATTACATGGTTGGTTTGCATCAAGGATGTAAGGAAGTTTTAGACATAAATTCAGTCACATTCTATCATCCAAATATCTTTATAAATATTTTAAAACCAATAATAATAAAGTGACGTAATATTGAGATATGGTATAGGAATTTAATCCATGTTTTTAAGTCCTTAGAAACCGTCACCTTTTTCTAGTTCCAAGTGGTCCCACAACATTGCATTTATCCACATTTGTCCACATTTGTAAGAAACCTCAATTGTTTGTCCACATTTGTCTCAGAGCTGCCGTATTGTGAAATGAAATGTGAATAAAACCTAAGTTAGTCTTCAATTTCTATTTGAGAGGGACATTGACCTAACAACAATCTGAATACGATTATAATAATAATCCAAACCCGCTTACTTTGTTGAGTTTAATAAAAGCAACAAAGTGCTTTCGACCATGTGAAGTTTGGTGGATGGCAAAGTTTCACTTGTGTAGCCCAAGTGCCACCTAAAGTTGTGTGATTGCACTTGCAAGTGAATAGAACAATGTATGTTTAGTTTGACTTTTAGATGTTTTAAAATTAATTCTAAATATGTAGAATTTATTTTGATATTGTTAGGTCTAATTGAACTAATAAATATTATTATGTTGAATATTATATCTTGAGTTTGAATATTGACCATCGCGAATTTTTTTAATCATTTATTTATAGATAAACAAATTATTTTGATATATTTAAGAGTCTTTTGTTATAAAATATTTTTAGAAATCATCTTTTTCTTTAATAATTAATTTTCAAAGCTTTCATTAGTTAGTTACAGATTTTGAAAAAAATTAAAATATAAAAATTATTTACAAATTATTTCAAATGAAAAACTATTTTATAATTATTTTTTTTTCCAAAAAAAAGTCCATTAATGTGGACAAACACCTAACAAAGTCATATTATTTTGAAAATCTCTCACAAATAGTCTCTAAATTATTGAATACTAAAATAATTTTTTTTATAATTCATAACACCTAAACTTATTTTACGTATGTCTCTTAGATGATTTAAATTATGTCTATTTTATTGTACAATTATCTAAACTTATTATAATCCATAACACCTAAATTTATTTTACAATTGTTTAGGAGATGATTTGAATTATGAAATATGTTTATTTTAAACTTAAATTTATTCTTCAATTCATTTATACATAAATCTATTAAAGTATAACTAAATCTACCTTAAAAAAACTTTTAAGTGAAACCAAACCACACGAAATGTTCTCTATTATGGGATAGAAGCTATCAAGTTAATGAATTCACACAATTGAATTTGAACAAGTCTTTGATTTCAAGAAATATATACAAGTAAATGATAAATCTGACAATATAAACCAATTGATTGCTAGAATGCATGCAAGAAATTCAAATTCATCATATATTTTGACTAAAATCACATTAATACTAGTCAAAATCAGTTCTGATATAATCTATCATAAAAAAAAGTATGAATTTTTCTTCTTTTCGTTTCAATGTAGGTGAAACATTTCTATCTAAGTATTTGATAAAAAAAAAAAAAACAACCTACAGAGACATGTTCTTTCTTATAACAATCTACAAAAACACTGTAGTACAAAAGATCTCACAAATATTATACCAGAATTAAATCCTTAATGAATTTAATGAAATCTAAACATTAACATAACCCACACAACTATCATCACCATGTTTAATTAAACCAGTAGTGATATTATACTGACTAGTACAATTTAATTCAACACCAACTTTCCTCTTAAACAAATTCAAAATTTTCACCTTTCCATTCATTTTTGTATAGCTGCTAATATTCAAAGCTTGATCTCTAATATCTATGATCCATTGTGGATTATTCACAAGCTTAGCCGCAATAATATCCATCGTGGCGTTAAATCTTGCAGTTCTTCGAGCCTTAGCTTTCCCTCCAGGTGTTAAACCATCTCCAATTTCAACTCCATTATAATAAACATATGTTGTTACTGCTTTGTACTTGAAAGTGAAATAGTTTGTATTCTTCACAGAAATATCAGCAAGAATAGTAACGTTATTACTAGTGCTGAAATTTCCACTTATAAGGGTAACACCGTTCATTTTAACTTCGGGTTCTTTGACATTGTAGACGGTGAAAGCTAGAACAATAATTATAACTACAAATAATAAAAACAGAGCAGTGATACAACCACACCAACGTATACACTTTTTAATTCGAATTGTTTGTTGTTCAGATATGTGTTGTTGTTGATTTTCTGCACTTGGGCTGCTGAAATGAGTTGATAATGATATGAAATTTGGTGCTATGCTTTTGAATTGCTCCCTCGGTGTATGAGCCATCTTTGATTTCTTATCACTTTTTATTTTGTGCGCTCTTTTTGCCACTTACATATATTATATACATTACTACACCTCCCTACTTTTTTATAAGGCACTTTTCATATTTAAAAAAAAATTATATATATATATATATATGTAGAGTATTTTATTTGTCATAAGTATTCTTAACTATATTTAAGGAGAGATAAAGTATTATTAGTAATTGGGTATTCTACCTTGACCGTTCAATTTTATTTTAAACACACGGCAGGAAATAGTATAATCGTTTTGTAATTAGATGTAGATCCATAAACCATTCCCATGATGTCATATGTTTGCATTTTTCAAATGGTTGATAATGATAATGATGGCTCGTTGTCTTGACTTTTTAAATTTAACTTAAACATTGAGGCATTAAAGATGAGTTAGTCCACGATTGATTTATTCCAATACGCGTTTACACCAATGGCCACGGCTAGATACAACCGTTGACTATATAATTAATGGGTATGGCTTGAATTAATGGGAGGGGGATGATTAGAAATGGGATAGTAATAATAAATTAAGACAATCCAAATTGGAAGGAATCGAGTATTGGCGTGATGGAAACGATACTTCTAGTCTTTCTAGAACGAATGTGAAATACAGAATAAAAGATTTCTTCTATCTTAATAATTAATATGATTAATATTTTTGTTCACGGTCAAAATTGAATTTAAGATTTGTTTATATTTTTATATAACAGTTATCAAATCAATTTTATATCTTTTATTAAATATATACATGTGATAGTTAATTTGCATGGAATACTTATTTTTTATTTTTTATGTATGAATTTAATAAACATACAATATTAATGTAAATAATTTTACAACGATGGTTAATATAATTCATAAATTGTATAATTATTGATTAATGAAAATTACAATTATATAGAGAGATAGTTAAATCAATGTCTGTAGTATTTTGAGTTTGAAAAAATTGTTTAAAAATCACAATTTTTGTCACCGAAGATATTATTGGGTTGAGTCGCAAACTAGGTCGCTATCTTTAAGACGTTTCGCTGCACTGCCCAAATTGTGCAAGACAGACTATCAACCACGACGTCCCCAGGATAAAATAGCTCAGATTCACTGTATCAGAGTTCCACTGCACCGTAGAAAATCGTTCTAGAATTACACCCTCAATATGACTGTTAAAGTCACTCTCAATATAACGGTTAAAGTCACTCTTAATAAGCCGATTAAAGTCTCGCAATATAGTACTATGACCACTCATAAATCAAAATGACTACACTTACAAGACTGCGGCATGCGGCATAAAAAACACTTTAAAATGATACTAGTATTATGACCACTCAAAAATCGACGGGACTACGGTATAAAACCGCTCTAAAAGGATAGTGATATTAGGACCACTCAAAACTCGACAAAACTACGACATAACAATCGCTCTAAAATATCGAAGGGACTACGATATAACAACGGCTTTAGAAGAATGAAGGGACAGAAAGAAAGGGGAGAAGTGACTCGGTAACAATCGAGCAGAATATAATAGGGAGAAAAGAAAAAGTTGGGAAATACATCCAACTTTGGTGTGCTTTTCACAATAAATTGACACTCTTTATATGGTGATGGAAGCAAACCCACATATGTTTTCTAACCAATATGAGACTTCAACAAAATTTTGAGAATATTTATATAGTGATTAAAACTATTCAAAATGAGAGTTTTCCAATGTGGGACTTCAACAATTTTTAAATTCACACATTATGTTCCAACAATCCTCCACTTCAATTAAAAAAGTTGTTTCTAAAATAGCGTCGAACGCTTCTATAAGATTGTGCATAAACAAAGGTGTCTATGACTTGAACCTTTGCATAGCAAGTAAGATTTTGATTTAACAAGAGTGACTCGTAGTCTTAAACTCTATCTCGGATATCAAACCCACACACAACCTTTTCATTGGGTGTATTCTAAAAAACCCGTGCATTTATGGCCCTACACGTCTATCCCAGTATAGTGAACGCTTAGGAATTTCGCCTCAAAATTCCATAGGAAGCGGCCCCACTTCCACATTCTCATAGGTGAGTCTATCAAGAGTACTCTTTTAGCTAGGTACTCCACTCCACATACATAGAGTATAGATCTCATTAAGAGTTTCTATTATCTCATCCTATCATCGCTACAAAAATCATGCTTCTCTGATATATAATAGCATGTTTATCTCATATCATTTCACAACTTGTTATTACCCATTGAACCTAATTCTTGGGATCTCCAGTCTTTTAGGTCAGGTTCCTATCATGAGTGACTCTATAGGATTTAGTCTCATCCTTTTGGATGTATTTATGACTTTCTCTCTAGTCAATCCTTTCGTCAAAGGATCTGCTAAATTATCATCAGTGCATACATGATCAACTATTACAGCTCCTTTAGTAAGTAATTCTCTAACTATGTTGTGCTTACGACATATTTGTCGTTTCTTACCGTTGTAATAACGGTTCTCAATTTTCGCAATAGTCGCAATACTACTGCAGTGGATCAACACAACTGACATATGTTTTTCCCATAAAGGGATCTCAACTAACAAGCATCTCAACCAACTCGCTTCATCACTAGTAGTAGCCAGTGCTATCATTTCAGACTCCATAGTGGACTGAGCCAATATCGTCTGTTCTTCGATTTCCAAGATACATCACCATCGGCTATACTAAAATTATAGCCACTAGTTGCTTTGGAGACATCTGACAAGGTGTTCCAATCAGCATCACTGTATTTTTCAAGGATGGTAGGAAATCTTTGATAATATAATCCTAGACTCATGGTCCTTTTTAGGTATTTCATGACTCTTTTGATAGTGTGCCAATGCTCTTTACTAGGTCTACTGGTAAACCTGCACAATAGTCCCATGACGTAGGCAATGTCGGGTCTAGTACAATCAGTGGCATACTTGAGGCTGCCAATGATGCTCACATATTCAGTTTGTCTAACACCTTCACCAATGTTCCAAGCAAGTTTACAGTCAAAGTATTTATATTTCTTTAGGATCTTTTCAACATAGTGAGACTGATCCAAAGAAATTTCCTTTTATGACCTAGTAATCTTGATTCCTAATATTACATTCGCTTCTCTGAGGTCTTTCATATCAATGTTGTTACTCAACAATGATTTCAAAGTATTTACAGCATGAATGTTTGAACCAAATATGAGTAAGTCATCTGCATAGAGACATATGATAGTGCAAATGCCATTTTCATATTTGTAATAAATACATTTGTCACTTTCATTCACTTTAACCTCATTCGATATAAGTAAATTGTCAAACTTTTCATGTCATTGCTTAGGAGTTTGTTTAAGACCATACAAAGATTTATCTAACTTACAAACCTTGTTTTCTTGTCCATGAATTACAAAACCTTCAGGTTGTTCCATATAGATTTCTTCTTTTAGTTCACCATTTAAAAAAAGTTGTTTTAACATCCATTTGGTGTATCACCAAGTTATGAATAGCTGCTAGAGAAATAAATACCCTAATGGATGTTATTCTAGTGACTAGTGAAAAAGTGTCCAATAAATCTATATTTTCTCTTTGCCTAAAACCTTTGGCTACAAGGCGTGTCTTGTATTTATCAATAGTTCCATTGGGTTTTAGTTTCTTTTTCAAGATCCATTTATAACCTATTGGTTTGCAACCAGGAGGCAAATCTACTATATGCTAGGTCTTGTTAGATTCTAGAGAATCCATTTCATCGTTTATAGCTTCTTGCCAAATATCTGCATCCAATGATGACAAGGCTTCTTTGAGATTTGCAGGATCCTCTTCTAAATTATATGTCATATATTCTGGTCCATAATCTTTAGCAACTCTGATTCTCTTACTTCTTCGAGTTTGCAATTCACCTTATTTTGTTGCTTTCAGTGCTTCTTGTCACGAGAGTATGACTTGGTTTGCTGCCTCCACTATTTCTCGATTTGAAATGGAATTTATTTTCATAGAAGTCAACATTATTTGACTCTATGATCACTTTCGCATTTAGGTCATAAAACCTATACGTTTTACTGTTTACTACATACCCAATGAATACACATTCATAGGCTCTACTGGCGAGTTTAATTCGTTTGGGATCGGGGATTCTGACATAAGCTAGACAACCCCATGTTCGAAGATAAGACAAGTTTGGTTGTATTTTCTTTATTATCTCATATGGAGATGTTTTGCTTTTAGATTTTGGAACTCTATTCAAAATTTAGCAAACAGTCAAAATAATTTCCCTCCACTAATGAGATGCAACACTAGAGTTAAGCATAATAGCAACAACTAGTTCAGTCAGAGTCATATTCTTTCTTTCACTTTTACCATTCATTTCAGGTGAATAAGGTGTTGTGGTTTCATGTATAATTCCTTGAGTTTTATAAGACTCATTAAGTAAACTAGAATCATACTCTATTCTTTTATATTACGAAATCTCTTCATCTTTCTACTAAATTGATTTTCAATTTCAATTACAAAGATTCTAAACATGTCAAACGATTCGCTTTTATTTTTCATTAGATATACAAAAGTATAGTCAGAACGATCGTCAATAAATGTGATAAAATAACAATTTTCATTTATTATTAAGTCTCATCAAGTTCACATATATCATAATGTAATAAATCTAAAGACTCAAATTCTCTAACTACAGATTTATGTGAACTCTTTGTTATTTTAGCTTGATTACAAAAATCACATTTTTTTTCAAAATCATTTAAAGGTAACATTGGTATTAAACCTGAATTACTTAAGTTTGAAATAACATGTGTTCACATGACAAAGTCTAGCATGTCAAATATTAAAATCACACAACATGTAAACAGAAGGAGACATTCTTAATTTCAACATTTAATTTAAACATGCTTCGGATATAAGTAAACTCTGCCAAATTCAGAAAAATAATGAACAACATTTTTTTTCTAGAGACAAGTTATTATACTTTTTAGATAAAATTCTTTTGTTTTAAGAATTTTTGAAATCCTTCCAAATAGAGGCAATTTGTCGATAATAACAATCAATTTGTCGATAATAACAATCAATTTGAAATTCATCTAAAGTCATACCTTAAGATGATATCTTGAGCTATCTTCTGAATTTTTCCATGTATTTGTCATCGATAATCTGATACTTGAGGTAGCGGCTACAACATACTTTTTAGCTCGAAGTTCGTCGGTATCATATTTCTTCTTTATAGCATTTCAGGCTACAACACATTTTTTAGCTCCAACTTCCCCTTCTTTATAGCATCTCATATGTGTCTAGCACTATTGCTGGAACTGTAGTATTCATACAAATCACCAACAAGTCTATTAAGAATATAATTCTTATAAAGGTAATCATTACCATCCCATGGGTTAATTCTCCAACTTTCTTATCCTTTTCTGTTTGCCTCAAAGAAACAGATCCAATAATGTCTTCGGTTGACATGGCAGAAAAAAAGCGTCTTAAAATTGTTGTATTTTGAGTTTGAAAAAACTGTTTAAAAATCACAATTTGTGTCACCGAAGATATTACTGGGTTGAGTTACGGACTAGGTCGCTATCTTTAAGACGTTTCGCGGCACTGTCCAAATTGTGCAAGGCAGACTATCAACCACGACACCACCAGGATAAAATAGCCCAAATTCACTGCATCGGAGTTCCACTGCACCGTAGAAAACCGTTCTAGAATTACATCATCAATATGATTGTTAAAGCCACTCTCAATATGACGGTTAAAGTCACTCTTAATAAGGCGATTAAAGTCTCGCAATATGGTACTATGACCACTCATAAATCAAAATGACTACACTTAAAAGACTGCGGCATGCGACATAAAAACCACTTTAAAAGGATACTAGTATTATGACCACTCAAAAATCGACGGGACTACGGTATAAAACCGCTATAAAAGGATAGTGGTATTAGGACCACTCAAAACTCGACGGAACTACGGCATAATAACCGCTCTAAAATATCGAAGAGACTACGGTATAACAACCACTTTAAAATATCGAATGGACAGAAAGAGCAGAATATAATAGGGAGAAAAGAAAAAGTTGAGAAATGCATTCATCTTTAATGTGCTTTTCTCAATAAATTGACACTCTTTATATAGTGATGAAAGCAAACTCACATATGTTTTCCAACCAATATAAGACTTCAATAAAATTTTGAGAATATTTATATAGTGATTAAAACTATTCAAAATGAGAGTTTTTTAAATATGAGACTTCAATAATTTTTAAATGCACCTATAATGTTTCAACAATGTCTTTTATTAATTGACTGTAAAATTTCTTTACACGCATAATTTTTTTTGGTTTTTATGTTTATTGAAGTGTGCATCCGATAGCAAATTAAGAATAAAAAAAGAATATAATTTTTGGTATTTATCGTTTGATGAAGGCCGTCTTTGAAATTCTGGATAGGATATTGTGAGTTTCATAAATTTAATGCTCTATATATAACAACATTTTTCTAGTAATAATAACAACAACATCCACATATTGATATTTGAATATCATTTTCGTTGCATTTTTTTTTTTGTGAAATCATTAATGATTTATTTATAATCAAGATTTTTTTAAAATTATTTTCAATTGAAAGCAAGAAAAAAATTATTTGATTTATTTTGTGACATTGTAGATCACAAATATATGATTAAATAGCACCCGTGATCTCTTAACTTAATTTCAGTTAACGTTTTAGTACTTTATCTTTTTTTTTTCGATTTAGTCATTTATTTTAATTTAAGGTGACAATTTGATCTTTTATGTTTTAAAATGTCAATAATGTTATCTTTTTTTTTTACCAAAATTCAAAAAATTCATCAAAATTTTCAACCAAAATCCATGAAATTATTTATATTCTTCAATATAATACAAATTTCATCAAATTTGAAACTTAAATCTTCAAATAAACTCATATTTCCATTTTTAACAACATCAAATAAAGAATGAAATTTGATGAAATTTTTGTATGAGTTTATTTGAATATTTGAGTTACGAATTTGATCAAATTTGTATTATATTAAAGAATATAATTAATTTTATGGGTTTTGATTGAAAATTTTGATGAATTTTTTGAATTTTTGTAAAAAAATGATAATATTGTTGACATTTTAAAACATAAAAGATTAAATTGTCACTTAAAATTAAAATAAAGGACTAAATCGGGAAGAAAAAAAATAAAGGACTAAAACGTTAATTAAAATTAAGTTAAGAGACCACGAGTGCTATTTAACTCAAATACAATTTTAATTTCGAAAAAGTCCTCTTAATAGATGTAATAGTAACACTAGCAGTTAATATTATTCTATAAGCTATGCATGCAATAAGAGAACAATGAAATATTTTAAGAGAAGTTAAGAAAGCTTGATTTTCGATTCAATTGTTAGAATCTCTATGTTAGCTTTTAATTCTTCAATTAGAATTTCAACTTCAAGATCATAAGAATGGTCATATTTCATTTTAAAAAAACTCCTTCTTACCTAATATTTATGCTTATTCAGAAAAATTTTCCATTAAAAATAAGTGATAAAATTATCTTTTGTCTATAAATGTCTATGAGTTGATTTTTGTTTTTCTTTAAGTTTTCTATTTTAGTCTAGAGTTTCTAATACTTTTGGTCTCTATATCGATTTTAAACATCTAAAAAAAGTTTTGGGACCAATTATTTTATGAAAACATTTATGTTTCCATTTTTTAAAATATGTATTCATTTTATTTTTGATGAGCAACTCTGGAAGTAAATAATTATCACATAAATAAAATAAAATGGTAGTTAATAAATATGCATTTTAAAAAAAGATAATTTTTTAATATTTTCATTATTTTTAAAAACAAAGTCAATTATTTACTTCTAAACAATTATTATAAAATTCAAGTTAATTAAAAAAACATTCAATTGTCTCCGTCAACATGCCTTGTCAGCCATTTTGGTGGATCAAATTTATACGAGGCACCAAAAGTAGATAATATGATATTAGACGAATGAAATCTTACTTGTTTTGTGAATCAAATTAACACTACTGTAATAAAAAACTTGACAAATATAATATTTTATGAAAAATAAAATATGACGTTTGTTGTATTTTATACAATATTATAATGATATAGTTAAATTTTGTTTTAGAAAATTTGCAAGAGACAAGTTTTTCAAAACAGATCTGGAAAACGCATACAATAATAATATATTTTTTAAAATTAAATCTTTCCCACTGATTTTTATTTTGTGTGTGGGTTCTAAGAAAGGTTAAAGGGAGGGGAAAAAAAAGAAGAAAAAGAGTTGTGTGATGAATATCATAAAGAAAGAGTCGTTGAATTAAGTGATTATCTACCCAACTAAAAAAATAATATCTGGTACAAGATAAGTTCTGTTATCCACCTAAGCTTACACAAAATTGACAAAGATATCAGAAACAAAGAATGAATATTACGAGACCAAGTTCCAAAATTTAAACTTATTTGAAGACTCAACCGTCAAGAGGAACAAATTTTTATGTCAAAGTACATACAACTTTCATTAAATGACAACCACGATTCTTGTCATCGATTCTATTATCAAGACATATTTAAACTTACTTTTTACCCTCAAGTTGAAGTGACAAAAATAATGGTAGTATGGTACAGTTCGATAGGGAGATCCTAAATAGAAGCTAGATACAAATTATATATCCTCTCATTTGATCACCATTTTTTTACATGTATAACTTTGCACATGGTAAGTTTTATTAATTTTGGTCAAATTTTTTTTTATTCACTTAGGGAGACATAGGTGGTATTAAATTAGGCAAAGTTTGGAATGAGAAGCAATTATACATAAAGAGAAATTTGTCCACCATTAACCAGTACTTAAAAATTGTTTAAAATTTTAACGATCACATATATTATATTTTCGTTGTAGATATTAATTATCATTTTTATTTTCATGACTAAGATAATGACTTAAATGATACCGATTCAATAAAAATAAGAAAAAATAAATATATCATATTAAATCAATATCAATTAAGTCACTCTCTTATTCATAAAAACGGGAAGAGTCATAAACTATTGCTTTTGAAAAATATCATCAACTATCGTTAAATTTTCTAATAATTTTTAAGCATTGGTTCATGGCGTTAGAAATTATCTTAAATACAAATTGACTCGGTCATGAAAGACCAAGCTTGACGCGTGTGTATTTATTTATTTATTTATTTGAGTGTGGATTTGTTAACTTCAAAAGTAAATATGTGATAAATTATTTTACTTAATAACTCAATATTAATGAAGAATTTCACTAACTTAATTGTCAAATCAAAAGTTCATATAGAGTATATCAACTCCACAAATTTTTATAAAATTTTAAAACTATTTGATACTTTATCAAATAATTTCAAATGAAAAAGTAAAATAATTTTTTTAAAATATTAATAAATATCGATGGTTAGATTACATAACTATAAATTTCAAAGTTATTTTAAATTTTTTATATTTAATCATTAAAATATTGTGTCAATAATCAACGGTTGAATTAATAAAATTTATCGTTCATTTAAGTTATTAAGTTGAGCAACTAACTGCATCATTATTCTTGGCAACATTTTCTCGTATGGGAAGAGGAGTTCAAAACTCAAGTGACCAAATTAAACCAATAGACTTCTAACGTTGGCACTTACATTTCCTTAACCACAATCTTGTTTTTGGATCTGGATTCCCTTTAAAATATTGAAATATCAACCAAATTAATTTAAATGATTGATTGATTAGTGATATTTTTGATGGCATAGGTAACATTTGTAAGGTCTATATGATAAACTTACATTATAATGGATAATTTATAGCTTATAACCCTAGGAGCTAAATCAACTGAAGTATTTAATAAAATTAACGGTTTAATTTGCATAAAAAATAGAAAATTACATAAAAGGATATTTTTAATTAAAAATAAAGTTTATAATTTATGCTTAAAATATTTTAAAAATAGTAACTTAAATTTAATTTTTTATTAATTTAAAATTTATCAATGTAATATTTAATTAATTAATTTATCTATATTATTTTTAAATAAAATAAATAAAATATTTACTTTAAAATATTAATTGTTTTTAAACTTAAATGATTTATAAATAATTTAAAATTATAATAATTAAATTATTTTATAATAGTTATTTTAAAATTATTTTTACAAATTATTTATTTAAACAATTTTAAAATTATTTATTTTAAGTTATAATAAATAAATTTTAAAGAGTAGAAAAATATTTTAGCTACTATAATAAAAGTAAAATTTAAAGAAAAAATATAAGCTATAAACTATTTAAATTAACTTATAAAAAAATATTATAAATCCATAAATTACTGTTATTATACAGAGTTTATAGCTCGATTTTTGACCTTACCAAACATAAGCTTATAATATAATATATTGTAATTTATAAAAGCTTATATGTAGTGTGAGTTGAATTTGTCATGCAATTATGTCTCATGGGATGGGGTGCTCATGCAACCAAAAAGATAGGTTAAATGGTGTACTCGACTCTTGCAATTTAATGTTAAAGCATTTTAACATATTTTTTATTTTTAAAACAATGTATCATTTTCAAAATAAAAAAAAATACATTAACATGCTATAGCAATAAATTAAAATTAAAAGAGTCTATCGAAAACCTTTTTTGAGTATAATAAGGGTGTCTTTTGTATAAAACTTTATAACATATAGAGTTGAATGTAACACTTTCATGATAAAATTTCAATTTTTAGTATTTTAACGAGTATTACTGAAACACTTGTTAACATTTTTTTTTTATAATAAAAATTGTGAGTGGTACAATATGCATGTCACTCTAGATTAAAAAGGAAGAAAGTCATACTTTAGGTTGGAGACTTTAAGGGAATCTCACGCTATCCATTCGATTTCATTTCATTGTAAAATGGAATTGTACTCTTTATTGGAGACTTCAAAGGAGTCTTATTGGCCATACGATTTCTTTATACAAACCTTAAAAAGATCCCATTTTATGTATTCAATACAAATTAAATAGTTAATAGATATCTCAACACATGTTAAAAATAATTAATATATTATCTTTGTTTATCTTTTAAATTTGTAAAAGACTGAAAAAGTAAGGGCATGACATCGTTCTCTACCATAGAATTCATGTGCTTCTTTGTATTTATTTCGTTGCCGAGAGTAACGTACTATAACGGTAATTTATAACATTAACTATGATTTTAAATTTCAGCTGCAATTACGATTAAGTTATAAATATTTATATTGCATTTTTGTTTACGAATACATGCAATTGATGCGGTCTAAATGGAACTGCGATACCATTGCAGAGCAGAATACTTCAAAATTGGTAATATTAAAGCCATTACCATGACTTTTATTTGTGAATGGTATGATGATGATATGCATAGTGATATTTTATTTTCAATAGAGATTGTAGTTTTATTTGGAGAGATAAACTTGTTGTTTAAGAGAATCCAAAAGAATTAATGGACCTATTACTTACATCCATGTGTGGCGTATTTGTTCGGTATTTTAAGGAAGTTACTTAAAATGATGACCACTATGTTGTTGTAAGGAAAAACTTTTACTTTGGTGGAAATACATGTAATTTCATTTGTTTGTATATTTTATACAGAAAAAGAATATTATACATATACAGTGAGACGGTGGCTAATGCCATTCCTGAGAGACAAATTCTATGGACAATAAAAAGAGTTCAATGTACTGTTGAAATCTTTTTCGTCAAATATCCCTTTCTATAATATAGCCTTCTTGTAAAAATATTACAACTTAAATAGAAGTGGTGTGAAGATGTAACACAACAAGCGTTTATTTTATTGAGCGGTGGTTGAACACGGTAAGGTAAGATAACCGACTCTTAAAAATGATTAAAAAAAGTAATAGATCTGACCAATAAAAAAAATAGTGGTAACACACATACATATATATATATATATATAATTCAAAACACAAACACACAAATAAGATTTTTAAAATTAATTTTTAATTATTTATCAAAATTCCTATCAAAAAATTTGTCTATCAAAATTATTTCATTGTATATCTTTTAAATTGTAAAAAAAAACATAAAAATAGTGACATAATCTTGATTTGAATTTTGAACAATGTACAAAAGACTCAAAATTTCTCACTTTATCTGAAGAACTAACATATAATCATAAATAAATTTGTAGTATAATTACTAATATCATAAATTGTTGAGTTAAAAGACTTTTTTTTTTTAACTAAATCTATTTTTTAAGACCTAAAGTTGTTGCTTTTGTGGCTTTGCCCTTGAGTTTGGCCCAGCTTACATTGTCACCTCTCATTCTTTTACCACCACTCTATTCACCTTGACGGTCATCACTATCATTACCACCATCACCATGATCATCATCATCGTCACCAAATGATATTGTTGGACGGTAAACATAATCTAATCGGTAATATGTATAAAGGTGTGTGAGACCAATATCTTTAGTTGGTTGTGTATATAAAGTTTTATTTAAGGTTTTGAAAAATAGATTAAAGAGTGTTATTTAGAAGGTGATAGATGAATTGCAATCGACTTTTGTGAAAGGAAGATAAGTTGTAGATTATATTTTTTTTAGCAAATAAGGTTGTGGATGAGGCTACAAAAAAAGAAACAGAAGTGATATGTTTAAGGTTGATTTTGAAAAGACATATGATTTTGTGGAGTGATCGTATTTGGATGTGATTATGGCAAAGATGAAGTTTCCAACAAGATGGAGACATTAGATTTTTCAATGCCCTAGCACAACATGAACTTCGATATTGGTTAATGTGAGTCCTAGAAACAAATTTTCTTTGGCGAGGAGTCTTAGACAAGGAGATCTCTTGTCGGTGTTTTTGTTTCTTATTGCAGTGGAATGATTAAATGTTGTGTTCCAATCCGTAATGATTTTGGGTCTCTTCAAAGGAGCTCAAATACATGACATTATTGATTTTCGAGTGTCTCATTTACAATTTGCATATGATACTTCAATTTCCGATGAGAAGAGTTTGGCAAACATTCACGCTATAAAATCAATTTTACCCATTTTCAATTGACATTGAGGTTGAAATTTAATTTTCATAAGATTCTATTGGTTTGAGTAAATGATAATATGTTTTGGCTGGCAAATCTCTATTTAATTATTTGGACTTGTCTATTGATAATAATTCGAGAAAGTTGGAGTTTTGGAATCTGAATATAGAGATAGTTCTCCATAAGTTGTCTGTCTAGAAGAGTCGTAATCCTTCTTTGAGAAGTCATCTTGTGCTTTTAAAATTTGTCTTGTTTGTATCGTCAGTTTATTTTCTTTTCTTCTTTAAAACTCCCTCATATATATCATTTTTCTTTGGGAAAGTGACGAGACTCATAGAATCTATTGATCTAAGTAATAATAGTTTGTGCTTGTAATTGTGATCACTCAAGTTTTACTCTTGATTAACAACGGTTTTAAAATATTGATTATCAAATGTGTAATATATTGTTTACAAATACATGCTTTTTTTAAATATAATATATATATATATATATTAATTTAAAAAGTTTTAAAGAATATTTTGTGATGATGATGATTAAATAACAAAGCTTGGTGCCTCCTCCAATGATGCTTCACTATAGTCCTCACGGTCTTTCTAGCTTTTTGTGGGCTGATAGCTAGAGGGTGGTCTTAAGAAAGCCTTATTTTTGTGTCCTTATTTCCTTCTGTTCCCTTTTTCTTTTGTTATCGATCCATCACTACCAAAAGAAAACGTATAAGGCATGTTAGACATGTTTGATCAACGTGAGAGGAGATATACATAAAAATTAATTATTATATCATATTTAATGTTTGATAAACCAACACAATAAATTAATTCAGAATTTTATCTTATTTAGTCTCTTTAGTTAAATTTTTTATCATGAATATGAGTTAAGTTAGAAATCAGTAGGATAGAATAAGAACTGTAATTTACTTAATTATCCTTATAAAATATAATTTAAAATATAATAAAATATAGATAAAAACAATTTATAAAAATATAATCTAAAATATGTATCTAATCGAATATAAATATAAAAATAATTAATAGAATTTGATATTAAACTTAAAAATGAAGTTTTCATAATTAATTTAAAAAATATTTATGATTTTATCACAATGGTAGTTTTGTCTTTTTATATAATTTAATTAGTTAGTATTCAAAGTTATAAAAATAACTTAATTGAATTTTTTAAAAATAAATATAATTTATTTTCAACGGTATGTTTGTCATTTATATATAATATATACC
>JBBPBO010000005.1:3342032-3377493 GCA_037974295.1 Cicer cuneatum
TCTTTATTTACATTTTAACAAATAAAATAGAATTATTTAGTTACTTGTAATTTTTTTTAAATTTAAATTATTTATTTAATAATATCAATGGATAGTTTTAAATATAATCATTATTTATTTAGTATTTTTTTGTTAACTTATAATATTTAAAATATAACAAGTTAATTTAAAAAAAAAACTAATATGAAATTGGTCACAATGATAGTTTTATTATTTAAATATAATATATATTATCATGTCATAATGAGATATATAAAACACAATAATATTTATTCTATCACTATTATATCTTATCTTATATCTCTTCTATCTTACGCATCAAATAGAACCATAAGGTATAATATAAAATTCATATGGTTATTAATCAACACATATGCTCTATAACTTTACTTTTAGTTGACAATTAATAAATCCACCCTCCATCATTATGCAGAAGAAATTATGCATTTGAAGAAAAAAGTGATACCCAAATGGTACCTTCACTACTTTTCATGAGATTTTAGAATAATTAGGGTGGCCCGTGAAAAGGCACGGTGAGATCAAATTCCCAATATTCTTTGATGCTGTTTGTAACCTATGTGCAGATAATATATTAAAGCAGATATTTAACCAGATGAGCGCATCAACTCAGTTGTTTAATTTGCATTCTTTACTATCTATCCATAATGTGTATGATACAAAAGATATATAAAATGATAACACTAGTGGTTACCTTGATAAAAGAAAACACTATATTAGTCTCATTTACATACATATAGACCCTTCCTGAATAAAAAAGCCAAACAAGAAATCAGGGTTCTGTTGAGAGAGAGTCAAAAGCAAGTACTCATTCTCCTTTACATGAAGATCCCAGGTTGAGTTACCTTTTGCACCCCCATTTTCTGGAATTCCTCGAATTTTCTCAAAGAAAAATGAGGAAGTTACTCTGAAAAAATACTCAATCCCTTGTATACCCTTACCTTTTTATACTCAAAATTGTCCATTTCAATTCACTGCGGATCTATCTGCAATAATCAACGTGGCTTCCAATTAGGCCAATGTCTCCAACGTGTACTGTACGGTGCATAGGCTGCGGATATCTCTGTTTCTTTGCAGCCACATGTATGATGAAATGTCAATCATGTTTGCTGTCTGGTATGTACGATGCTTTACATTCTATACAAAAAAGGTTTTAGCTTATTGAACATAATCATATAATCAGGCCACACCAATTTGCTCTAATGGGTTTCAGCTATGACGTGGTGTCTTAACTAAATACAGAGTAGAGAGCTCCATCAAAATTAGTTAGTTAGAATTAGAAATGCTCCTTGTGGAACTCAAATTTTGTAGGACCTTTTTCATTGAACTCATAGCATAGCTTGTTAAGTTCTTTGGCCAAAACTGGTGCGCCACAATAAAATACCCCTGATACAAATTAAGACAGCCATAATGTCAGTACATCAACAACATAAAAAAAATATCTACCATACTACCTAGTATGAAGTACCAACATACGCTTGATGAAGACTAACTGACCTATTCGTCCACTATAGTGCTTGGAACACATTTTAGAGAAAACCTTCTTCCAATTAGGCCTAGCAAAATGTGTTCGTACCTGGTAAGTAGAAATTCAAAAAATCGGTAGTTATAATCTACTCACTCCTGATTCCGGAATTAGAAATTAAAAGAGAATCAAGGGCAGTGTACAATCATGCATAGTAAATGACAAAAATTGAAGACTTACCCTGGTTCCGGAAACAATATCAACTCCATTTTTGGCATGGTTAAGGGCTTGAACCATGGTGATGAGTGCCGATCTAGCATCTCCTTCCTCATAAACGCTAGTCAAGTAGTTGTGCATCTCAATGACACCCTGAAGTCCATAATTTGACGTTTAATATTAGCCATTGCAAGTAATCCTTATTCATCTTGCATCAGGGAAAAGGAATACTTATAATTCTTCAGGAGCAAGTATCTATAAGATAAATAAATCGTCTGCAATAACCAATAATACCCTTTGATCAAGCTCAGCTACTTCATTCATGACTCCTTTGAACCAATCAAAAGAGCCTTGCTCTCTTGTAACCCAGTAGAAATAAGCATTGGTAGTCTTCAATATTTTCTTCCTTTTTGGAGCAATTTTGTAAAGAGATGGTGAATCGGTACTACCAACGCTAAGGTCTGAACCTCTACTTGTATCAGAGACTGAATCCTGGATGGAAATAAAGTTGATTGCTATTTTAGTCGTACTATATTTACATACAAATGCTCAAATGAGAATCAGTATGTATAACATATAATTGTTACTTTTTATATATGAATTTTAACACGTTGAATACTATCAGCAGCACTCACCGCCAGCTCCTCCATTTTGATAATGTTGTTGAGAAGATCTTTCAGAATGCTGATGAAAGGAGTTGCTCCTATACCGAGACCGACCAGTAACAAGACATCATATTTTCTATAGTCTTGTGCTGGCGCTCCGTAAGGTCCATCTATCTTTAACTTCGGCAAACTTTATCAACAGTTAACAAGAAGTAAGCATGCATTTCAGTATAAATTATAGTTGATGACCAAAAATTTGGAGGCAAAAAAATATTCCAAGTGCTACATGTACCTTTTCTTTGTTGTTTCATCAGCCCTGAGAAGGCCACTCCTCCCAGACTCAGGAGGCTCACAAGCCTCAGAAAATACCCTTTTAAGTTCCTGAGTCCAGTCACCCAGTTGCCGAATGTGAACACTCAGATAGTCATCTCCAGGGGCTGATGTAATAGAAAATGGATGCCTGTCATACATATATTGCCCATATTGCTATTAGATACCAACACTAAATTGGGCAAAGATGCCATAGGTTTCGCTCTAAAACATAATCAAGACTGATAGTTCTAAATTGTGGTTCCCAATAGCAATTGAGGTTTAAATATAAAGGTTTTAGAGATCTCTGCAAAGACATTGCCGCTGCATTTGATGCAATATCAAGGTTAGCCGTGTTACTGCAAATGCAGCCGAAATTTAGATCATATATTGCTTACTAAAAGGCGATAGCACTTCACTTTCCCCTTCTTTTCTAGTTCAATATCCTTGGCCAAAAGTACTGCACCTACTATCCCTGTTTTATTGATACTAACATGCAAATGGTGGTTAATTATCCCAACTCTATATTACTTTCTCTCCTTTTACTTAAAAAACTCTTTCTTGTTTTTAATTTCAATCCACTAAAAACCCAAATATTATATATATGAAGCATGATGTAAATTGTAACGCAACAACATGCAACAAAAAAATACCACAGCCATTGCAAAATAATGTAAAAAAATCAAAATGCAACTTACCACTCAAACGGAGAAACGGCGGGACACTGTACAAACATGTATTGTCCACTCTTGTAGCGAAATTGAGGAGGCTTAGACATTTGCAATGTGAGAACATTTCCAGGATAAATAGCAACCTAAATATGTTTTCCACATTTAAAAAGAAAGAATAGGAAAGTAGTTAACGTTGGTTCATATACAAGATATATAGTTTGATTTATAAAAAATGACAGTGAGTCATGTGTAACGTCTGAGGTCTAGGTCCTTGCACAAGTTACTTTGTAGGGCTCCACTCACTAGATATATACAATTAGCCCAGACCAACCAATTTTATGCAAAACAAATAATAAGCCATATTAATAATGAAGTTGGAACCAATTAAGAGCCTAGCACTGATCATTTCACTATCTATATGCTCACCTTTATTAGACGTACTGTATAAAAACCAGAACGAAATAATCTCAGCGTTCTTTCTGATGCATAGAGTAAAACTGGAACTGCAAGATACATCCATGTCTGAAATAAAAAATCAAGGTGTCAAATAACTGATCACTTTAAACATTGCACTTGATACATATCCTAAATAATTGAAATCCGATACTAAAATTTCTATACCGTTTTCAAGTACCATTTGTGCACGAGGTAAAGTTTTACACCGTGAACGACGAGCAGGACATAGACAATGACAAACAGATGGTGTGAATACCAGAAGGCATTGAAGCCAGTGAGCTTATTAAATGGTTTAGGCAGCTTAATGAGATTTCTTCTGAACCATGTTGTTGCGAGGATAAATGCTATTGCCATCAAAATAACCATCAAAATTCCAGTCACAGCCTCAACCCCTTTAAGTATGTCTCCGTAATTGGGTTTTTGACGACCAAATACACCTTTCAAATACTTCTGATAATCAGCTTCAGACGAATTTACAAGTCTTGGAAAATCACAAGCAAGGTGATCCCCAACATGAAGTATAACACCAATCACAATTGCCCCAGCAATTGTCTGTAAAAATCAGCAAGTAAAAATGGATATCATAAACTTCACTATATAATTTACATAAATTTGTTGTTTCAGTTTCTGTTATCTTTTTAATTTTGACAAAAAATATTTCTTTATGTTAAGGTTATAGTATAGTTTTATACACTGTCATTATTTTTGCATGATATGACGACAGAAAAGACCAAAAAAGAATAGTCTCCAAACTCTGCAGGTTTCCTTGTGGTATGAATACCTTATGGAAGTTGATGTTGTCGTCAAAAGGTACAACATAAGAAAGCTTGGTAGACCTGAGCCAAGTTATGGTGTTTCTACAGACGGGCAAGAGAGTAAGTGCCATGTTGAGCTTCAGGGTCTCGGCCGCACCTTTGGCTGTGAGAAGACAGTAACCCATGATATGAAAAGCATCCTTTTTCTTGTACTGAATAAACTTCCACGTGAAGAGCCCAATCATTATGCAAACCCACAATGTTAAAAGCCAAAGTCTCTTCCAATTCTCTTGCAAATAGTAAAGAAATCTGCGGCTCATCCTATGTATAGGATTTTTCTTTCTTAGACCCTGTAGATTCTGGCTCAATGCTTGGCTTGTATAGCTTAGAGCTTGACTGTAGTTGAGATACGTGTCCTTTTGTAAAAGAAGTGTCTCCAGCTGCCATAACTGCAAGAAATAGCATATATAATGATAATCCAAAATGCCTCAAAACAATCTCAAGTTGAGTTGTGTAAAACACATTTCAGCATGTCAACTGTGTGCATTATTAGCATTACAGGAGTAATAGAATGAGTAAGGTGTAAGCGTAGCCAGTGAAAAAACAGAAAGGCCACTTGGGAACTGAAGCTTTATGAAACATGTACCTCTCAAACACCATTTAGCAGGAATTATGAAATCACAATCTCAGTAATATTGCCGTTTGTCCCACTCAACCCATGACATAAACTAACAACTAATTGTATTGATTCTTTTGCAACTCACCCCCTCCCCTCCCTCCAATAGGAGAGGATGTAAATTGCAAAAGAATCAATTCCTATATCAGGTTTTGAAGTCCACAATTGAGAAAAGAATGGCAGAAAAAGTGAAATTAATCGATGAATGTTCACTATTAATAAAATCAGCATGCAATAGCTGCAACTATACCCCTGGTATTTTCTGCCACTGTAATGTTCACTATTACTTTTTACCTTTGAAGTTTAGAGTTGTAAAAATCATACAAAAACCATTACTGTTTAAAAGTATATCGAATAAATTGAAAGTTATGTATTTTTTTACAGATAAAAAAAAGATAGTTATGTTGGTCAAAGAAATATCGAGATCACTATTCAATAATTTATATTAACCAGCATCACTACTTGCTTACACAAGGAACCAAACGATTAGAAGTATCAGCTTAATCATACTACGTACATGGAGACAAAGTCATCCCTAGCTAATTGAGTTTACGTTGAATTTGTTAATGAAGTTAAAGGATGAAGAAATAATATAGTATAAGGAGTAGTTGCAAGTAACATACGACGATGTTGTTTTATCAATTTATCTGTTAAACTTATAACAAGTAGTTAGTTTGCAATAATTTATCATTTAAAGTATATGCCTGGTTTTTCTTTCCCTTATTTTTCTACACAGTTGAACAACATTGGAAGTATATATGGATTTGACTAAGTAAGTAACTCACTTTAGATATCAACCATTGACAATTAAATGAGTGGTTGATATTATGTGCACATGCATGACCACTCATAAGTCGTGATAATATATTCACTCACTTTATCAATTTCTTACTTTAGAGGAGCCAAATGCTTGTCTGACATGATCAATTATACAAGTTGGGCCAACTGTGGACTAAAGAAAGGGTCTAAGTCCAACACCGACTGAATTAAGGTACGTAAACCAAAGTAGGATACCAATGAGCAATGGATCATCATATTTATTCTTATTTTTGTCTAATGGAAATTATATAAAATGATTATGTCAACGTCATACCAAAATCATTAGTTTATTTTTTTGACAGGAATACAATCATTAGTTTATGATCATTGTTCAATTGAATAGGCTGGAAAAACTAGATTTAATTACAAAATTGACGTTCACTTAAATTCAACTATTGGAATTTTAATCACTTGACAGTTTGTTATACATGTTGATATATCTTATCATAATCTCTGTCAACGTTATCATTGTACTGTATTATGTTATGTATCCTGATCCTCTAAAGTGTCCATTATTGTGAAGGAGTCAAATTCAAATAAATTAATATAGGCACCATTTTTTGGCTTAATTATTATTCCTTTTACTATGTCAATTAAGCAAAATCATTTTGTCCAAATTTAATTATCATTTTACAATATTAATGAAATATTAATTATTACTTTTTCTATGAGATTAATTTTCATACATTTAAAAAAATTTACATCATCAATAAATGATAGTCACCCATATCTATGACTTTTAAAAAAAAAACTATGGTCAAAATCAAATGTTTTTAATGATATTAAGATTATTATTTATTGATAGTGTCAAAATATATACACAATGTATATTAAGAGAAAATAGGACATACACAGTTGATGGTGTAATTTTTTTTTTACTCTTGACATCTAATTAAAGTAGAGTCTTTGAAATTATAGAGATATACCGTGACTTCTCATGGGATGTCGGTGTAAAACTATTTTTACAAATACGATTGTTAAACTCATAAATTAAATCGTTTTTCTTTTTTTTTGTCTTATAGAATGAATGGTAAATAACATTATAAACTTAAAACTGTTAAAACTGAGTAAAAATACAAGACAAAAATATCAATATAGCAATTTCAGCATTTACCGAAACTTAAAAAACAATTAAATCACTTTTCTATTAGCATACTATTATTTATTACTATATTAATTATTATTATTATTGATATATTTTTAATAGCTGATTTACATATACTTATCTAAACTTAATTAATACGAGAGGCTAATTATAATGACTGTATATAAAAAATATGTTGTTTAAAAATAATCCATATATATATATATATATATATATATATATATATATATATAGAAAGAGATTGATTTCCCACCTCGATGTAGCCAAGTCTTTCGGGGTCTAACTCTTCCATGATCAGAGCTGCATATTCTTCGGCCTGCTCCTTCAATCTGGATAACTTATTTGCAGAAGCGCTTAACATGATGATCTGGAAAGCAAGAAATACAGCCAATATTTGTCTAATGAAGTATATTTAATTTTAAAAATTAATTAAACAAAATATTACGTGTTTAAGAAAATGTCTATCCTTTGTCCAAAAAAAGTCTATCTTGTGAGAAGAAAAACTTTTTAGAGGAAAATGACGACCATGCCCTCACCAACTCCACTGAGAACGTCTCTCACAATGAATTCCACGAATTTGGTAAAATCAGAAAAATGAAAGCGCCATCTCTATGACTATGACCAAAACCGAAAAAAGTAAGACATACATGGTTCACTGACTCTTGAATATCTACTACTACCAAGTACCAACTACTAATATTCTGTTCTAGAACACGGAAAATGTCAGTGTGAGGTGTATACATACGATTTTGAAGTATTTATTTTTAATAACCAATTTATTTATTTTCGGACAATTGAAAAAAGAGTGTGCTTGTTCTATCAAATTTTAACAAATAATTAAATTAATTTCCCACTAACTTATCATATTAAAATATACAATTTAAAAGTTCTGATGATGTTAAATTTATATCCTAATAACTCTGAATTATTAAAATGTCATTCAGCTGCAATTAATGATCAATTAATTTACTACTAATACATATATCAATTTGCAAATGTCAGTAGAATTTCCCTTACCCTTTACGTTTCGCCCATTCCAGCCTAATGTTTATTAAACACATGGATGCAACGTTTCACGTAAATAATAATAAGAAGAAAAGTTTATATTATTAAAAAAATGAGTATATTGAAATTATTAAGATGAAACCACTAGGTTGAATGTTCAAACACAAATATAGTAAACAAATAGATCAGTTGAATATAAAATGAGGGATAAAATTGAATATCAAATAAAAATCGTTTGTACCTCTTTCACTTCTTCTTCGGTGATTCTTCCATCTTCATTCTTGTCCACCCTGTGAAGACATTTAAAACTTATTTTAAAATTAAAAAAATAAGATACTTAATTATCATAATAATTGAATTACAAGCAAAGAAAGCGTCGAAGTAACATTAAATATTAAAACAAATATACGGTGACATTTAATAATAAAGTGTTAATAATAAAGTGTTTAATTTGACATTTGATAATGCAAGCTAGAAAGGTAACCCTCGAGGATTATTAATCACTAATTAAATAATAAAAGTAAAACAATAAACAACAATCATTAAAAGATTACATGTCGAAGAAGATCTGGAGCCGTGAATCAAAACTTTGATCCGTAATTTGCGACCAGAATTCGAAAAGTTCTTCCCCATTGATCTTATCAACCTTCAACCTTCGTTTACGACCTAGAGCATCAAAGAGTTCCAGAGCGAATTCCTTTGAATCTTTCATACCTTCACAAAATAAGTAGCAAGTGAAACAAATTTTAGGTCATAAAATTCACAAAACTTAAATGCATTGAAACGAAGAATCAGAAAATTAATCAAACGGCTAAATGAACAATGCAAGATTATGAATCGAGATTTGAAAAAGAGGAATAGACCTATGCATTGACCGAAATCGATGCGATGGAGAAAACCGTCTTTGGCAAGCCTATCGAAATTCTTCTGCACTTCGTTCCACGCATCAACGCCGTTTGATTTACTGGCACTGCTGATGAATTTCAAACCACGGAGTGCTTTATGAGCACCGGAGCGAGTGCGATCGAGTTGCGCTCGTTGCTTCCTCAATGCTCGAGCGGCCAACGCCGTTTCAAATCCACCACCAGCGGAACCTCCGGCGCCGGTCTGAGCAGAAGAAGATGAATAAGCACGCGAAGCTTGGCCGTGACTCCACGAGAACCGCCGTAGCTCCTGCGAGAAATGTTTGGCCTTAGCAACCGCCTCTGCTTTCAGTTCCTGCGAGAATTGCCGGAAGCCTCTCGACGAGTTTCTTCGAATCGACGGCGACCTCGGAACAGACGCCGGAGTTTCGTAACCACTTCCGGCGACACTATCATCGATAGAAATAACATTAGCTGGCTCAACACTGCGAAGAACGATGGTGTCATCGTCTCGAAGATCGAGAGTTACCTCCACAAACTCATCGCCGGCGGAGCTTGACTCAGTTCCCGGCGATGTTCCGGCGCTGATTGTTACTTTTCCGGGAATGGTGTCTGACGCCCAACGGCGCTCGTGCTTTGGAATATCATTCATTGAATGATCACACAAAACAACACACCAGAATATACGAATTTACTCTTTTATCCTTCTTTTTTCCTCAACTCAACTTTATCATTCATTCATAAAATGAAAAATGAAAAGCAATGTGAATTTCGCTATGCAATGCGATAATTCGACACGCGTTGCTATCGTGGACAAGTGTAGAGTGATTGAACAAAGTTACAAAAAATCAAAAAATAAATTTGATTACTGGATTAGATTGTGATTATTTTTGAAGAGCAAAGAAACTCGTTCATAATCTAAGGGAGACAAAGATATGAACGCGTAATAGAAGGGAACTGGGGGAGGGTAGATACTATATAAGCAGGAATGTGACAAATAGTTTTGTTTTTGCATCAGAGATCAAATAAAGCCAAGTGTAATTGATAATAATGGGATATACATAATATATAAGAAATTAATAGGAAGAACAAAAATTCATTCATTGATTGGTTTTTAATTATAATAGAAAAATATTACAATAAAGTGTGTGTTGTTGGATTTTGTATTAGAAGTGTGAAACTATGAATTGCTAAAGGTGAAAGGAGAGATTAAAAAAAGGGTATGTTGGTGTTTGGATTTATTTATTTATATAAATATGTTGGTGTATTTGTAAATTGTTTATACGGTTGAGTTGTGTGGCGTGACGCGGTTGGAATGACTTGGCTTTTGAAGGAGTGGATGTAGAAGAAGGTGAGAGAGAGATAAAGTGTGGGAATGGCGGGTCGGAAAATGAAAGGGAATATCTCTATTTTACGTTAGTGGGACCGCTGATTCCAGACTCTCTGACTCGACGGCAGAAATAGCAATGTCAACTCCACCAACATATAATTTCGCATTTGCTTTCACGGTTTCAATTTTAGTTTTTATTTTTTTTTACAAATATTATAGGACCACGTTTCCATAATTGGAGATATAAATATGTCTTTTTAACAAGCTTACTAACCCACGAGTTTAATCTTAAATTCACGAGTTTAATTCTATGACCGAACTGAATTAAATCAGATAATTTGATTTCGAAATTCGAACGCCACAAATAATATAAATAGATATGAAATCGATTAAAATTGATCATTCGGTCTTTAAAAAATTCTAAAAAAATTATTATCTAATTAGTATAATTTCACAAGATTGATGTTCAAATTAAATGCATAACAAATTTTATAAATAAGTTTTAGGCACAACTAAACAAATTATAAACATCGTTAGAACAATGTCACAAATTCAAATAAGTTTTGAATAAAGTCTAATTGCAACACAAAATAAAATAACAAAACAACTGTAATTAATAATATTCCTTGTCTTCTTAATTATAAACTTTTCAGTTTTTTGTTGTCTCTTAATATATAAGACTATTTTCAAAACTCAATATGCATCAATGATTTATCTATAAAAATGCCCTTATTTAATTCATTATTAGAAAGTATAAATTATTTTCTCTCTCTTATCATATCAATCAGGGAAATGCTAGAAAGTGTTCACTTGTTAAGAAACTAAACAGGAAAATAAAATCTTGGAAGTTCTATATTTATTACTTTTGAATTATAAAAAAAGACTTTTTCAATTCAAAAATTCTTATTTATATTCTTTCGATTTCATAACAAATATCCTCAGCATTCAATTTAGCATGACCCTATTAAGGGTAAACATATAAAAATAACACACTTTTTAGAAAAGTTTATTATTAGAATTGTTTTTCTTAACATATATATTATATACTTTGTTAGAGAATCTTGTAATAAAGGAGGGAGTAATATGTTTAATTTTAGGGAGTAAATGTTGTTTGAATTACAAGCTCGTCTTCATCAAGGAACTCAACACCTGCTCCATCAAAGACATTATTACTTTGATTCATATTTTCTCCAACATTGAGTTGTACATCCATCATCCAAATTTAATTGATCTATGACAACATCGATTTAGAGAGAGATCGGCAAATGACATACAGTGATAAATTGAAACAATGAAATTTTAATTGCGATTAAAAACACACCAATTTCTATCAACAGAGATATACTTAAATGTTGTTATATTTGTATATGTTTTGTCGTTTTTTATTATTTTCCTGATTTAATTTCTTTAGAAGTCAAAGAGTCAAATAACACAAGAGCAAAAATTAAGGCATATGGACTTAGTGAAATTTTGAATTAAGATTGGTCTTCGACGGAATGATTCATATCATCAGCAAAAGAAATATAAGATAAAACACACATTTAAAGTAAGTACTCTGAATTAGTCTTAGGAATATTTGAGTGGAACATTTCACTAGATTGACGACATAAGTCATAGAACCATTAAGAAAATTTATCTATAAATAGTATTGTAAGGATTTGATCTTGAACTGATTATTTGTATACATAAATCACGTCCGACGAACGGTTATTGATTCTTTTCAAAATTCTTAAATACACCCATTACATTTCTTGCAATTTTTTCTTCCTTGGTTTAATTTCTTGTTATTTTTTCTTCTTTTACTTACTTTCTTGTATATACTCTTGTCTATTTTATTTATATCTTTGTTTATTTCCTACAATTTACTTTTTGTATAATTTACATCCATTGCACTTTGCATTTTTGCATGTGTCGTGCAATCCCTTGCATTCATGATTTTTGGGTTTATTTCCTTTGAAAAGCTTCAAATATTGCATTGATTTTATGCTTCAAACTAGTATTTTAATCATTAAAACGTGCATTGTATTACTAAAAAAAACGATTTTCTTGTGTTAAAATACTTTTTATTGCATTTTAGTTTGAAAATATCTTTCTATGCATAAATTTTCTACATTAAAACCTATTTTGTAAAACATACATATCATTTATAATTCACATTTCATTCCATTGCATTCTCGACATAAACATTAATAAAGAATAATCTATCACATAATTGTGGATGAGAGTTAGTCATCAAGTTGCTCCATCCATAATTAATTACAAGTCAATCGATGAATAGAATAATTTATCAATATTGAAGGTGCAAACACGAGAAGGGAGTTTGAATTGTGTTTGTCAAACTTATTTTTTTTTTCTATTTTGTTGAATGTTAATGTGAATTATTCGATATATAACTAATCAGATTCAGCAGCGGATAATAATAACACAACAATTTATACTGGTTCACCGTTAACTAGGCTACATCCAGTCCCTTCCTCCAGAAGGCCTCGTCACTAATTCAAACTCCTTTGAATTACAACACCACTGACCCTACAAGTCAGTCTTCCCAAACAGCCTAACAACCCCAGACTTTTGAGGAACAACAACACCTTGACTATACCAGCCAAGTCTTCTCAAACAGTCTGACAACCCCAGACTTTTGAGGAACAACAACACCTTAACTAAATCAGCTAAGTCTTCTCAAGCAGCCTAACAACCACATACTTTTGAGGAACGATAACAACACCTTGACTCTACAAGTCAAGTCTTCTCCTACCAATCTGACAACCCCATATTGAAGAAGGAATCTACACCACTATCGAGTTATATAACAAAGGTTTGAAACTTTGCAACGTTGCTTCTGGAAAGCTGTTTGCTGCACTTATTTTTGCACTTTTTTATTGCTTCTGGAAAGCTGATTGTTACACTGTATTTCTCTCTCGAAAACACTTAGAAAATATTGCTCTTGCTCATTTGTGTTTCTCTCTTTTGAACTCTCAGATAACTTTGAATTGAAGCTTGAGTTCTTGTGTTTTTCGATGTTTTATTCTTCAGCATTAAGTCTCTATTTATAGTTGAACTTTAGGACTTCACTGATGCTTTACTTCTGGAGTGTATTTCGATTAATCTGTTTTGAGAATATTCTGGAGTAGTTTGCTCAGATTTTGTTTTGAGTCTTTTGCTCACTGATCTGTTTTGAGCATTTTGCTCTGCTTCTGTTTTGAGTATATTTTTAGCTAGATTCTGTTTCTCGAGTCTTTTGCTCCAATTCTGTTTTGAGCATTTTTCTCAGATTCTATTTTGAGCATATTTTTAGCAAGATTCTGTTTCTCGAGTCTTTTGCTCTAATTCTGTTTTAAGCATTTTTCTCAGATTCTGTTTTGAGCATTTTTCTTAGATTATGTTTTGAGCAGATTTCTCATATTCTGTTTTGAGCAATTTTCTCTGACAGATTTCTCTGATGATATCCTCTGGACATATCCTCTAGTGACGTCATCCTCTGATTTCTGCTTCTGGTGACGTCATCTTCTGATCTATTCTTCTGGTGACATTTTTCATTCTTCTTCTAAGTCAAATATGTTATTTTCATAAAATACATTTGTTAACATCAAAACTTTAATTGCAAGAACCATCTTGGTTCCAACATATTTCACGTTTAAACATTCTATTTGTTGATATTTTAGTAGACTCTCTATTAAACCTAAAATCAATGTTAACATCTGGATGATATGAGTTTGTTCGCAGCCTCATTTTTTTAAATTTATTGAATTTGAATTTTTGTTGTATAAATGTATTTTATGGATTTGAATGAATGAATATCAAAAAAAAAATTGTCAAAAAAGGATAACAACCTTTAGTGTGACATTTATTTATTCCGAACAATTTTACTCTTCCGTTTAAACTCTTATATTGACAGTTAATATGGTAAAATTTGTTTGTCTTTCTCCTCGAAACCTAGCCGCCAACTCGTTTCTCTTTTGGGTTCTATTTCTCATTTGTTTTCATCTAAGAGAGGTGGTTTATGACCAATTTTTGGTCTGAAATCACCTTTCTAAATTGTTTTTTCATTGTGTTATCCAAATAAGTGATTTTCTCAAATATTTAGTTTTCTTTCGTGTTTGTTTTTTTGTTTTCTTAGTGCGATGTTGTTTTGGCTTCGTGCCTTGTTGTAGTGTTCTTTTGCTTTATATTTGACAGTTCTGTTTCGATTCAATGCAAATTCAATTAATGACTATTGCATATTCAATGTTACAGTTCTTGAGGCATGAGTATTGCAGACACTTCTATTTTATCTTATTTGTAATCTTTGTCACTTTTGTTGGTATTTTGTCGTTTTATGTTATTAACATGAACGTTGTCAGTTTATTCGTAAATTCATTCTATTCGATTTTAACGACTTTAAATTATATTGTTCTTGATCGTTACAATTTCAACCATTTGAATGAATGAATACTATTTTTTAATAAAAAAAATATTTACAATTAATATCCATTTAATCCATATAAATAATTGAATATATAAAGTAATCGTATAAAAACATGTAATTTCTATATAGAAAAAGGAGAATTCGAGCTAATAATATAATAATATAAAACCTAATTCCACTATTGTGTCTAACTTGTTCCTTAAGGTATCCTGTAGTCTCTTTCAAAAAATCAATGCAGGGCACACAAAACGTACTGTCATTCACATAGACAAAGATTGGAAGAAATAAAACAAGAAGACAATGAAAGAAGAAAAAGAAACCTCATTTGACAAATATCACTCACCAACTACTTCACCATAAAATATATTCCACCCATAGTGCACACGAGTTTCTTAATTTCCTACGTACTTTCACGTTTTCACCTAATTAAATTAACTATTGACTTTGCCGCATCATACTATTTTAATCCTTGTAATTAAGCTCATCGTTGATAATATGTTTTCGTATTAGAAAATTTGTTTATTGTATTTTATTAGAATTGGAATTAGCACTATCAATTCAGGAAGTTCACCGACTTGCTGAATTTCGATTCACATTTTTCTCTAAATACCAAAAAGGCAAATGATACAACCAAACAAGCCTCATAAGTCTTCCCATTTAATTAGAACATTAGTTTGAAAGTTTACGTAGAGGATACAATTAATCTGTAATGTGTATCAAAAATAGCCCCAAATATATATATATATATATATATATATATATATATATATATATATATATATATTATTAATGTTATTTATTAATATTATTTTTTTTTTATTTTAAAGTCTATCATTTAGGCTATTTTAATATTATTTTATTATATTAGATTTGATTATGATTTTATTAGTTTTTCTTATATATAAATGTCTAGCTTAATCTATTTTAAAAAATATAATATTTAAATTTTTAATATGAGTAAGACTTTTAAATAAGCTTTCTGGCGAGGCCATACTTTTTAAAAAGGTCAGACTAGGCCGAAAAAAAAATTATGATAGGCCGTAGGCCAAACTTAGGCTTAAAAAATTAATCGTAGGTCAAACTCATACCTTTCAAAGTTTTGTCTGATATATTATCACCCCTAGCTCAAACTCTCTAAAAAACATATTAACTTTGATAGGTTAGCTCGTATATATGTAGTTAAAATATGAAGATTTTTTATATTCATGTAATAAAGACTCTTTATTAGAGAAAAAAAATTTCCACTTCCCAATATCCTTACCTATTCTTCTCTCTCAAAATCATTGTGCTATAAATTTGATGATTGTGTTTTATTTTTTTATTTTATTTAAAATGTTGTTCATATATACATAAGTCTATTGTAAATAGTGAGAAAAAAATAAATCTTATAGTTGTATAGGCTCAACAAAATCACATTTTTATTGATCTATTATTAACCACTCTTGATGATCATTTTGACTACCGCCACAACCCACAACAACCATCTCAGCACTTCGACACATATGCGGCTAGCTACTCTATTTTATTTTTATCTACTGTTACTAAAATTATTAGTAAATGTTAAATCTGTATATTTAAATCTATTTTATTTTTTAAAATATTTATTTTAATGTTGTAGGTTTCAACAGAGGTAGTTTGGTTCTCAATCAGGGGAACATTCATGGATATTGTAAAGAGAATCCTCTCAATAGTTGTTTAACGGTGGTTTACATGATGCTTGCAAGTTTTTTGTATCAAAACTTTTATCTTTTTATTTTTTTAGACAATTTTTTTTTGTTACTTTTAATTATAATTATATGTCGATATTTTTTAAAATTGGATAAATTCATAACAAGACGTTTAAAGAGACTGGTTTTTAAAAATTTAAAGTTTAAATTTAAAACTCAAAATTAAAATAAAGCTATTTTTTTAATTTTTAAATATATAAATATATAAAGCCAAAAACTACCACAAACACGACATTAGTTTGCAAATATTGGTCTATGATTGATATAAATAATGAGTGTCGTGAACCTCTCAAAAAATAGTTTAAAGATTAACCTTATTATTTTCACTAAAAAGAATTTCTATAATAAAAAATATTTTTTTATTGAAATTTATTAAAAATAGTAAAGTACACCTTTAGAACAATTTTATATTAGCTTGGTTGGCACAACACGTGTAGAGACCTAAAATGAATTTTAATATAAAGCTTAAAACGAATAAATTTTAACATTATATCACTAATTAATATAATTAATGTCATGTAATATTTCTTTTTTAATTAATTTAATATTATATTTAAAAAAAAGTTATATATTTTAATTTTAAATTTTTTAAAATCTAAACCATTTTTATTAAATAAAATGTGTTTTTTTAGGCCTTTTAATAAAATAAAAATTTTGTTTTTTATAAATGCCTAAAACGGTGTCTAAAACAGTTTTTTTAGTTGTATTACTTTAGGACCGAGTTATGCATATTAGACAACACCAAACATAATATAATTAATATGTTTCAACATCCATGCCAATTTTCGCTAAAAAAAAAACATCGATGCCAATTTGACCTTGAAGAATTTTTAGAGAATTGACTGACCAAACTTTTAATAATACTAAAGGAGAACTGTTATTTGAAGAAATGATGACACGAATTGTGGTTATGGACTTTAGAGGTAGCACGGAGAGAACCTTGGTATGGTTCTTAGCTGGTCAAACAGTATGTATAGTCAATTATGAGTAGAAACGACGAAATGACGTGAAATATTTTATTTTTTACTGTTAAAAATTAAAATACATACATAGTTTCAGTTTCTAACTCGCAAATGGTCGGAAAATCTCATAGTTTCCACTTTTACAATAATTTATTTTTTCATGCATAAGAAAGATATTATAATCTTAAATGAACAATTGCAAGCGCATCTTTCAAGGAGAACATGTTGCAACTCAAAGAGACATAGGATTCAAGTCTTCAATAGAAGAGGCACCATATTTAATAAATCAAATCGGTACATTCATTGTCATGACTAAAAATGCGTTGAAAAAATATGACTGATTAACGGGGTGTAAGGATGAAGATATTAGACATGGCCAAATATAAGCATGTTAGATTAATGCTTTATTTATTTATTCATTTATTTATTTATTTATTTATTTATTATTATTATTATTATTATTATTATTATTATTATTAATTATAAAATTCCAAATTTAGATAAAAGATAAAACGTTTACTTAAAAATATCAAAATTTGACATTTAAACTATGACTTAAAAATAAATTATTTATTTATTTATCCAATGAATAAATAGTAAAATATTATTTGAATGGTCTACATTTCTAAAATTATGTATTGTCTATTAATATAAATAAACATTGTGTGATATACATATTACTTTAGTTATATCAAATAGCTTCTAAAAGATGATCAATTTCTCTTACAAATACAATAAATAAAATTTGAAAGGGGTGCTCCTCCCTATTTTTTTTAGATTAACCTAATTAAAGAAGATAATAAAATGGAGAAATCTACCCCCACTCTCTCACATTTACTTCTCATCCCAAAAATACATTATAATACCATTTTATTTTATTTTTACTTTATATTATTTGATAGTCAGAATTTTCGAATTTTTTTTAAAGTTTAAATGAATGTTAAACTTCTAAAATGCAATTTTTCTAAAAGTTTAAGAAAAATTCAAAAATAAATATGAATGTGAAACTCAATTTTTTTCAAAAGTTTAATTTTTTTTCAAACTTTTAATGAATGTGAAATTTTCGAAATACAATTTTTTCAAAAGTTTAATAAAATTTCAAAAATTTAGATTAATGTGAAACTTTTGAAATACAATTATTTTATTATTTTAATTAAAAAAAATAAAAAATTTAGATGAATACAAAATTTTTAAAATACAAATTTTTTAAAAATTATTTAAAAAAATAATAATTTCAAAAGTTTTAACTATTAAGTGATAGGATGTAAAATGATTTGTTTATGTGTATTGAAGAAATCGAATGTAAAAGTGAAAAAAAATGGAGTTAGTAAACAGATAGGCTTCTAGAAGAGCATGACGCAAAAAGGCCCAGCGAAGCCAGGGGCCCACCAAATTTCTCCAAGTCAAATGCTCACCAACTCCTATAGTTGCAGCAAAAATGCTTAGTTAAACAAACTATGTTTTTAATAAGAAAAATAAATAAACTAATGTTACTTTCTTTTAACGTTGTTGATCTCTAATTTTAATACATTTTCAATGTAACAAAAGGACATATGCATTGTTTTCAAAAGTGAACCATTACCATGCAAATCATTATCGGTAGACAAAAAAGAAGGAAAAAAAATATGATAAGACTTTTTGTATATATGATTTCAAATCTGAAAGAAGAATGTTAGTAATGCATTCTTTAACATAAAATTTTTTAATACATTTTTTTTAATTAGTTAAAATACACATAACTTACATATTTTGGTGGATCATGCGTAAATTTTAATTAATAAATAAAGTTGGAGGAGGAAATACGGCAGACAAAAAGAAGAGAATGAGAATGAGGTGAGAAGCGTAGACAGTAATGGAATTGGTATTGACCTTGACTGCGGCTGTTAATGGAATGTTAATCCACGCGTTCAGAATGGATGCATGTCATTCATGGGGTAAGGGGGATGAAGGATGACCATCTTTTTATCAAATATTTCTCATCGAATTCGTAGCATTCATGCACTAAATATTTATTTTTCCATGTGTCTCACAAAGTTAAAGACCGGCAAAAAAATTTGTTCTTAAATATAAAACCCTTTTAATTTATTAGATACGTTTATTATTATTTTTTTAAATATATTTTTTATTAATATTATTAATTTTTTTTAAAATATAAAAAATCAAATTTAACACAATTAAATATAAATATTATTTTAAAAATATTAACACATAAAATAAATATATTGTCTAACTTTTTCAAAATTAGAGAAAAATAATAATAGATACTTATAATAATAAGAGACAGAGTTAACTAAAATTTAACTTGTAGTTTGTTTTTCTTTGAGTTATACTCCCTCTCTATTCCTCATTATTACTCTCTATGTTCATCTATGTAAGCATGACCGATACGACAGATACAGAGGTCTAAACCGAATCATAATGTGTGGCCATTTGAAATTTATAATAGTATTTTAATAAAATTACTATTTATTTTAACAATTTTTTAAACTCTTTAGAATATAAAATTATTTATTAAATTAATGTATTTAATTTTTTATAATATTTAATTGATAATAAAATCAATTGATATAATATTTATTAAGATAATATAAATTTTAGATAAAATTTTATTAATTTCAGTTTTAATAATTTTAGAATATGAGACATTTTTATTAAGTATATTTTTTGGCTAAATAGCACATCTGATTTTTTAATTTAATTTTCGTTAACGTTTTTTTTCTTTTATCTTTTTTTTTCCCGGTTTGGTCTTTATTTTAATTTTAAGTGACAATTTGATCTTTTATGTTTTAAAATGTCAACAATATAATCCTTTTTTTTTTACAAAAATTCATCAAAATTTTCAACCAAAATCCATAAAATTAATTATATTATTTTATATAATACAAATTTTATCAGATTCATAACTCAAATCTACAAATAAACTCACATTTTCATTCTTTATTTCACTTAAAATTAAAATAAAGAACCAAATCGGAAAAAAAAAAAAGATAAAAAACTAAAACGTTAACTAAAATTAAGTCAAGGGACCACGAGTGCTATTTAGCCTATTTTCTTTTAAGGGCTTTATATTCTTACTTATTTGGGAAACCTTAAACAATTGCTTTCCTTACCTTTTGGATCAGCCATGTATGCAAGACTCTTTTGATTAATGTACAAGAATTAATAAATGTAGTTGTCACGTAATTTATACATTTTCTTTTCAAAACTATCGTTCAATTAATAAAAGGGAGAAATAGTGTCTATTAATTCTTTACATTTAATTAGGGATATTTTTTTTAAAATTAATTAATACATATTATAATTTGAAGATTGTCTTATAAAAATGAACAATTTTTCTATAAGAGAGTCTTACATATAAAAGTAGAGGTAATACTAGTTACTTTTATAAAAAAATAAAATTGTTGAGGCATTTGAAATTACTATAAATTAATTATACTCTTTTCTAATTAAATTTTAAAGTTAAATTATATTTACGATCAAAATGGTCCTTAAAATTTAGTAACTTGACATTCATAATTAAGCTTAAAAGAGTAATTTATTTTTAGGTATTAATTTAACACTACAAGCTAATTTAAAAGAATGGTTTGCAACTACAATAACTTTTTAAAAATAATTGTCATTTTTAAATTTAAATACAATTTAATTTTTTTTCTTCAATTTTATAAAGTTGACAAAATGAGACTGATCTAATGAGTGCATTAACCCATATTTTAGTTTGAAATGCTCCGTTAAAAAACTATACCTAAAAAATAATTGGATCTGTTTGACCCAACCCAAATTGAAAATTAGTCTGGGCAGGACTAATCCATCACTCTTCGGGTCAGCTTAGTTCCAAGATCTCCATTTGATTTTTTTAAAAAATAATATCAATAAAAGCCTTAACTATTATTATTAATCTAATTTAAAAGTTATTAATAAAACTATATTTAAATATGTTAACTTAACGAAAAGATATACTTTTATCTTAAACTCTTAACTGGATGAATAAAACTCAAGTTTAATTAATTTTATAGTTTCCATATTTTTTATTTATTCCACCCTGTATTGAGGATATTCAATGTTATGCAAATATGGCATGTCAAAATTTATATTTATGGATTTGATTTTACAGCTATGATTTTTTTTCTTGTAAAAAGAAAAGCTATAAAATTTTTAATATAAAAATTATGAGTAACTAATTTTTTTTTACGGAGTTTAACTGTAAAACTCATACATATTTATCAAAAATAAGTAAGGTATTTTAGGTTTAAAGTCAAGATCTACCATATTAAATGTCATTATAATCTTCTTTTTATTTGAACTACACTTACCGGACTCAATTTAGCCAATTTTTTTGACGTAGTGATCAACTTAATTTAACAATAGTATTTAAGGAGAGTAAAAAAAACAATATTCCTTTCGTCTCATTATAATTGAGTTATTTGATCATTTCACATATATTAAAAAAAGTATATAAATGAAAGTGACGTGGATTCAAATGGATGCACAATAAAAGGATCTTGTGTTTAATGCAAAATTCTTGAAATCTGACAAGAAAGTGATGGAAAAATATAAGATATTTCTACAATTGAGAAGAGAAAGAAACATACAAATGAAATTAAGTGAGAAGTGGTAAGAACGATCGCCACATTCAAGATAAATGATAAAATCTATTAATGGTCCGCTACAAGAGCACAAATACCCTTGATAAGAATCTTGAAATAAGAAGCAATACTATGTCTCTCTTTTCAATCAATGATTGAAATTATGCTTTCATTCAAAACTTCTTAAAATGAACTACAAAAAAAAAAAAGTATTTATACCTAAGCATAACTACAAGTAAGATTGGGCTAGAACTAACGATGAAAGGCCCATGGAAACACGCTAGTAAAAATGGAGCAAAATACAACTCCAAAATACAAACAATCTAAACTTAAACTAAATGGTTATTATAAACAAATAAACTAATGTTAAAATATAATTATTCTATAAGTATCCTAAAGTCACTTGTAATTTTATTTACTCTTTTTCCTTGCTTCTTATATTTGGTCCTCATTATTCCCTCATTCTTGGAAGAAATTGGATCTCAAATAAACACGATCATAATCTACATAAAAAAAAAAAGCACAAGTCAATGACATGAAAATCTAAATCTATCTATCTATCCAGATCAAATGAAAATTTGAAAAATCGTTAAATGTAGCAAATATGTGATTTAATCTTGTCTTCTTTACAAGCAATATTCCAATATACACATAGCCAATATAAGATATTTTAAATTGGAAATGTATGACTTAATGCACCATGGGCACCATGGTTAAATTGGACTTTGTGAAATAAGATAAAGTTTCATCCATGTTCAAAGGTTCTGTCAAAAGTCGATTTCCTTCACTTTTTCCATCATGATAACCAATTGAAAAATCATTTTGAAATAAAACAATTATCTTATTTACAACATTAGACTCACATGGAATTTTCTAAGAATTTGTAAGAACATGTTAAGAAAAGGTGAAGTAGTCAATCTAGTACTCAATTGTGAAACTAATCCTTGAGAGCCAATGTCAAAATCATTTATGCTAACATTTTGATTTATGAGGGAGGAGCTTTCTAAACTAGCAAACAAAGTTCCATTTTTGAAATGTATATTGAGTTTACTATGAACTAAGCAAACATCAACACATACATCACTTATGCTAATGAATGCATCAAAGTTATGGTTCATGAGTATAGAGCAATCAACATTAGGGAATAAAGCATTTCGACATGCATATTTTCAAAATTAACAATCAAGGAGGTAGAGAGTTCAAATTTTGGAAACACTACACAAGTTCCCAAACATGAGATGTTTCATGTGATGATACATTCTCAAAAGCATAGTTGTCTTTGCTAGTCTCCTTTTGTACAACCTCCCAACATAGGAAGTCATGAATTTGTCTTATTTGATCGCACACTTTTAAGAACCTTAAAAAATAATCAACATTAATAGATAGAAAATTAGCATTAGTGGTCAAACAATCATACTCAATTGAAAAATTATGCATGGATGACGTTACCAACGTTGCTCCATTTTCCTTAGTCTCACTTTTATTCTCAAATTTTATTTTGCCTCATTATTTTATTTTTACTCAAATGTGCATTGCAGATTTGCTTGTATTTTCTTTTTTTCTCTTAATGCGTTCTTCTTTTTTCTCTCTTAACTTTTCTACCTTCCTTGCCTTTATTTATCAACTTCTCATCGTATAAATATTTCACATATATATTCTGATCCATCATAAAATATCTTATATATTCCTTATATGATATATTTTATCTCTCTTTTTTCCAAATTATACTCATATAGACAATACTACTTTTTACAAATTAATTTTGTTAAGTATTAGTGTATTATCAATGTCATAAATATATAATAGAAGATTTTGCATTGAAAATGATGCAAATAATATTAATTATATGGTAATCCATCTGTCTCACAATGAGTGTTACTTAAGTAAAAAAAAGTTATCTCAAAATAAATGGTATTCTCAATTTTCAATATAACTTTAATTTTTTTCCTATATTACCATTCAATAATTATTATGTACACAACTTACAAACATTATTGTATTTTATATTGATAGTTGTGAAAAACTCATTAATAATTAAGAAGAGTACTTTGTTAAAATGAGTTCTCTCTTTTTTCTAATTATTACATTTCATAATATATGTGTAAAAACCTTAAATGTCATTTATTATGAAACAGATGAAGTACAATTGAAAAAAAAATTTATTTTAAAAAAATTTATTTTTTACAAATTAGTCAATTATTATAAAAAGAAGAGAGTAATACCTAAGACTAACTAATGATTTTTTTTTTAAAAAGAAGACGAATGAATGATTTAAAAACATAATGAAAAATAATGATGAAAATTGAGGGGTTTGATGCAGAATAAGTATGGCGATGCGAGTGTGAATGTAAATTAACAAAAATATCACATTTATACTATCAACAAAAAGTTTCACATTCAAACAAGGAGGAGTTTGAATTAATATATAAGATTTTCATTGAAATTATTTGATACATCTTGAAAATCAAAATAGCCATGTGATACATATGTTACTAACTTGACATCATCTAGCATAATAAAATTGGTTATTATTTTAAGAACAAAAGAGAAATTGGTCATATCCATCGTAACCTTGCTGGGGCATATGTATATCACTTGAAGTTGGGCTAGCAAATTGTTATAGGCCCATATGTTTAAAAATTTATAGAATTGGATTTTGTATCTCAGAGTTGGATTTATGTCCTCCGTTTATAATTTGTATTCTTTAATTTACTAAAATATCGTTAAGTGAATAGTAAAAATTAAAAGGAATTCGGATATCTTAATCATACTCCCACATTTCAAAATTTTCAAAAAAGTAATTTTTTTTCTTACAGGAAATTTCGTTCCCAAAATTTCCAGTACTTATTTTTCAATACTGAAAATTTCATTTTTGAAATTTTTGGGAGTTAGTCTCATAAAAAAATTTGAAATATATGATAGTTCTTTTCAACTGAAAATTTCAGTATTGAAATATAACTATTGGGAATTTCAAATTTCAAGTTGAAACTAACTCCCGGAAATTTCATTTAAAAAATAACTACCGAAAATTTCGTTCTTGAAATTTCTCGGTCAAATTTTTTTTTCAATTTTTTTTACATTTTTTCATTCAATTTTTTTCAGCGAGGATTAGAGGAGCGAAATACAATGTGAATCATTCTCGAGTCTGACATACTGCACAATCTAATAGGAGAACTCTTGTTGAAAAAAAATGAGAAAAAGAAACAAAGATATGCAACAAGATAAGTATTATTATATTCAGCCTAAGTTTGACCAAAAGGAGCAGTAGGATCCTACATTTGAGGATCATATACAACATGACTAGGAGGAGCATGAGCAACATGAGGATAACATGCATCAGCATAAGCAACCTAAACAACCTCTATTTCTTGGAGGTACTTACGATCTTTCCATCCTTAAGGATTATGAGCACTACATTGTAGTTAGAGTGTAGAATGGACAAATTAGTAAATAATTTATTTTATTACATAGTATATTATAGCATAATATGTATAGTTTATTACAAGACCAATTTTATGAACTCAATTTGTTTAAAATAGTTGATTTACTAATTCATTGGTTTTAGAAACTCATTGGAGTTTAATTTGATTTTCTGAAAAGGGTCAAATGATAAAATGTACTAATTGAGAAAGAGAAGAAAAACTGAAGAAAAAAAAAATAGTTTTTAAAAGAATTATTTCAATAGTGAAATTGTTTAGTATATATATAGTAAATTAACTAATTGAATAATTTATTGTGTGTTATTTTAATTAAACAGAATAGACGTGCCTTGAAAGTTGTTTCAAATGAAAAAAACAAGATAAATTCATTGATATCATATATGTATTACCTACACAGATAGATCAATGGATTACTATATCTGGGTTAAGTCTTTTGCAACGGTATAGTTTGCACATGATCGACAGTAATATCATATTTGCTTTGCTAAAAGATGGCACACAGAGACTAGCTCATTTCACATATCATTTGGTGAAATGGCTATTACTCTTGACGATGTTAGGGATCTTTTGGGCATACCATGCTATGGAAAGTGTTTCACACCTCCCACTATTGTGAATGAAAATATGGCCATTGCTACTGCCGTTGAGTTATTGGGAGTTGATAAGGAAGAAGTTGTGAATGAAACTAGGGTTAATAGAGGTGCTTCGTATAGTTTTTAGTTGTTGAATGTTGTATTTTTTAAGAAATTTTGTGAAGGATGGTTCGATTGTGTAGCGAAGTCATACCTACTTCATTTGATAGGGTGTACCATACTAGCTGACAAAAGTTTTACCCTTGTATCTGCAAAATATTTGTTCCTTTTTCAAGACCTTGCCACTTGTGGTTAATGGGCATGGGGACCATCTGCTCTTGTTGTTTTATATGACTATCTTAAATAATATACCATCCCTGCAACGAAGCAGATTGAAAGATATTTATCTCTATTCTAAGTAATTTTATATTATTTTTTATACTTATTATATTGTTATTTGATAAAATGCTAATTTAATTATTTGTACTTTTTAATTATTTACATACTTGGATTTATGAACATTTTCCTGACATCTGTAAGTGGAGTATGAGTGAGCCTATATTTTCACTGTCACAGATGTTTCGATGGACTCCTAAACAAACATCTGAGGATGTTGCATACTACAGAACGGAGTTGGATGCTTTGAGATCTACTGATATTATTTGGATGCCGAATTACGATAAGGACGCTACAACATAATTTCAATCTGCGTCGATGCTTACAAGATACATTCTTTGGTACTCCACGATGCTACCGTATTTACTAGAGAGGTGTCTATGACAGTTTGGGTATACTCAACACATCCCTCCTACACCGCTGATGCTCGTTGTACGTGATGTTGATGTTGAATGGAGTATGTACAAGAACTCTGTTCGATCCCTTTGTACTAGATTGCATCAAGCCACATATTCACATGAGTTTGTTGAGGGACACATTCAATGGTACTATAGGATGTCTCATCCTCAAATGATCCGTTACATTGCTGCAGAATCTTCATGCTTTGACGTTCCTTGTGGTGTTGGTCCTGGTCCTATTCATGATGTTGATCCTAATAGTACTCATGGTGAATGGTATACATGGTGTCAGATAATGGATGGTCTTATACATCAAAGTTTATACTTACAAAGGCTAGATCCTGAAGATGAGATGCATGTCTTCTTAGGGAGAGTCTTACACATATCTAAAGGAGGGGGTTATCATTAGTACTATAGTTGTATTTTTTATTGTATTATTTCATTATTTAAACTTATTTATTTAAACTTATTAATTTTAACTTATTATTCAGACTTTATTTATTTTTATTGCTTTAGACTTATTTTGTTAAAAGTAGAAATGATTTAATTGTTTGTATATTATGTGAATGAATTATGTCACAAAAAGGGGATGTGAAGTGTAGAGGAAATAAACTAACTAATTGAAAACTGCATATATATGAAATAAAACTTTAAATCAAAAGTGTCAATTATCTGCCAAAGACATATAATATGATGTATGTTCTAAATCTAGTGAGCCTCAATGTGTCTCTGACGTAGTCAAAGAAAATAATATTATTGATACATGTTTGCTCAAACATTTGCAAAAGTTCCTCGTACTCCTTCTCTACATAACAATAAACAATTTTCCTCCACAACTCTAGAATAGGTTCATGCATATCCTTCTTCAATATATATTGTTTGCATTTTGGCTCCAACATTTTTTTGGATATGAGGTTGACAAAGTAAATTTGTTGAAGATGGAAATACAACTTCAATTGCAGTCATCAAAGCAAGTTCTTTGTCAGTCTCAATCACCTGAGGAAATGAGGTATTTGAAACAAACCATTCTTTTAACTTGTCCAATGCCCAACAAAAGTTTTCTTGACGCTCACAATCCATATAAGCAAATGCAACATTAAATGTCAACCCAGTTGTAGTTACACCAACAATTTCAAACAATGGTAACCTATACTTGTTGGTTTTGTAGGTGCTATCATGATCAATACAAGAGGGAACATGTTCAACAAAGTTATGGAATATGAGTGCGTCCAAAACATATCCCTTACAACGTTGGAGTCTTCAGCTTCAAGTAACTTCAACGGATGTTGCATATCAGTTATGGGTTCTTTCAAATTCTTCATGTATGTGGTTCGTCGCTTATAAATTTGAGAGATATTAGCCATGTTCTCCTTATCTTGATCTCTCAAAGATGACAAGATGTTTGTTGGTGCAACGTGATACTTTGTCAGCTCATCAATATGCTTCTTGTCTTCTTCTTTTAAGCATCCCGCAAATGCATTATTCTCAAAAATAGCTACTAACTCATGGTTGTGAAGTCCACACATTAAATTAATAATTCATCCCTCATCATTCTTCAATGGTCTCGATCTAAGTTTAAACGGGCAACCACACATTTTAGTTGAAGTCCCCGAGTTAGTTTTATTTGACATATATTTTTCACATCTATCACAACCGAGAATTAATTTTGACTTCATTCATCTCTTTATGGTCTCTATGTTAGAGCGAGTAATGATAACAGCTACTCGATTTTGTCGGCCAACCTCTTTTACCCATGATATGACAGCTTATTGTGACTCAAAAATTTGATCAGTTGTGAATAATTCAGTCAAATCTATACATAATGGTGTTTTTCCATCCCTACTTAAAAAAAAACAAGTTAAAGAAAAATAAAAAATTTAAGGCACAAAATTTTCGGTAGTATAAATAATTTACGAAAATTTTATTAGCGAGATTTCTAGTACACAATTCATACTATCGAAAATTTTGTGTCTTGAAAGTTTTCGTACACAGATTAGACCACTGAAAATTTTAAAAATACAATTTCCGGTAGTATTAATTTGTGTACCGAATTTTTTGGAGAAAACAATTTAATTACAGGAAATTTTAGTGAGAAACAAGATCTTGGAGTAATTTTTTTACCTTGAATAAAAATGAAAAGGACAAAATTAAATTTTTCACATTTTGGAAGTATAAGTCCAATTGTGGGTATAAAATTCAATTTTCAAAAATTCGTTTAACACCCACTTTTGTTTAACAATTGTTTCTTGCTTCATAAACTGTTGCTTCTTAAATTGTTTGAATGAAACATAGATAATCGTTACATATATGATATATTAGATATACAAATTAATGTTAATATCAAATAGTTCATGAAGCAACAAATAATTGTTAGACAAAAGCATATAATGCACATAATTATTTAAAATAACAAAGTGTCCAATTAAAGAAAAAACATTATTCAAAAAATCATATAATACTATGATCTAGACTCAAATATTACAACCGACGTTATCTACTTGTGTTTATTCTTATGAGTAAGAGTTTAATTTGAGAACATCGATTTGAAGATAAAATCTTAATCAATTACTTTCTTAATTAATTTCACCAGAAGTATAACGTTCTCTTCGGACAAATTAATGTTTTATACAAACTAATATAAAAGAAATGAAAAAAATATAAGTATATTAGAAGTTCCATATATATTAGATTGACCTAACTTAAAATATACAAAATATTTAAAGTTAAAAACTATTATTACATAAAAATATATACCCAATAACTTTTTAAAAGTCTTTTCCAGGTAACATAAGTAATACTATCCCAAGGATATTAAGAATAATTAAGTTGAAAATAATTCTTACCTTTGTAAGTAAGAATTACATTTTGATCACTTGTCCACTCAATATTTTAAATAAAAAAGAATGAAATAAAATTAATTATTTATTAGACCTCGTCATGATGAATGACCGTATTAAACGACGGGTTCCGAGGGTCTTTTATCACTTTGTTTGTTACTTGAATTTAAACAACAACAAAAGTTAAATTTAATTTGAATGAGTAAATAGAACACAAATAAATAGTAATTAAACAATGAAATTACTTAGATTTATTTATAAATGAGGGTGATAGATAGTATAATATTAAAAATAGATTTGTTTTTGACAATATGTATATGAATCCTGATTATATAATTTAAAAAGTAGACAATAAAATTAGAAAATAAGCAAAAAGATAAATTTTATATATTTTCTAAACAGTTAAAAATGCAAGATCAACTTTAGTCGAATAGACCATAAATATCGATCCAAGTCAAGACCTTTCGCTGATCATGAACCATAATCTTGAAAATAGACCATAATATTAGAGAATAACCATGACATTATGATGTTATGAGACGAAATCCTCCAGAATTCAACGGGATCTTCCGAGAGAATTCAAGTAATAGAACAACGAAAATATTGTCATTGTTAATCCATGAAAAGAAATTAGAAGAAGATTATTTGTTTATGAAACACGATGGTCACTATTTTTTAGAATCAAAACCAAATTCTTATCTCTGTCTAAAACACAGTACAACGTACTGGTTATTATATATATGACTGATCCATTGTTCAACAAATGCAAAGTTATGTAACCAATTTAATTAATTTTTGGCAATTACTACTCTTGTCACAAATATAGACAAATATTAGTCGAACAAAAATTGATGTATTTAATCTAAAATTAGAGTTAAATATATTAAATTTGTTTTACTCATTTTTATTTATATTTGTGATCGGATGTAGTATTTTTCAAAAGACAAGATTTAAATCATTCAAAACAATTAAAAGATGTAACATAATTTTTTTTTACAAATTAATGTAAAAGAATGTCAATAATGCTTAATTGTTAAAATAAATCTGACGTAAAAGACAATTTATTCATTTGAAACAATTATCAAATAACTATATAAACTTGTATTCTTTAAAAATTAATATATTGAGCAATAACCTAGTGGATTGGTTTGGGGATATTGAAGGAGTTAAATGTCAAACCAATTACTTAGCTTTTACATTTTAGGGAATGATAACAAGCAGGTACGGTGAAAGTGTATTGTCTACTGTGTGGTGTAATTGTTGCTTTGGACCATTCAATAGAAAGAGGCATAAGACCTAAAGCACATGTGCAAAATGTGAAGAGGTATGAGATGGAATATTGGATTGCATGAGGTGTATTTAGGAGGGTCATGATGCTGGAATAATAATCGACTATTTCACATAGTTAAAGAAAAATGTATATAAATGAAATAGATGAAATGATAATTTGAATTTAATTTGATATATATATATATATATTAATATTGTTAATGAATCATAACTGTCAAATTATTATAAATGGTTGTGATGTGTTTGATAATATAAACCTTTTTACTCTTACAATATATAATAATTAAATTCTAACAATTTTACTTAAATACTTTTGTCATGTATTAATATATTTACGCAAACAAATTTATAAGTGAAATAAATATGAATGTGTAGATATTACTTAGAAATTTACATATGTAATTAATTTTTATTGAGTGTTATATAAATTATTTATAATTTTTTAATTCACCTAATAAAAACATCATTTCACTATTGGAAAAGAAACTCGATAGATAAGTTGTACCAAAAAAAAAAAATAGTTTGCTTTCGCTGTCAAAATTACGGCACAAGGTCCCTCTGCTTATAGTGGTCGGTCTGTCCTTTTTATCTTCTCTTCTCTTGACATTGATGCTTTTCGTTTTAATTTGTACGGTAATGAAATTAATTTGATTAAAAAATTGGATTTAGAACATTACAAATTTGGTCTCTCCACCTAGTGAAATTCCAATTTTCATTTTTTTAATAATTTATAAAAAAATAATATTATTGAAACAGAAATATAATATAATATTATATAAATATAAATATAATAAATTATATTTTATATTTTATAAAATATCGAAATATTATATTTGTGTTGCTCAAAATTTATATTAAAATAACATTACTTATTTATAAATACATTGCGGGGCGGATACAGCGAAGAAAACATGTAGAAGCAAACCAACCTTTGAAAACAAGAAAAATAGTGTCTTGGATTGTTATTATGCCTTTGCCGCCCCACGCGTCACTGTTCAAATGTCAATATGTTTCTCGTTGAATCTCCAAATATCTCTCCCCAATTCTGATCCATAAATAAATGTGTCGACGTCGAGTCTCTTATTTTTTGACTCTGCTATAATTCTTGGTTTAATCGAGTATCAACTTGTTATTTCTAATTACTATCCTTGGTCAAGATCTTGTTATTTTTAATGTTTTCAGAACTTGATATATTTGTACATTTGGTAAATCCAACCTTGATAATTAGTGTTCTGCAAATAGATGAACAATTTCTAATATGATAAAAAAAACAAAATTAAGCATGGTTCTGATATGTTATTTGTCATAAATTTATTTTTTAGTTGAGTCTAATCAATTTAAATATTTGTATGGTCTATTAATATATTCAAATGTCTATTTCATACTAATTTATTCAAATAAATATCTAATATAGTCTATTAGCATGTTTAAGTTGTCTTGCGCAAGACAACTTTGTTAGCTTGTTGGATGAAAGTGCAATTGCTATTGGTAGTTTTATTTTAGGTCAAGCATAATGGTTTACCCCTTATATGCTCAGTGGATTGAAGGCGAAGTGTGCGATTTGCTATTAACTATTCATTAGGTTCATTACTTGTCATTAGATGATATGGATTTTGAGCACGATTCCAAATGAGTGGTGGACAGTTTTCATAAGGTTAGATAGGATGTCTCGGATCTCAGAGCAATTATAAACATCCACAAGCATTGTTTTTCTAATTGTTTACAAAACACTTTTGTTAAATTTTTAAGAGAGAAATCAACGAGGTTGCTTATCATCTAGGATGAGACACTATATCTTTAACTAGTTTTTATATTTTTATCAAAGTTTTAATATGTATTGAACATTTGATTAGTAATAAAATGACTAAATTTTTTTATCTTAAAAAAAAAATAATAAGATTAAGGGTTTATTTAATGAACATATAAAATTGATACAAGATAAGATATAAGACTAGATAATCATATGATGAAAATATATAACACCACCTTATTATTATTATGTGTTAGACGTCGTAATGACAATTAATATAATATAATATTATTTTATTATATTATATTTTTTGTACGCACTTTATATTATATTCAAATAATAAAATTATCTTTGTAAAACAATATCTAGAACATTTTAAAATTTTAAAAATAAAAAATATTAAAATAAATAAATAAATACGAAATATTTCTATATTTAAAAATCTAAATTAAGAAAACTATCACGAGTAACAAAATAATTTTATTTTATATGTTTGAAGCTAATAAATATATAATATATATTATATGTGAATGAAAAAGCTATCTTTATTAAAAAAGATTAAATTTGTTTTAAAATATAAATTTATACTTCTATTTAATAATTTTAAATTGTAATTTTGTCAACAAATATTATTCACTAGAATTAATTTATAAGTTTTTAATAATTTAAAAATTAGATAAAAATATAATTAAATAGAATTAGATGTCATAATGTCTATTTAAAAATGTTAAAAACACATTAAATAACATATAAGGACGTGTAACATATATTTGGAAGTGTAAATTAATTAAGAAGTTACTAGAAGTGTTTGACATTTGACATCAAACAAAACTTGATTACTTTCTCTCTTAAAAGTAGTTATATTTCTCTAAAACGTTTTCAGAGTCAATTATTTGAGTAAATTAAAACGACGTGTCTCTTTATATAAAAAGTATTCATAATAATGCGATGGTCAGAAGATGTATCTGGTTAATGTATGCGAATCAACAAGGTTGGTGAAAAAACTTTCATTTAAAGGAGAATATTTAAATAAAAAAAAAAAACTAAATTAGAGAAAGATGGTTGGAGTTTTAAGTATGAATAAAAAGTAACACATTAAATAAATAGGTAAATATTGAACAAAATATAAATGATCAAATCTACATATTTAAGATATAGATATTTTGATTAAATGTGTAATGTCAAAATTATTTCTGGATCACTCTTAATTCAATATAATAATCGTAAAACTCTACCTCTCTTGACCCAAAATGATATAACTACACATAAGATATATCTAACGTTTGGTGGTGGACAGTGGCGTATGGTAGGCTGCAACCGTTGTTACCATAATGGTGAGAAATTAAGTATTTATTTTAAATATAAAGTAAAAATATAAAATTTTAGAGTGTTCGATGTACAAAAATTAAGATATTAATGCAATTTTTCAAAAATAATTAAAATCCACTATAATCGATTGTCTAGTTGCACAGGGTGATAGATGACTCTCGTAGTCATACCTCAACATGTTTCCTATTTTATTAATTCAACCTCAAGTTGTTGCTTAAAGCTCCTTTATTAATGCTTCTAAAAACCAAGTTGGGAAGAAGAAAACTAAAAAGCAAAGGTCTTAATATTATTAGACAGTAATAAAAACATTACACCTATGGTTTGCCAAAAGATCCCGTGTGCTTAACCGGTACAATAGTCCACACTAGCTAGACTCCACTCTATAAGCATTGTGGACCAACTTGCGACAATTTATTAATTATTCCTTTGAAAATATTGAAACGCAATACGTGTGAACACGCTTACATTGTTGATATAAATAATATAATAATAATATTATTATTACCATAAGGAAATAATCCCCTGAAACATAGTGTCTAGCTAAGTAGCCATTTAGACATTGTTAAATAACAACACAAAAACAAAGGTTGAAGAAGTGAAAGAAACATAGACATGAGGGTGTTTCCTAGGTTCAAGTTTTTGTCTAGAGCAGTTGTTCACGAAGAAAACGAAGGTGAACATGATTTGGTGTTGGAGAGAAACAAGTATCCTATTGTAACCCAAGGAAATTTGTGCACAACACTAACTGTTTGGAAAAAATCACTTTTACTAAGTTGTAAAGGATTCACTGTGATTGATTCAGATGGAAATCTTGTGTATCGTGTTGATAATTACTCCTTGCACCCCCATGAAGTCATTCTTATGGATGCTTCAGGAAATTCTCTTCTCACCATGCGCCGCCATAGGGTATCATTTCCCCTTCATCTTTCTTTTCTAATGCTTTTACCCTTAATTACTTCATACAATAAATGTTTACATAATTTGTTAGAATTATACACCCACTTCCATAATTTGCATTCTATTAAATTCAAAAGAGTCTGGGTGATATTTTGTTGCAATTCATTCATATATAAATTGATTCAACTATTGTTCTATTCAAACTAAACAATTGTTGTTAAGATTTATAATTCTATTTGATTAGAATTATAAAAAAATAATTTTGGTATTTAATAATTTAGAAATTATTTATTATAGATTTTAAAATAAAAAATAAAAAAATTGTTGTGTTTGTATACAGCAATGAAAATCACATTTTTTTTTTTAAAATCTGTTATAAAAAATAATTTATTTTTTAGATTATTTTCAGAAAATTATAACAAACGGATGACAATTTAAAAATAATGTTTTAACAAAAAGACTCTTTATTTACTTCCTTGTTTGTGATTCACGGAATGATAGGGCCATGGATCATGAGAGAAAAAGAGTATTTTTTATTGATAAAAGATAATGAATTATAGTGTCGGTCTTTTTTTTTTTTTT
>JBBPBO010000005.1:3377538-3548445 GCA_037974295.1 Cicer cuneatum
TTATTGAGTTTAATTGTACAACTAATTGAGCAACAAACTAATAATAATTTCTAATCAACACTAACATTGTTTTTTTTTTTTACAAGAACACTAACACCGTTAAACTCCTGATTAAAACAAAAAATTTATTGATATATAAAATGACATTATGATGTTATTATTATGTTATAAAATGGTATAGTTAATGAAATAATGTTGCCTTAATAAAAAATAATAATAATGATGTTGCGATGATTTGATTGCAGAAGCTTGGTTTAGTAGATAGCTGGAATGTGTATGAAGGTGAAAATATAGGGAAGCATTGTACAAGGAGAACATGTAAATTGAGTCGGTCAAGAAAGAGTCCTCCAATTTGTTGTGTAAAGAAGAGTGTGAATATATTAAACGGCAATCCCAATGTACAGGCATACGTGTACCGTGTAACTTCGGATTCGTGTCAACGACAAGCGGCGTTTACAGTTGAAGGTTCTTATGCAAATAGAACGTGTAAGGTGTTGGATGAGCATAGGAAAACACTAGCTGAAATCAAAAGAAAGGAAGCTGATACTAAAGATGTTTCTTTTGGGATTGAGATTTTTCAGTTGATTGTTTATCCTGGGTTTGATCCTGGGTTTGCCATGGCACTTGTTTTGCTACTGGATCAAATGTTTTCATAACATAATTCAGATAGAGTAATAATACATTTTCAATTTGTAGTTTCTATGTATTATTATCTCGCATACTATTGAAAAAAAATGACAAATGCAAGCTATTTATGAATTAATTTGTAACTCATTGCAATGCTAGCCTAAACATTTTAGTGTTTGGTTCAACTTTCACAAAAATTAATTTTAAATGAATAAAATTAATTCTAACTAAAAAAGGACCGAAGAGAAAGTGATTTAAGTTTGAATGCATTTATATAAAAAATGAGTTGAATAACAAATTTAAGAATAAAAATTCATTCAAAATGAAAAACTCAAAATTTTAGCTACAATAAAATCAACTTTAAATGCAAAATCAATCTACTCATATAACAACAAAACATGTCATAATTAATTATGCATCTCTATAACCAATTTTCACTTCTCCAAAAATAAAATCAAACATAAATAAAACCGAACATGCAATTAAAAGAATGAAAACCGTTCATAATTCCCTATGTAACGCACAAATATCATAAGCATTGCTAAGGGGTATAAATTGCACGAAAAAGGTATTCTGTCATTGTAACGCAATTCTACACACGCACGCACCCATACAATCGCACAAAAAGGAGATATATTCGTCTCAATACATGTTCCTCCCCAGTAAGCAATGAATTATGCTGTTTTATACAACTGTGTTTAATGTTACAACATCTGAATCATGTTTTCCCTTGGACATGACCCTAGCAACAAATTCATTGCAGGCTTGCAGTCACAGCATAATAAATATATACAACAAGCAGCCTTTAAATAACCTAAACATTTGCTAATCACACAACAGCTCCTAGTTGCTGATGAGTCTACAGTCAATAAGGATTGATCAATCTGACTTGTCCCTTCCCCTTTTCCAATCCATCAATACTAATTTTCCAACTTGATGTTGACCACCATCATAAGCCTTATCCAAATCCCTTGGAGGTGGGGGCATCATCATACAATGTTGCTTTACTATGCTTGAATTTGTACGTTTGTTTTCTACATTTGAGTCCCTAACTAGTTTACTGGGTAATGATCTACCTGATTTTGAAATCGGCCATGGACAGGCTCCTTTCTTCACATTATTGGAGTGACTGCTATTCTTATTATCGATGGTCGAAAGCTTTGGCTTCTTTGATGGCATTATCTGCTCCACTCTCCTGACCACCTTGTCAGATCGAACCACTGAAACTGGCGTTGAAGGGACGTCTTCAAGTTTCTCATTGGAGTTAAAATAGCAAGCTTTCATGGCCTTATGCGAAGTTTTCCTTTGCCATCTCAAAATTCCATCTGAGCTCTGCCTAATTGGGTGAGTTTTAATTTCACAGAGAGTTTGTGCAGCAGCTAATACTGTCGGGCAACGTTCATCTGCTGCAAACAAAAATCATAAGCAGAAGGTCTTGCTAAAAAAGCAACTTCAGGAAGGTAAAAGAAAACACCATGTACAGAATTATTCAGACAAGTGTCCACTAGCAAAAGATGTGTTTTACTCAATAACAATATACAATTTTCTTTGCATTCAACTTGGCCTACAAATTGATTGAGATCTCAGATGACTCCAAAAGGGAGAAAGTGCAGGGGGAGAGGAGAGAAGGGAGAAGACTAAACAGAAAGTTTCGTCCTCAACCTTGACATGTGTCATCATACTAGTCTCTCTACACTAGCGAAACATGAATATTTCAATTTATGTTTTTCAATCTACGTTTTTGTTGGACGCCTTAGTCATCTGCTACGGACTAAAATTATTGATGGAACATAGATCGATTCCATTTAATTGTGATTCTTTAGTACAGGGACTAATTATGATAATGAGTGCCAAAGCTGGGGGTGGACATGTAGTTCACCCAAAGAAAAAGTAGAGATAACGAGTTAAAAATTCAGGTAGCTTAAGATGATTTTTACCTGTATCAACCTGAAAATCTTTAGAACAAGTTACGGGAGACGACAAATCCAACCGACGAAAAGGAAGATTAGCAAACAAAGATTGAAAAACTTTGTTGTCTGAATTTCCAGATGAAGGAACAAGGCTCTGATCATAACTGAATGAATCAAAGTTTGTGAACAAACTGCGATCAATATCCGTAGAGCTAGCAATGACACCTATCCTTGCCCATTTACCTTGGCATGTACTTCTATTGGTTGATAACTTAGCTGTGTCAGAATTAGTTCTACAATGGCCACCAAAAGCATGTGACCATGGGAAGGCTGGCAAGCTTGGTCGACGAGATACCTGCTTGCCCGACCGTAGATCATTACTATTCTTTGTGCTAATCGCAAGTTTGGAGACATCAATCAGCAAAGACTCAAAATCTCGGAATGGACGTAGTGCAATCCGTTCTAATACATCCTTAGGTTGACAAAATGGAAAGTCAAGCGGACTAGCTGTACATGCTGTTTCGCTACAGAGATCCTGGATGTCAAGCACTAGTGAGTACAAAATCACATTGACATTATATACAGATCAATCATAAGCAGAAGCAAGTTACTTGAAAGCATAAATGACCAAGCACAAGCAGTAAGTTCCTTTTAGTGATCAAATGACGCAGCCTTCATGGGCGGTCCACTAAATTCAAAAAATTTATTTTATTACAACAGAAACTGAATGTATACTTGAAACAATTTAATACTAACCTTCTGACATGAAGACATATCTGTTGCGCAAGACTGCTCTTTATCCCCATTAACAGCACTTTCTACTGCACAAACTGAACTAAATTGGCAGGTGGACATTTTCTTGTTGGGAGAGTAGTCCACCTCCATATTTTGAGACTGAACAGGTTTTGGGAACTGAAGGATACAACAAGCCTTTCTAACTGAACTCAAAAAACTTCCATTGTTATTTGATGTTTTCTTCCCTTTATCTTTGCTTATAGTGGGGCTGTGAAAAGTGCCCTTAAGGAGTTCATCTAACGGGGGCTCATCCATGAGCTTTGTGACATCATGAAAATCATGTTTCAGACCATATAAACCTAGCAAATAGTTTACAAAAGTCCGTTGAAGTTAATTTAAACTCTACTCAGTAATAGCAGCAACAAATCTTAAAAAAAAGATTCAGGTAGATAGCATCACTTTTAAACATTAGTATCGTAAAAAACAAAAGAGTGTATTTGTTACTTGGAATTGTAGGTTAATGATGGGATGACAGATCAGAAGAACACATCATTTGCTGATGTATGGCTGCATGTAAGCTTAGATACTAACTATCAGGCATTATATGTAGGTGGTATAAAATCATAATTAGGAAGCCATTATTTTTATATGCTCGCATAAGAAGTTGGCTCAGAAATTAATACTGTAAATTGTAATTAAACCAAAATAAATCACAGTGTAAATTTTAACAAGGGCAAAGAATTAAACAACAACCAAGCCTTATCCCAATAAGTAAGGTCGGCAACATAGATCAAACAACACCATTTTGAGATAACAAATTCCAAAAAGTCCTTAAAATTTAATCGTTAGGGCTTTTGATTGGGGTAACTTCGGATATTTTCAATTTAAAAGCACCATAAAAGCATTTGGCTTCTCCTCTCACTCTGCTTCACCCCTACTGTCATTTTTCACCCTCTCACTGGTCAATCGCAACTCGTCGTTGAGTTTTTACGAATATAGTATAAATTATGTAAAAGATTGAAAATATTGACCATCCCACTCTTTGCTCCGCTATAGCATTTTTTGGGTCATTCGCTATCTGGGATTGACGCCGCTGCTAATAACAGAGCCCCAATTGAGTTAGTCTTTGAAAAGGAATACAATTAGACAACTTTAGATGGTTTTTCATAGAGATTAAATGGAATAACCTGAATAATTAATGCTATAAAATACAAACTTATAAATCAGATAAAAAAGGGTTAAATCCGCAGCTATGTACATTCAATCACCATATGATAAAAGCAAAGTAAATAAATACATGAATGAAAAATTCGTGAAGAAAGGGAAACTACAGGAGATTTACAGAGAGAGAGAACAATGGTCCTAATATTTACATTACATTATATTACATACCAACAAAAACAACATACCAAAAAAATTGTTTGCTCCACCGGCAGAACTGAAGACTGATGTGCCCGCTTTCATAGACGATGACTCAAATTTAGCTTTTGCAGAGGGCACTTTAAAGCTCTTCTTATCACCACGCTTGCTATTAATGCTCTTTTGCTTCGGTAAATGACTTTTCTCTACACCAAAAGTTTATCAAGGGAAAACAGGTTAATTGCATGTAGACAGAAAGCCACTGTTGGGTTGTTTGGTAAAATAATACCTGGAGAAGCACACTTCAAATTATGTGATCCATGCTTTTCAGAAATATCCTTTGACTCTTCAGTTCCATTAGGGCTCGTATTATCTTCTGATTGGGACATCCGTGGCCGTTTTGAACATGAACTGTTACTCCTACTAGATTTTGCTGATTTTCGTTGTAATGATACACCTTCTATTCTGGAAGTAGTTAGAGCGCCATTTTTACCATTACCACTGAGCATATTTTTTGATAAGTCTTCGGCCTTGAGATGGGGAAGCTGACTAGAACTCTTACAGAGTGGAGTCTTTAAAAATTCATTACAGGAGGGAATCTCGGCAGAAGTTTTCATATTTGCAACATCTGGCACAACAACGTTGACCAAATAAGATCACGCAATAATCAATACCATTACAGGAGTATATCAAAGTTAGGAAGACCAACATTATACGCTAAACCTCCTAAAATGGATAATTCAACCACTGCGATATACATGAAATGAATAACTGTACATGGGATCCCCCAATAGATTTACCAGGTAGCACTGGAGGAATAGCCAGGACAATTAAAGTAACAACTGTTTGCGAAAGTGAGCATCTCCAACACTTGGCAGAGTTCTCACGGCTCTCGACACAAGGGGCGGATCTTCTTAGGGCCAGAAAGGTGCCATAGCCCCTACAAAGTTTTTTTCCTTTAAAAAATATGTATATATTGATATAGTAGTAACATTAATTTATTAAGAATGAATAAATATCTTACAGCGACCTAGTGGATAAGTGTTATCGCGTTTCCCCCACTACCATGGATCGATCCCAGGAGTTGAAATGTTTTATATTTTATAGTTTTATGGTATTATATTTTCTTCAAAGAAAAACTCAAAAAAGTGTAAAATGCATGATTCAAACCATGTGCATCTCCCTAAAACTGGAAATCAAAACAAAAATACATACATATACAGCATACAACGCATATTATATACTCTCCATTAACTGGCATAAAAACAATTAGATGTGTCCTTATGCAACATCAAGTTCAACCTTCAGTCAAATCAAACCCATAGATACTAACAAATAAAAAAAACACTATCTTGATTCTAAACCACACTTGAAGCACTCGTGAGTAGATTAATTTTCAGTGATCAAGGTGATAAAATCACGAATATCCCCGTCAGAGACAGCAGAATAACACACAAATCAATTATATAAAAAAAGCAAAAAAATAAAATTATGAAGCCTAATTTATCACAGCAATTTTATTTCCCCAGCCTTGAAATTTACATTAGGTCAAGATATATTATTTATTTCATAAAGTTGAAGATTATCGTCAAGTAAACAACAAAATAGCACAGACAAAAGACACCAAAACCATAAAACCAATGAGTAATGACAAGGGTAAGAAGAACAACATCAATTTTTATTTTTATTTTGAAAAATAAAAACAACATCAATTAACGTACATAAACTCGAAGCAAAAAAAAAAAAAAAACGAAATTAATTTGGAGTAAGGATAAGAAGCAACAAACCATTTTGGAATTGAGATGATGAATTAGCGAGGTGAATTGAATTTGAGTGTGTAGGTCTACCAAAACCCTCGGATCCCATGAATTTAGGTGAAAAGGGAAAGTCAATTGGAAAGAAGAGAAACCCTAAAGCCCTTTCTCTTAGCCATGAGGCGCATAGAAGTGAAGAGTGTTTGGTAGAGATGAGAAACAATGTTGCGGCTGTAGAAAGTGATTTTAGGGCAAATTAGTAGAATGAAAGATGTATATATAGTTTTCGGGAAATGATCTTGTGTCTTCTCATATTGTCCGTCCGTTCGGAATATTCCGGTGAGGGCGATCTAACATTTTTTTTTATTGTTTTTATTTTTTATTTTTTATTTTTTATTTTTTATTGCGGTCTTCTTATTTTCGACTTCGTTGTTTTAGGGTTAGTTGGTTCATTGACGTGGCATTATCCATTTTGCTGGTGGATCAATTTATGACGCAATCCGAGAGGATTCTCTATTTTCATTATTTTCTTCCTATACTCCTATTATTCTAATTTACCGTTCTTTCTTTATTTTAATCATTATTCTCATTTTCTCTTCTCGGACCAAAATCTAACGTTCCCTCCTAAAAATATACTAACATCACCAGATTCAAAATTAAATCATTTATTTTCGACATAATTAATGATAGATTCAACATTTTAAATAACAGGATAAATTCGTAATATAAATTTATAACGGTAAAAATACTGCACTGTTTTTTAAGTAGATAAATATGTTTCTTGAAGAAAAATAATAGATAAATGCACATATTTTTTTAACATTTCTTATTTTAAGTAGATAAATGTTTTTATTTTTATTTTTAATGTTATTAAAAATATTTCTTACTTAACATAATTCATTTCTTGTGCAAATTTGCATTTCATTTTTTATGATATTCATTGCAAAAATTACATGTTTAACTATTATTGTTGCTACCCTTAATATTTAAAGGGATTATAGAAGCAAATACATTAACGAATACACATATCTTCTAGTATCTGCATACTTTACAAAAATATTACTGGTTGCTACTAATTTCTAAAATGCATGGTTAGAGAGCTTAATTACATCAATGAAATTATTTATAAATTAACTATCTTTCTTCAAAAAAAATTATCTATATAATAATTATATATTATTAAAACTCCTATATCGCCCCTTCAAAATAAACTTCTATATAACAAATGTATTATCTGTTTTGTAAGATAAATAAGTTAGTTTATAAACTAAAAAATTTATTTGGTAACGCTTATTTATAAGTTTATAGTTTATATTGTTTTTAATGGACTACTTCAACTAGCTTTTGAGATAGTATATTATTATTTTCTTCTTCTAATTTACCGCTTGTTATTATAACTAAAATTATTTTTTATCTTTTATAATTTAAAATAAATAAACTAGTAAATAATTTTAAATTTTTAAATAATTTTAATAAATAATTTTAATAAATAATTTTAATAAATAATATTTTGAAGTAAATAGTTTTAAATAATTTATTTATTTATTATAATTTTTTTTTAAATAAACTGAATTAGATAAAAAAATATTAGTCCACTTTTAATAGTCTAAATCAACAATATAATGTTTTCGAATATTACATATCATTAATGAAAATGATGTGTCATAAAAATTAAATTTCAAGCTGAATTTAGAAAGAAAAAAAATTGAAAGGTTTAAATATGTGTATTATCGACACAAAGACAAAAAATGTAGTATTCATTAAAAAGATAACGCAATAAACAAAATACATATCCTCACGTCCACATAAGATATTAGTGTCATATGTTAACATTGTATTTTACGACGGTGGCACATTAACACTATCACATGGCATTGACATGTCTCCACATAGCATTGACATGTCTATCAACATCCTTTATGTCACAAGGACAAAAAACGTGTAAATTATTTTTAGAGATGAAAAACAAAATATTATATTTAATCCCTACAAAAACAAAGAAAACTTAAGTTATTTTTAATTTCCAACTTCAACCATTGTAATCACAAGTATATATATTGTCACTTTAAGACAATGAAAATTGTGTTCATCACCTTTTTCTTTGTAAATCTCTATTTCATGGATGCAATTTTCTTGAAACAAAGACAAAAGGAACACTCTTCTTGCCTCCATTAATGACTTAATGTTATGAATCTTTAAATGTGTTTCACCCTTACTGTGAAATTTACATATTATTCTCACCAAATCAATATTTTTGAAATAAAACAAATTATTAAATGTTTAAAAGAAGTGTGATTAAAATAGATGATAGTTATTTATTGGACAATAATATACGATGTAAGTCGACCCGTAATTAGGGGTGTATATAGGCGTAAGTCGACCCGTCAACCCGCTCACTCAATTCGTTTTTGATTGGGTCGGGTTAAATAAAAAAATTATGAGTTTAGAACTTAACCCAACCCAAAGATAATCGATTAGGTCGGGTATCGGATTTTGTCAAAACCCGCCCAATCCAACCTGCGTACACCCCTAAAAATATAAAAAATTCATCCATTCTAAGCAATGTCAACTTCAAGTCCAAACACTTAAATGGATGAATTTTCATATTTTATAGATTTACGGTTGTTAAATTTATTTATGTATTTGAAGATTGTTGGATTTATTTTTTTTTTGTGAGTGTTTGTTGGCTTTTTTAAAGAATTGAATGATGTAATTGAAATTTTATAGTTTTTGAGACATTCAAGTATTAAATATATTTTCATTCAATATATTTTTCCGTAAAATAAAAAACAGATTACTATTTATGTATAACTCGTCAACTCAACTCAACCAAACCCATTCTTGATCAGGTCAGTTCGGTTCGGGTTAAATGAAAAAAAATACGGGTTTAAAACTTAATTCAATCAAAAAATAATCGATCGGGTTAGATATCGGATTTTATCACAACCCGCTCAACTCATAAGTTATAATTGGGACTTGTGATGTGAATGTAAACTGAAAACAAGTAATAAATATATCAAAAGCTATTTTTTATAAACTTTTTTGAACACTTACATATGTGTTATGTTATAAATATGTCAAAATAAGCTATTCTAAACGCCCTTGATTTATTTACATTTTCAAATTTATAATTGGATTTTCAAGTACATCATCAGTGGGATCCAATAGTTTTTTTACTATCGGAACTTTATTTTTTTAGAGTAAATATGTGGTTGCCTTGAAGGTTATCTCTAAGAAACAACTTGAAAAGAATAGAATTCAGCATCAACTTAGGAGGGAAATGGAGATACAGATAAGTCTTAAACATCCAAACATCTTGCGTCTCCATGGTTGACTTCATGATTCTGAACGTGTTTACTTGATTCTTGAATATGCTCATAATGGTGAGCTATACAAGGAGCTTAGCAAAAAGGTCATTTCTCAGAGAAGCAAGCTGCAACGGTAATCCTTTATTAGTTTGATGAGTATATGCATATTTTGAAGAATTACCATCATGATTCATGAGTTTGGTTCTGAACTTGGTTTGAACTAGAATCATTGCTCGTGACATGAGAATATGAAGTTTGTCTTTCCTGATTAACCTTTTCGTTATTATATATTTGAGTTTTGAGGGAACTTGTAAAACTAGTTTGATAATGGCTTGGTTACAGGGTCGTCTTAAGATTGCAGACTTTGGTTGGTCTGTACAATCCAAAAGCAAAAGACAAACCATGTGTGGAACTTTGGATTATCTAGCTCATGAAATGGTAGAAAACAAAGCTCATGATTACGCAGTTGATCACTGGACTCTGGCCTCTGGGTATCCTTTGTTATGAGTTCCTCTATGGCGTTCCTCCATTTGAGGCTGACAGTCAAGCTGATACCTTCAAAAGGTATGGAAGGGCAAGGGACTGGCATACATATAGCAAACTAAATCACTTCCAATATATATGTAATGTATTTAAATTTAAATTTGTGCAGAATAGTAAAGGTTGATCTGAGCTTCCCTCCTACCCCTCTTGTTTCTTCAGATGCCAAAAATCTTATAAGTTTCTACGTTTTCAAAGTTTACCTTTTTTTTCTCCATTTTATAAATGAAAAATAAAAAAAAAAATATCTTGTGTATATTTAAAAAAAATAAAGAACCTAAACAATAAAAAAAATATAAAAGATCCCAAAGGGTTTTTCCCTAAATTTTTCTCTCCAGAAGTTGCACATACACCCTAGTACATGTTCCTTAGCATTGATGGTAATGTGACATTTAATATTGGCAACCTAATCAGGTTGGACCAATTTGAAACCAAATTATACTCAAACCAAATTGAACTAGATTGAACACAAGACCAAACTGATTGAAGAATAGCCTATTTCATAAAAAGTTTAGGTGAAGGGAACACAAGTCTAACTAATATGATGTAACCAATTATTTTTGTCTCATTTAGGCAACATTTAATTTTGAGATGTCATGTCTTGTCCTTAGTTCTAACAATGCTTAAATATCAGTATTTATCATCTATTTTATGACCTTTTTCTTTATGAGATGTCACCAATCGTAACTGTTACAACTTAGTAATGTAATAGTCTTTGTAGTTTGATATTAAAGTAATGTGAAAAGTAATATTGAGAACAGAATATTCAGTAACATTTAAGCATTGCATATCATTAGTTATAGCATTGTGAAGTAATCAAAGTACTTTGTGTCATGATGTCTTCAAATAAGATATACACATCCAATCTTGAGGGAGAGTGTTATGACAAGTCCTCCTCAGTCCTCACTAATCAATTTTCTGCCGTTTTTTATTATTTGGTTATTAATAGGAAATCATTATATTTAATAGGATTTAATTATAATTTGATTCTTTCATTTATTGTGGTTATAGTTGTACTGGTTCATATTATAACCTTTATTTCCTTTCCTCTATTGTATTTCTATTTAATTAAGCTCAACTCTTGTAAGTCATTCAATACACAATAACAATATTATCACCCAAAAGTCATATCTCTTTACAAATTATATACCCTAAAAATATATTATAAGAAATGAATATGGGACATTTGACAAACAAAAATTATTTTCTAAATTTTGATAGATGAAATTTTTAACAGTAATAACATAATGATATGTTTTAAAATGAAATTAAATTAAATAAAGCACAATTTGAGGTTAATATATTTAAGACAATAAATATATTTTTAGTCATTTAAGTTTAACTCAATTTTCGCTTAGGTCCTTTAAATTTATTTTTTTTGATTTGGTCTTCTAAGTTACATCCGTTTGCACCATTAGTTTTTCGTATATTAAATTATGCATGTAATCATTTAAGTTTGAAAATTTTCTTGAATTAGTGTTATAAAATGTTAAGATATAATTGAAACATTGCAACAAGTTGACTATTCAAGTTACTTTGTATGTGAAGAAAATTAAAGACATTGATTATGTAAACATATCTTTATTACCTTTTTTTAATGCTACGCGTGTATTTAAATTATTGTATAGAAAATCAATAAATATAAATCATTTATAAAATTTGAGGAATTTTTTTCTGAATCATCAGTATGAGAGATATATTATTGTAGTATTTGGTAGAATTTTAAATACTAACGGTGCAAATAAAAAATAACTTAAAGACTAAATTATGATAAAATAGTAAACGGGAAATGAGTTAAACTAAAAGAACTATGGGTGTAATTTAGTTTATATTTAAAAACTTAATTAACCATTCATGATAGTTCAATTGGTGTTCAACCGTGAAAACTAATAGATACTATTATTATATTTTTTGTTTTTAACCCCTTTGATTTTCAGAAGAACGGGACTGTAGTAATTCAGAGTTCGATCGGAAGATAAATAAAGTCTGATAAAAAACTATTTGTGTAAATATTCGAACTCGGATTCTCTCAAATAATTTATTTTTAATTGAAGTTTATTAACTACTTGAGTTTAGTCACTTGATTAATATTATCATTATATTTTTGCAATGAAATATGGTCATTATTAAAATAATAATATAATAAAAATAATTTTACCTCATAAACTATATATTTTTACAACTGCATGGGTCGTTACATTAGTATTTATTTATATAGTAAGATGATGTTAAATGTAAATGTCAACAAATTTTACATTTACACAACATCGAACTTGTGTAAAAATTTCTTTATCATTTCATCGCAAATAAATTTGATGGTTATATAAATTAAAACTTTTTTAAGTGCAAGTGTTCAAATTAATCCCTCACAACAAATGTGTGATCCAAAATAGTCATCTAAATAAGAAAGTACTCAAATGATTTTAGACAATCACAAATCAGAGACACGTCAATTCCTCATTTAGACCTACCCGTGTATGCGAATTTCTATATTTTCTATTATTTGGATGTCATGGAATTGATATGACTCTTAATTTTTTGGGTAAAATTAGCCCAATATTCATTTTTCATTTAATTTTTGTGAAACTCGTGAAAAGGATTAAATTAACCCCTGTTTCAATTGAGCCAAATTAATCCCTCAAATCAGATTATTCCATTTTATTTTTCATTGTTGAACTCTAATCATCTTCACGATTGTCTTCAACATCAATATCATCTACAACCTCAACAAGTTAACATCCTCAATCACATGATTGTATTTGACATCAATATCAATATTATCTACAAGTTCAATATTCTCAACTCCATGAGTGTCCACAACCTAAACGTCCTCGATCCCATAATGCCCACAAACTCGTCCACAATGAAAAACAAACAGGGAATAATAAGATATATTGATATTGAAGTTGAAGACAATCATGGTGTTGAAGGCAATTGGGATTCAACAATAAAAATAAACAAGGAATGATTTAAGGATGAATTAGATGAACATGAATATCGATGAAAACGGATGGATAGAAAAAATCGTTAATCCATCAAAATCTACTAACACCAATTAAAAAAGAAACATCAATTCATCACTTAACATATTTTAAAAGACGGATATTCATCCGATCCATTTAATATTCTAAAAAATTATATATTTATGATAATAATAGTTTTATTATTTTTTTAAAAAATAATTCTAGTGATTAATTTTAAAAACTGTTTTTTACACATAAAAAATAATTTTTGAAAATATTTTTAAAAATATTGTTTTTATATTATTTTTAAAACTGTTTTTTTATTTTATTTTAAGAAGACAATAATATTTTTTAATTATTTAAAATAAAATTTATTTATTTTTTAAAAAACAGTTTTAAATAATTAAAAAAGCATCATATATAGTTTTTTCTAATTAAAAAAATAGTTTTAAATAATAAAGAAAATATTTTTGTAACTAAACTATTTTTATTTTAAATACACAATATATTTTTTAATTATTTAAAAAACTTTTTAATATTAGTTTTAATACTGTTATATTATTATTATTAATTAAATAATAATCACTAGCTGAAAAAAATCTTCAAAATTAATTGTCATAAAAATCTTCACAAATATTAAAATTTAAATTTGTAGTTATTAGCGGTTAAAAAATTACTCATAAATCTAATATATTATTTGCGATCGACTTTTACTTTTGTGAAGATTAAAATAATTACAAAAATATTATAAAAAAATTATTTGAACTTATAGCAGTTTTAACTCTTATAACAACTTTGACCGATATCAAATGTCACTAGTAATTTGTTGTGTTATATACATCACAAGATTCTTACAGTTAAATATTATTTAAAGCATTCGTTGTCCCAAAGTCTATTGTCGTTTCTGATAGCATATGCCGCAACAGATATGAACTAAGCTCCTACTATGATTTAATAAATTAGAACAATGAAATAAGTATCTTTTTTTTATTAAAAAAATACCATGTTTCTGTAAAAATAGTTTTTCTAATAACAGTTTCTTGTACTAAATATTTTTTTAAAATAATAAAAAATAATAATTATATTATTTTAAATACATATAATAATACTTTTATAAGAATATATATTTTAAATACATAAAATAAATGCAATAATCTATAAAATTGCATTAAAAATACATGTGATCTATTGAATTTAAAAAAAAATATTAGATGAATTAAATCCATATTTTCAAATGGATGATTTTCGTTAATATTTTTTATTGTGTAATAAATAGATTATATGGATTTATTATTTAAATAGATTTAATAGATAATGAATTAATTGCTAGTTGCCACATCTAGCAATAATAAAACACGAGATACTAAAATGATTCAATTGAACAAGGCACTAATTTGACCATTATTCAACAATATGATAAAATAGAAATAAGAAATGAATATATGGACTAACTTGGCCTCAAAAATTGACATGGTGTTGTAATACACACCGATAATAACTAACCATCATGTTAGCTCCACAACCTTAGAAGGTTGTTTGTTTCAAGTCTAGGAATATATCCATGGGATTAAACAAGTAGACAATAATATACTCACTTTTGATATGAGAAATACTTTATTTTTCTTATATTTTATCTTATACGTAAGATTGAAAATAGTGTTATTTAATTATTTAAAAAAATTTATAACAAAAAATTATTTCAAAACTACACATAATTTAATTATTTCATATTTTACCTTTTTCTCATTGTATTCGTGTACCAAAATATTTTTTATTTGGGATTGTAACACGTTTCTAGTTAATTTGTTACAATGTTTAGAAAAATAAAGTCATAGATATAAAGGTACCCAATAATACATAACTTCCCACGCCTTCTCATATTTCTATAGTTTTATTCTGGAGTAAAAAAGTGCGAATGTAAATTCATGTGAAAGATTTATATACAATTTTTTTAAAAAAAATTGTAATTACTATTTTTCTCATAGATATTAAATTGTGGGTCAAATACTTTTTTGAAAATATTTTCTGTTTTTATTTATTAAAATTCGTGTTAATTTTATTTATTAACAAAAAGGTAAAAAAAAATTGAAGTGAACAATTGTCAGTGTTTTTAAAAATAATAAAAATGTTAAAAAAATTGTTTTGATTTTTTCAAAAATATTATTTATTGACTAACATTTCGCTGTATCTCTGTATAATGATTTACAATGAAGGTTAATTTAGTTGGTAAGGATTGGTCCACCTCCTACAAAGTCGTGGGTTCAACTCGTTGATGTAAGAACCTCTTTAGTGTGTGATTGACCTCTATTAGTGTTCATTGAGCCTCGAGGCACAATGGATGATCTCTAAGTACATCTTTCAGCGTCCTTTAAACCTTGAGACATAGTAAATGATAATTAAATACCTTTGTTAGCCGTGTTCTTTGAGTCTTGAGACATAGTGGGTGATCGGAAAATACCTTTTTATTAGCCGCACTTTTTGAACCTTGATGCATGGTACACGATCTATAATATACATTGTTAGTACTATTTGAACGACATTTCTTAATTCTAATGAGTCTTTAAAATTCAAATATTTTAAATTTTTTTTTAATAAAAAATAAAATAAAATACTTTTCACCAAGTAAACTATTCAAAAATAATAATTTTGAATCTCCAAACAAACACCCCTAAGCAACTAATTAGGATCTCTTGGCCCGATATTAAATTTTGTCTCTCATTAAAATAATTTTTATTAATTCATTTAACCAAACTCAATGACCATCAAAATTAAGGCATCCATTTTCCCCAAACAACTCATTACACGTGCGAGGGTGAGGGTCCCACGCCACCCATCCCTTAAATTTTAGTTTTTTGGATACAATTTTGTCCTATAAATTTTCAGATAGGATTGAAGATCCGGGGCCAGGCACAAATATATAAGGAATTAAGTAAAGTAAGGCGTCATTTTTAATTTCATAGATTTTCAATATTTATTATATTCTATATCCACATTTTCGCATACTCAAAACAAAGATGTACTTGTGATTCTGTCCAACTGGGCTCGGCTAGGGTTCCTTCCCCCACTGCCCTCTCCCCTAAAAAAAAAATCACAACACAACAACAAGTGTTTCGTTGATTCTCTATAAAACTCCGTTTCTCACTTGCGTTTTACCAGCGGGGGGAAAACGGCACCTACAGCAATACTTTCCTATAGTCGTTTACTCTCTCCCCCCTTTCTCTCCCTTTCCCTTCCGTTTCGCGTTTTTAGATTTCTCTCTCTCTCTCTCTCTCAGAGTTTATCTTAAAGCTTAAACCGTAACCGTTTTTTCTTTTCTCTCTCTCTCTCTCTCTCTCTCTCTCTCTGCGGAAGGTTTTTGAATTTCTCTTCGAGATGGACGAGAACGTGCTTGACGATATCATTCGGAGGCTTGTATCAGCGAAAAACGGTAGAACAACGAAGCAAGTGAATCTTACCGAGGCTGAAATTCGTCAGCTATGTGCTTCCGCCAAGGAGATCTTTCTCAGTCAACCTAATCTTCTCGAGCTTGAAGCTCCTATTAAGATTTGTGGTAAATTTCTTATTATTCTTTATGGTTTCAAATTTCAATTAATTATATACTTGCAATTCGTTCATATGGTTTCACTTCGATATGAACTGATATATACTGGTAGTGTCGATTTTGATTTTTTATGTGAGAATTCTGTAATTGAATTGAATGAATAAACTTAAGTTAAATTGGCGTGTAGTTTTGTTAATTGATTATACTTGTTTAGTGTTTAGTGAATGGCTATGTTTTTGTTATGCTTATTTTGAAACTTCTTTTGTGACTTGAGTTGAATTTGCTTAGGGAAGTTTTATCATGATATATAGTACTGTTCAGAGATAGTTAACTGCTTGTGCTTAATTAATTAACTCTTCATGTATGTGTCATTGAGGGCCGAGGATTAGAAGTCTATATAATTGTATGAAGTTCATACTGTGAACTGCTTGGACGTGTTGTTGATAGACTTAGGGTATGTTTGTTTCTGCATTTGAAATTAGTGGACGCACATCAAAACAGAAGCTTATAGTTGTAGCTTCCGAGTCAGCTTGCCTTGGGACGTGGTATTACAGTATATCCAAACATAGGCTTAATGGTTTCTACTATCTATGTTTCTTGTTTAATTATCTGTGTTTTGGGATTGCAAATGGGGCCCATAATGAATTCAAGGCTGGTTGACAGAAGGGGTCAGTGGTTTATGGTATTTTAGGGAAGGCTCCGTGTTTCAGGAACACATTGCCTTATGTTTTCTTTAGGCCAGCCTTTTGACTTGTTGGCATTTGTGGTAGTACTCGGTTTAAATGGTCAGTAATTGACTAATTGTAAACATCTTAATAGCCTATAATCGGTAACTCATGAATTTTATTTTTAGGGTTACTGTGGTAGTTCTCACATTTATTTTGTTTGTAGTATTTAGTGCATGTTTGATTTTGACATTGGGAAAGTCCCAAATCATGGTTTCGGTGAAAGCCGAAAGCTGGTCTCTTTTAGCTTTTGCACATACTGTGGTTCGCAGTTTGGGAGTTCAAAATGCCAAACCAAACACACTCTTAAACTGTAGAATCTATTGTCAACTTATCATCATGCTTTTTCACTTAAAAGCTATCACGTTTTATTAAAATTATGATTGTTACGCTTGATGCCTCGAATAGTTGGTTTATGGAAAATCTTGTTAAAACTGTTAAACTTTCCCCCCCTAATTTAAGCGCCTTGTCGCCGTCAGTTGTGTGTTTTTCCTTCAGGTCTTCTTTTGCTTTTGATCACTATTATCTATTAGTTAAATAGTGTATGATCTATGTTTTAAACAATTCATTTGCAGGAGACGTCCATGGCCAGTTTTCAGACCTTTTAAGGCTGTTTGAATATGGGGGATACCCACCCGAAGCAAATTATTTATTTCTTGGAGATTATGTTGATCGTGGTAAGCAGAGCATAGAGACAATATGCTTACTCCTTGCATACAAAATCAAATACAAGGAGAACTTCTTTCTTCTCAGGGGCAACCATGAATGCGCTTCCATCAACCGGATATATGGTTTCTATGATGAGTGCAAGAGGAGGTTCAATGTTCGCCTCTGGAAGACATTTACTGATTGCTTTAATTGTTTACCGGTTGCTGCTCTAGTTGATGAGAAGATCCTTTGCATGCATGGGGGACTCTCGCCTGAACTTAAAAACTTAGATCAGATACGGAATATTGCTCGCCCTGTTGATGTGCCAGATCATGGCCTTCTCTGTGACCTTCTGTGGGCTGATCCTGATAAAGATCTTGAGGGATGGGGAGAAAATGATCGAGGTGTTTCATTCACATTTGGAGCTGATAAGGTTGTTGAGTTTCTTGAACAGCTTGATCTTGATCTGATTTGTAGAGCTCACCAGGTAATGAACCCTGTAGTTTGAGTGACATCGATGATTTTAAAGTTTCTTCTTGATTGACCAACCATGGCTATAATAAATAGCATTGCTTGTTTATACAAGAGTTGGGAGTGCATAATAAGTTTGTAATTCACTAATTACTACACAAATTGTTTTGCAAAAAATAATCACATGCTTCGAGCAGATTTATTTATGATGATGGCTGACAGATGAGACTCGAAGGAATAAGAGAGACTATATGAATAAGGATATGACCGAGTTGGGTACTAAAACTAATAGATTAGTTATTATTTTTAAGTCTTGAGAATTTATGATGTTTAATGTAACATGACTGGATATGGTTTTCTTGTAGCTTTCTTTTTCCTTTCGGCTGTTCACCAACTTTGACACCTCATACGTATGGGGTCTTAGTTATTTTTAATTAATCAGTAAATCTGATCTGTTGATTTCCTTTTAAAATTGTGGGTGCTGTGACTCAGGTTGTAGAAGATGGGTATGAGTTTTTTGCCAAACGTAAACTGGTGACTGTATTCTCTGCACCAAATTACTGTGGTGAATTTGATAATGCTGGTGCCATGATGAGCGTGGATGATACCTTGACATGCTCCTTCCAGATACTTAAGTCTTCTGATAAGAAAGGGAAAGTTGGATTTGGCAATAACACATCAAGACCTGGAACTCCACCTCATAAGGTAAAAAGATAAGAATTATATGCATGCACTCGTTTGTTAAAACATGTGTTTCTATGTATGTGTGTGTCTATGCATTGTATGTTTAAATTCAAGTATGTCATTAACTTGAGTTATAATCAAAGAAGTCATAAGTTTCATAACTTCAACTAGTATTAGCAAATACGAAGTTTGATGTCACTTATTTTGGTCATTGCACATATTATTATGACAGATTTTGTGTAGATTTATGTATCATTTAGGGCACAAAGACATAATATCGGTTATTCAAAGTGTATTACATTAAAAAAACATCATGGTTGAGATCCCATGATTACCAAGTTAAGAGAAGGATTCAACCATTGTGTTGGACTCTTAATCTGGAACCAAATGTCTACTTTTTTATGTGCCTCTGCTAATTTGAAAGGTTAGAACAACAACCTATAGTGCAGTGCCCGTGTTTTTCTTGGGGCACAAGAGAGAAATGGCTATAGTGCAGTGCCTGTGTTTTCTAGGAGCACAAGAGAGAAATGGCTATAGTGCAGTGCCTGTGTTTTCTAGGAGCATAAGAGAAATTTTTATGCTCTTCGGGGCAACTCTCTTAACGATGTTTACACTTTCACATTTCCAATTTCTAGTGTTTGTTCATGATCAAGTTCCCCTCAAAATTGCTGATTTCTATTTTGTCCTTCAAAGCTTACAGGAGGATAGAGAAGTAACCCCTTTTATATAAGGATTTACTAAAAGTTTTTGGGTTTTATTTATTTACTTGGTGAAATTGCTTTGACATGTCATTTGGAAAAAATTAACTTGCCGCCTTCTTTTAATTGAATAACATACCAAATATCTTTTATGAAATTTAATGATTACTTGGCCGTTACCTGGTTGTTCCAGGGTGGGAAGGCTTAATTAACATTCTCGAGCTATGTAACTATATGGTCAGTGAGCTGGACGATGGCTTCCATTCTCCACATTAGGCTAAAGCTTAACGCTGGCATGATTGATGATGATTTACAAGATATAATTTTGCATTTTGCCTGCCTTCCTTGGCAACGATAACTAAAGACAGTATGACACTGAAATGGCACTTTTTATTGTGGCGACTCCGATTGACCCCTTTCTTTTTCTTATAGTTTTTCTTCTTCTTAATGTACAATGGAAATTCAAACTCCATAAGGGGAAATCTTGAATATCTTGTTTTGGTGTTGCCAAATTTTTATTTTATATTATATGATTGCATCAACTTTATACCGCGTGTGAACGCCATTTTATGCTCGTACGTATTTTCCATTTTCTCACTTCAAAATTCATAAAAGTGATCCAGAGTTTCTTTCTTATGGATTATAAAAAGTGATTTTGAGATTAATTAATGTAGAGATTATTTGTTAGACAATTTTTTTTAAAAAGTTAAAGTTGTTTTGTGTTTGTTTTTGTAATCGTCATATTTTTTTTAAAAAATAAAATTTTATGAGAAATTACTTAAATCATATCTTTATAAAAAATAAATTTATATGAAAAACTACTTAAAAGCAGTTTTTTATTTGAAGCAAATTTTAGATTATTTTAATTTTTTTCAAAAGCTGAAATAAATAGATAAAAACTCTTAAAAATTCTTTTTTAGAAAAAGAAACTGACTCACTCTCAAATACTAATATGTGATAAAGATAAGCAGCCAAGCACTACCCTGTTTTTATTGACATATGATTTAATTATTAACATTGTTTACTTTATACGATTTAATTTATTTGATAATCCTTCAATGGATGAGGAGTTTTTACTATGTTGCTTTGTTTGGCATTTACTCATGGATCTGCTTTAACATTGTTAAATTTTTTGTTATTCTTTTAATAATTTTAGTGCCTCCGGAAAATTTTCGTTTGAGAAACAATTTTGGAACATCATTATTGCATGCTCGTAATCATATATGTCACTTAGTTGTTAATTGAGTAAGTTGGTTACTAGTTACTACCAACTATTGTAACTTGAATTTGAGTAGAAATAATTCAAGTGGGAACCGAGTAGTTCATTCAATAACAAGCGATAGTAATTGAAATCCATTTTTAATAATTTTATTCAACATAATAGTGCGTGCTACTTCATTTCTCTCTTATATTGTCTTATTTAAACAATGGTATACATAACAATGTTCGATCCAAAGGATTTCCTTTAGTTTTCGTGTAATCATCAATGCTTGTCTTCAATAGCCATTTTCTATCCACTCTTCAAATCTATCTACTATGTGTATGTTTGGCAATGGGTTGCCCACTGCCATCGCACGATGAAATAGCATTTGATCGTGGGAAATGAACGTGCGTTTCTGAGACAATATACTGGATCAAAGATTAGATTTTTATAATTAAAAAATCTTGGTCGATAAAAGTGTAATGAATAGGTTTGAGTTCTTATAGGAAAAACTACAATCAATGTAATATTTTTACATTTTTTTTTTCTAACTGAACGAGTAGATTTGATTTGTTTTTTACAATTTTTATCAGCAAATTCAAACAAAATCAAATTTATAAAGAATATTTTCTATACAAATTATACGTGGGGATAAATATTTGTTATTGATCAATTGATTAAAAAAATATAATTCATGAATCAATTAATCAAAAGTGAAATATGTATACTATTATTAGTGTATCTTTTATACATAAAAATATGAAGAAAATTATAATAAAAAATTTACAATTTACTATAAAAATAAGATCAAATATTTTTCATTAATCAATTAGTTAAAATGTGATCTTTTACGAGTCAATCATTAAGAAAGAAATATGCATTTCTTTAGTAATTTGATTGCTTGAAGGACACCCAATTATATTCGGTAGACCTAGAAATGGACATACCATTTTAAAGGCACCCACATAGGCCAAAGAGTCCAGATAAATTTGAAAAGGGCACAAATCAAGGTGCAGGAAGATATTCTTCTCGAAGTTAGAAAAAAGCGTGTAGATCCCTGTCTCCTTAAAAACTACATTGTGCATGGATATAGACACCATGGAGTACTTAGATCAAATTTTACACTCGTTCCCATGAACTGTCACGTCCCAATTCTCCAGGTTTCTTCTAACACCAACAAAACCTCTTGGCTCCCCAAAGTGAAGATCAACAGTACTCCTAATGGTTCATTGGCGACCCATTGGAAACTAGCCTTATTTGAGGGGAATACAAGGTTGGACTTGAAAGGTAGAGGAATAAAACAATTTTGAGTTCATTAAATCCATCCTTCCACCACCGTTCAAGAAGTGAAAGGGCAAATAATCACTAGCCATTGCACCGAAAGGCACAGTGGCATAATAGAACCTTCGTAGGCCACCATTGTGTTGGAAACCGTGAAATACACTTTCCTACAACAATTTCACCTAAAAACTACTCATTTCATTAACCAAACCTTCATAGGACAACCATGAGAATGTAGAAAATGTAAACCACAAATGTTCCAAGCAAAGAGAAAATGAAGGAAAAACTACCAAACCACCGGATAAAAGATGAAAACTTACTAGGATGGAGTGATGAACTCGAAGTTATAGTAGAACGAAGAGCTCTAAATATAGAGACACAAGTACGAATGCACGGACTAGAGATTCACACCAGAAACATATAAGAGCAAAAACTTCAAAACGAAGGAGGATTCGATAAATCCCTCCAAATAAATATGCACCCTATTTATACTTGAGTTTTGGAACGATGGAAATTCAAAAGTGAGATAAGATCCAATGACTCAAACAACACCTATAAACAACATATAGTAGGTAAGGAATAACATTGCTTATAAATCTAGGTGACACGCGTCGGTTGAGAAACCAACAAAAGCCATTTCACGCTGCATTAAAAGACATCTCAAAACCCTTCAACTGATACGCCAACGGCTCAAAGTCAGAGAAAAATAATACAAAGGAGACAATAAGTCTCAGCTAAAGTCATAACTCAAGTTGGTAGTCAACCATGAGAATCTTATATCTAATATCATATTGATATTCCCCCACAAAGTCACAAACGTCGAACCAAATGCAATGTTGACGAATGTAGTCGTGGTCTGTAGTCACAACACAAACACTTGCTAATAATTCACTAACATCAACTAACACAAAAACCTTTATGACAATGTGTATTCCAACATTCTAAGTCATTGCATCTTTTACTAGAGACAACTGTTTATGGCAAATGTTCCAAACCAATCTAAGGCTGAATCGTCCTATTTCGGCACACATATGCCCAACATTCTTGATCTTTAACTATGCTCAGTCTCAACCCTAAATACTGATTGATTTTAATCACAACGACTAGGACTAGACAAAGACGAGAGTTATAACACCATATCCATCGAGAAACGATGTTCTTCATCCTCAACTAATCTAATCCTTAAACTATATATAGCAATGTTTTAACATGGTAAAATGTACAATTTCTATATCCCAATATCTTTCACCCATCTCAAATGACTACTTGAGCGTTATAGTGCTTGCATATCTTGAAGTTAGTAGGTACCACCCCTCCTCGAAATCTTGAACTAAACCCTTAACTTATTTTTTGGAATGAAATTTAAGTAAAAATCAATCTATTAATATTATATTTAAATAACTTTCATTTAATGTAACTTTTTCTATTTTCAATGACTCAATCTATTAGTTATGGAAGATTATATACAAAAATAAATTATTAGTTATGGAGGATAATTTAAATAACATACTTAATTTTTATTAAAATTAGAATAGATTAAATGTGATTAATTTTATTTCTTAATATTTTTGATTATATTTTCGTTTTAGATGGAATAGCCGTGGGTGGAATTCGTGGCAGGGTTAAGAAGAGGAGCAACACTGCCACGATAATATTACTGATCGGAGCAGCTGCTTTAAAAACAAGAATAATACTTTGCCCGATCCTAATTACAATACAACTTTTACAGAATTTTTTTAATTATAAATATAAAGACTTTAAAAATACATTTATTATTTAAATTATTTGTTTACCTTCATTTAATATATTTGTCTAGTGAGAATTAAATGTACTACAATTTTCTATAAGAATATACTAATGTTTTTTTTTATTATCAATTATTTACTCTTATAAATGTTATGAGATTTGTATTTGGTTTCAAGAATCAAGAGGACATATTTGTAAATTGACTTATATTTAATGATAGGTGTCATTTCAAAATTACAAAGGTGCACCCCTTATTATTTTGGTGTTGCAAACATAGGAGCGAAATTCAGATTTTCAATTAATCTTCTGAAAGATTGTTTTCCTGATTGAAATCGAGTTGCTATTGTGAGTAGCTTACTTGTAAAATCTTGATTGTTAATTAGTAATTAGTTAACCGAAACTCATCATCATCATCATCAATCGCAATTAAACAATACGAAATGCACTACAAGGGAGTGTGGTGAGAAATCGAATTCGAATTCGAATTCAAAATCGATTATCAATGAAGTGCAGATCCGTCGCGTGCATATGGTCAGGCACACCCTTCCCTTCCGCTCACAAACTAACCGCCGTCGCCGCTTTCACCCAACCACCAACCTCCGCTTTTTACACCGCCGGATCCGATGGCTCCATCATCTGGTGGACCCTTTCCACTTCCAGTTCCACTTCCTCCCCGGTATTTCCCATTCCAATTTCAATTTCTTGTGATTTTAAAAAATCATTATATCATTTCTCTTCAATTAATTGTTCATATGCTTTTTTAATTAATTAAATATATCTTATGCTCAATGTTAATTTTGCAGCAAGTTAAAGCGGTTGGAGTTTTATGTGGTCACGCATCACCAATCACTGATCTCGCTCTTTGTACTCCAATCTCACCCGAAGAAAACGACGACGTTTCAATCACAACTAATTTCACTGCGTTGATAAGTGCTTCTTGTGATGGTTTCTTGTGTGTATGGAGTAAAAGCAGTGGACATTGTCGTTGCAGAAGGAAATTACCACCTTGGGTTGGTACTCCACTTGTAATTCGAACACTTCCTTCAACACCGCGATATGTTTGTATAGCTTGTTCTTTTGTTGATTATTATTATTCTGTTAATGATGAGTTAGAGGACAGAGAAAATCACCATAGGAAGAATTCTAAATCTACCATCCTTATTGTGGATACATATTTGCTTTCCATTACTCAAACTGTTTTTCATGGAAATTTATCCATTGGTCCTATTAATTTTATGTCACTGGTTTTTTCTGATGATGACGACAAGAGGAATTTGGTTTTTGTGGCTGATTCTTTTGGGAAACAACAGATGGTTTCGATATCGGATGAGCCACACGATAGTGTGGAAAGCTTGGCGAGTCCGCACAATGATAAATTGCCGTCAGAAAGGTCTTTTCCCGGTGAGGGATTCTGCGGTGTGGATCAAGTTGTTTTGGTTTTAACCTTTGGCAATATTGTTGGTTTTGTATTGAAAAATAGATGTATTTTTAGGTCATTGTTTAGTGATACTACGATTGGAGAGGTTTCTTTTGTGGACAACCTCTTTTTTCCGGATGGGTGTTCCACTCAAGCACATGCTATTGGTGGCATTGTTCTTGAAAGCGATGATGTGGGGAATACACCTGGTCCCTATGAATGTGGAAACTTGATTCCAGTACATTTTGTTGTTTGGAATAATAGAGGTTATGCAATTATCTATGAAATATCATATCAGAATGATGTTTTTCAATGTGAACCGTATTCTGAGATTCCTGCCAGTCATTATCTACCTGATATAAGGTTATCTACTTTTTTCCTACAAGTGAATCAAAATCTTGTGTGCATCAAGTCAGTTTGTTTTGATCATGAGGAGCCTTTACTATGGAGACCACATATCACAATTTGGTCACTGCATCAATTTGATGATAAACTGGGCAAATTGTGCCGTCAATGCAGAATGGTCAGCGATGGTGCATCTTTCACAGACTGGTTTGAGAAGTCTAATCAGCTCAACAGACTTGGTGATCTAGATATTAAATCAACCTTTGGTGCAAGTCCAGGTTCTGAGGACATAGACAACATACATGAGAATAGTATAAGTAATTATTATCCTTACAAGGGGAAGACAGTTTCTTCTTCCATGATTATCGCCGAGAACCTCTTTACTCCTTATGCTGTCGTATATGGATTTTTGAGTGGAGAAATAGAGCTTGTAAGATTTGATCAATTTCAAGGGATTTTCCTGGATGATGCAAGTTCCAATCCTGATGAAAAGCCAACTGCATGCAAACAGAATTTCACAGGACATACAGGTGCTGTACTTTGTTTGGCAGCGCATCAAATGATGGGTAGTGCCAAAAGCTGCACTCTCAAACGGGTTTTGGTTTCTGGCAGTATGGATTGCACAATCTGTATATGGGATCTTGACACTAGCAGTCTTATTAAAGTAATGCATCATCATGTGGCCGCTGTGCGTCAAATTATACTTCCCCCTTCTTTGACAGGACATCCTTGGAGTGACTGTTTTCTTTCAGTTGGAGCGGATGCATGTGTTGCCCTTGTTTCTCTTGAGACTCTGCAGGTGGAAAGAATGCTTCCTGGACACGTGAACTATCCTTCAAAAGTTTTATGGGATGGAGCAAGAGGTTATATTGCCTGTCTTTGTCAAACACATTATGGAACTTCTGACGGTGATGTATTATACATTTGGGATGTAAAGACAGGTTCCCATGAGCGACTCCTACGTGGGACAGCTGCACATTCTATGTTTGATCATTTTTGTAAAAGTATCAGTATGAATTCCATATCTGGCTCAGTGCTGAATGGAAATACGTCAGTCGCTTCGTTACTTCTTCCAATAGTTGATGATGCAAGGCTCTCTAACTCTCCCTTAACTCATACAGGGAACTTGCTTACTTCATCAAAGTCATCGCCAAGTATTTCAAGCATGACTGAGCTGAATTCTTCCAAACGAAATGCAGGTAAAGGCAATTCACCAAAGTCAACTTCACCATCTCTGTTTGGTCTTTTGAGTAACAAACTTCCTATCAAATGCTCTTGCCCATTCCCTGGTATTGTGTCCCTGAGTTTTGATCTTGCATCGTTGATGTTCTCTTTTCAAAAGAATGAGTCCATGGAGAATGGTGATGGCAAGCCAGTGAATAACAATTTGAAGCAGAAGGGTGTTCAGGAGCAAAATCCGAGCTACCATAATCCAGAAACTTCAGAGGGGCACAATTGGATTAGCCTTTTTGAAGAATACTTACTGCGTTACAGTTTGTCATTTTTACATTTGTGGAATGTAGACAGTGAGCTTGATAATTTGCTGATAAGTGATATGAAACTGAGGAGACCAGAAAATTTTATTGTAGCTTCGGGTCTGCAGGGGGATAAAGGATCATTGACATTGTCATTTCCTGGTGAGAGTGCTGCTCTTGAGGTAATTTGAATTGTATGTTGGGATCTATTTTCTCGTCTCATTTCAATAGTTTCTGAGATATTAAAAACCATATTTCAGCTGTGGAAGTCATCATCTGAGTTTTCTGCAATGAGATCATTGACAATGGTATCCCTTGCCCAACGTTTGATTAGCTTGTCTCACTCAAGTTCCGCGGCCAGCAGGTATAGTGCCAGTTACATCAATATAATGGGGAAAAAACCGCACAACCCAAGTTATTTTTGTTTTTTAATAAAAAATTATAATTGCTTCTTGCTTTTAGTTTTTCAGTGGAGGAAACCCCTTTTTTACTGAACTTATCTGGGAAAGATGCTTTATATGTGATGCTTTTGAAAAACTAAAAAGTTTCAGAACCTAATTGAGGTTCCTTACAAACGGAATAACCATTATTTTTTCTTATATAATTCTAGCTTTTATGGATCTAGTGTGCTCAGTTTCTTTTATGTTTTGCAGGCGGGTCTTGGTATTCTTCAAAACCTAGTTGTATCTAGAAGTTTTTCCTTCAACATATAAATATTCAATCATAAATAGAAAATAAATGAAGAAAGATGACAAAATAAAAAAGATAAAAATTATGCCCTGCTTAGTCCGCGGAGAGATATTTTGGTTCCCACGTTCACCTAGTTGTCCATCTGGTTAATGAATAATGAGACAACTAAGTTAGATGTTTTGATAGATCTCAAAAAAAAAAATGTAGTGCAGGCCAGATATAGAGTAGTTTTTTCACATCTGGTTGGTTCTCATGATGCTTCCAAAGATAATAGTTTTTCTTGTGAAATTTTTGCCTTACTAATTTGACTTTTAGTTAATGGCATTTCTATGTGGTTTCCTAATGTGTATTCCCCTTTTCTCCTTTAATTCTGAAATCTTTAACTTATTTATAAATCAATGTCTATCCCTCTTTGACTTTTACTTAGAAAAGGTATGCTGATGATTGATAGTATATTTATCATGTGCAGTGCATTGGCAGCATTCTATACCAGGAATTTCATGGAAAATTTTCCAGATATGAAGTCACCTTCGTTACAGGTTATAACAATCTTTTAAAAATGATTTTGTTGTTTTGTAATTTTAATCTAAATTGATTTTACACATCCTATGTTATTTGTGAGCTTGCTTGAGGGGAATATATGATAGGCTGGGTTGTGTCATTGTGCTGACTTGATTAACCAACCAGAGTTCATGATTTTTGTTGTTGTTGGCATTTCCCTACTTCCATAATTTTTGTTATGCATGATAGTCATGTATTAGTTTTTGTGATTTGACATAGTATGTCCTTCAGTCTGATTGATGTCCATGCTGTGCTTGGATCTACATATGTACGTAATTTCACTTAACTAGAGACACATTGGTTGCTTGATTATTAGGGACCATGGTGTATAATAGCCATTTTCTGTTCCTTCAAATATGATTATTTAACACTAAAAAAATATGATTATTTATTTTCTGATATCTGTTCATTAGTCTTGCTTTTTTACACTATTCACATTTCTTGCAAGATAAATTTTCTTGTGTAGTGTTGTGCAGGTTAGGAAATGTGTGTCATTTTATTTCATTTCTCAAAGAGTAAAAGCAAAACTAATCCTAAAAAGGCATAAATATTTAGTTTATAAATTTTTGAAAGGAAAAATATCATTTGGCCAAGATGAGTGTGGTAGTTTTATGCCTCTAGCTATGAAGCATGAATCAAGTATTGGTATAGTTATGTAGTATTTTGGTGTACAACTGAGTGGGACAATTAACATATCTTCTCCCCTCTCCATAAAAGTGCAGTATTTTACTAAAAAAAATAAATTTTAGTGGGTGAAGATCATGATTCACTTTGAATAAAATCAAGGGCCAATTTTCTTGCTTCGGAACAAACTTACTTTAGAGTAGCTTTGTCTGTGTTTCGTGAGTGTCTGAAATAGCTTAAAATTTGGCAGTCTAGTCCATACTGTTTGCTGCCACATAACATATTATTAAAACATTTTATTTTATTGTTCCATAAGATGATATCATCATCATTTTCATCATTATTATTATTGTTATTACTATTACGATTGATATAACTGCTGGATAGTATTGTAGTTTGTTATATTATGGGCGGTCGACAGTGTTTGTGAATTATGTTTTATTAAACCATTTGCCAGTTGCTTGATATCAAGTGCTGAAAGCTACACCCTTTTTACAGCTCTTGGTGGCTTTTTGGCAAGATGAAAGTGAACATGTACGTATGGCTGCACGCTCTATATTTCACTGTGCTGCCTCGCATGCTATTCCTCTACCTCTATGCAATTCAAAACGTAATGAGTCAAAGAATACAATTTCCCGAACTGGAAGTAGAGACAAACATCTGGGAAATGCTATAGTAGAAAGCATATCTCCTAAGACTGAAAACCAAGGAATTTCCCAAGATGAGGAATCCAAGATACTTACTTGGCTAGAATCATATGAAGTGCAAGATTGGATTTCTTGTGTTGGTGGAACAAGTCAAGATGCAATGACATCTCACATTATTGTAGCTGCTGCACTGGCTATCTGGTACCCTAGTCTTGTAAAACCTAGGCTTTCCATGTTAGTTGTTCATCCATTAATGAAGTTGGCTATGGCCATGAATGAGAAATACAGCTCCACTGCTGCTGAGCTCCTTGCAGAGGGCATGGAGAGCACATGGAAAGAATACATGGTCTCTGAGATTCCTCATCTAATTGGCGATATTTTTTTCCAAGTAGAGTTGAGTGGCCCATCTTCCAAGTCAGTGACAGACATTCCAGCAACATCTTTTTCTATTAAACAGACTTTGGTGGAGGTTTTACTTCCAAGCTTAGCTATGGCTGATATACCAGGTTTTTTGACAGTGATCGAAAGCCAAATTTGGTCAACTGCATCTGATTCACCTGTCCACATGGTATCCTTGTTGACTCTCATAAGGATTATGCGTGGCTCTCCAAGAAATTTGGCGCACTACCTTGACAAGGTTTGTAAAGCCACTTGTTACTAGAACTGACTTTTTCAGATAGATTCATCCTACTGTTTCTAGTTCTAGGCTGATTTTTTCGTCAAACTTCGTATTTTTGTTCAATATCTACTTCTAGATGGTCATTTATACATATGAGATATATTATCTTTTGATCCCAGGTGTTTATTTGCAATATATTCATGTTGACAGCTAGAACTGTTTAACATTTATATCCTGCAAACTGAAATTTTTTTGTATCTCTTTATAAGTTATTCATTTTAGATCAGAGCATGGTTTTGGATGGGTTTGTATAATCGTAATTAGAAATTCCCATTCTTGGTTATCTCTTTCATCACTTATTTCTGTTAAATTCTATTCTTGGTGGTCAGGTGCAGAGTGATTCTGTATTTTAAGTGGATATCTTGTTGTCGTTCTGAATTATAACCCATAGGATTTGTTAATAGTTTTCTCACCCCTTTAGTTTCAAATTACATGCTATTTAATTGTTTCAAAACATGAAAGCATGAATTTCTGTGACAGTGGGTCAGATCTGCAGGTTGTCAACTTCATTTTACAGACTATAGATCCTAGCAACTCAGTTATACGGAAGGCATGCTTCCAGAGTTCAATGACAACTTTCAAAGAAGTCGTACGTGTATATCCTATGGCTGCATTCAATGAGTCTTGGACCAGACTAGCAGTTGGAGATGTGATTGGAGAATTTAACAATGCAAGCATTAGGGTTTATGATATGCAAAGGTAATCCGGATTAGGAAAAAAGACAGTAACTTTAAATTCAGGATTTAGGTTGACAATATGTAAATACCATGTCATTGTTAGATCTGTCACACACATGTACTTGAGAGAAGAGCACTTAACTTGATTTTGTATCATTACGTGTCATATGCAGGGTAGAAAAGCAAAAATAAAAATGATGGGATGGAATTGGAATGAAAATTTGAAGGGGGAAAAATAACTAACTACATGGTATTTTTAAGGAATAAATAATAAGGCTATGGTGGCCCATGGCTCTATACTTCCTGCTTATCTTTAAACAGCTGAATGATCATTTTCTTTGTTGATAATAGATTTGGCTTAGAGGGAAAATAAGAAATTTCGATCATTAATGAAAAAGTCAATTATTGATCTTATAAGCATGCGTAATTTTATTTTTATAATCAACTTCTTAAATTGCAATTTTCAAATCGTTTGTGACTAAAATGTATATGTTAAATCCCATGGTTTGGCCATATAGATCAATTTTATTCAGAACTTCAGGGTTGGATGAGAATAATTAAGAACATTAAATGATAATGGAATTTATAACTTGTTTAGCTCCCTGCCCCTCCCAAAAAAATTAACCTTATATTAATGCTTCCTTTTTGAAACTTGTGAAATCCATTCGGGTTGCTGTCTACTTGTGTTTATTTGCTCTGTGATGGCTAAAGAGATAATAATTTCCTATAATGAAAGCCTTTGTTTTTATGCAGTGTGACAATGATAAAGGTTTTGGATGCAAGTGGGCCACCTGGACTTCCAAATTTGCTCACAGCAACGGCTTCGGGAACAGTGTTAACTACTGCGATCTCAGCGCTAAGCTTTTCGCCAGATGGAGAGGTACCAAGGAATTGTTGATAATTATCTTCTTGGTGTTTCGTTGACATGACCCAGCAAGTTCTACAGCAGACCACCTTGATAGGTGGTCCACAATCGACCAATAGTTGAAAATTGCCCAAAACACCAACGAGGACCGATGCTGCCCTCTAAAAGTAGAAACTTATGGTCTCTTTGTTCTCATTACTAAGGCAGTGACCTAGTCGGTGCTGATTTGGCAAAACAAGAGAAAAAAAATGAGTTGAGTTTTGAGGAATGGATATTTGTTTTATATTGATTTTGCCTAGCTGTCATTGATCAAGTCACTTTCTCCGACATTACAATAAGGTGGACCGTGAGCTTCTACTTCCAAGAACCAACTTAAGTTATCATTAGTGTTTTGGGCGATTTTATAGTACTGGTCCACCGTTTACCACCTGTAACATTCCTCTCGGTTGGTAGATTTTGGATTAGCTAACCAAGTAATTATGCATAAAAGTTTGTTCTAACTAAGAATTTTTACATCAACTATGTACTCTGATGTATCTGTGACAAATAAAGTGATGTTACTGGGTTCATACTATACGTTACTGATTAACGTACTGTTACTGACAAGGATAACGTGCGAAAAAAACAGTTTTCAAAAATACTTCAACAACTAATGGCGTTAGGAGAGCAATAGGGGAGCCCTCGCAAGTACAACATACTTCCTGAATCCTAATAGCCTTTTTGATTCTTGCCATTCTTATTCACCATATTTTGTATGATTTGATTTAAGTTTTCTATATTGGTTCATCATGCTTGATTGGAGCAATTTAAACCAGATGAAAAGCTTGATTTCTCCTATCAATTTTTTTCCAAAATCTTTTGTGAACCACGGGCCCGTCTTTCCTATATTGTACTCTCCCTTCCCAAAAATATCATTCTGTAAAGAAATTAGTTCAGTGTGTTGTTTGGGAAAATCAGTTATCTCCCTTGGTACACTATTGTTTTGCCATTTCCATTTAAAGTCTTGGTTATTGCTTATACTTTTGATTTCTGGCTGCAATGCATAGTAATTGCATCAACAGAACTCCCTACAATAACAGTTCTGTGCATATCCCCATTATATGCCAAATATTTTGTTTCTCTTTACTGTGAAATTATTTTCCCTGGGATTGATGCTTCCTTCAAGTATCTCAAACTGATAATTGATTAACTCCTACACCTTTAAACATTCTTCTTTATAGGGGCTCGTTGCATTTTCGGAACACGGGCTCATGATTAGATGGTGGTCACTGGGATCTTTCTGGTGGGAGAAACTGAGCCGTAACTATGTTCCTGTCCAGTGCACAAAACTAATCTTTGTTCCTCCTTGGGAAGGATTCTCGCCTAATTCATCACGGTCAAGCATTATGGCCAACATTTTGGACACTGAAAAGCAGCTGAATTTGCAGGTAACTTATTTTTTCATTTTGTCTTCTTTCAGCTATAAAACTAACTTGTAGTGGGTGAAACTAGAACTTGGTCTTTCAGAAGATACTGGTGTTTGAGGGAATGTAAAAGTTTTTAGAAGGAAATGTAAATTGCTTACTTGAAAACTCTTTTCGTTTAAAATCAGTAGCAGCACATGATGGGAGCCTAATAGAAAGTCTTTTGAAAGCAGGCTAAAATACATTGAATTAGTTGAAATGCATGATTATACTCCATCTCATATTATGTGTCTCATTTGTAATTTTTTTTTATCTTGAATAATTTGTCATTTTATAATCAATATAACATTTATTAATTCAATTTATAATATTGTGTAGTTCTTTAAGTAGTTGCAAGTTTATGATAGACAAATAATAAATGAAGGACAAGGATATTTAAGTCTTAACTTATTATTCTGCATTGCAAATTGATATAAGTAATCATTTTTTTATGAATTGTGCACATTTCAAATGAGATTCATAATATGAGACAGAGGAAGTAAATGATAAAGATCTCCTACCACCTCATATAAATAGCTTTAGATAAATGATACTCCCTCAGTCCATAAAATAATCGAGCCATTTGATCTTTTTATACATATTAAGAAAAGTGTACACAAGAAAGATTCAAGACTACTTTTACTAAATTAACTTTGTTAACTATTGGTGCATTATCAATATCATAAATGTATAGTGGAAGATATTGCATTGAAAATGATGCAAATAATATTAATTAAAAGGTACACTGCAATTATTTTGGGACAATTTTTTTTTGCAAATGGGTCAATTGTTATTAGACGGGGGCGTATACTACTTTTTACCACCTTTCATTACTGGTCATCAAGTCATCTATTATTTCCTTATATCTATTTATCCTTTTCCTTAATACCACCAATATTTCCTGTTGTAGGATAATACGGGGGATTCAAATCATGGGGACAGTTTGAAGCAATTGCTCCATAATCTGGACCTCTCTTATCGATTAGAATGGGTTGATGACCGGAAAGTACTTCTTACAAGGCATGGTAATGAATTGGGCACTTTTCAGTTGTAATGATTCACTAAAACTTGTGCTGGGAAATTCAGTGATTTTACAATTTTAGTTGAGGCGTTACGGTGAAATGGCCCTTTAGCATGTATAGCAGCTCAAACCAGCAGCAGAAGATTTTTTAATCAGCTCATTAACTAGAATACTTCTGGAGGTGATATTCATTGGAGCACTTACATTTCAACACGGCCCTTATGAGGATTGATTGAGATCAGCAAAGATGGATTCAGGCCCACTTAGTGATGCTCCTCGGGAAGTCCTTCAAAAAGGAATGTTTTGGGCAGAACCAAAAGCCAACTGGATGGTATCCGATGGTCTTAGTGCCATGCGGAATAAATTAGGCTATCATTTTGCGACAATATTGATAAATGGAGAAAGAGAGCCTTACAATTTCGGAACTGCTGGGAACTTATTCGGGTTGTGGACCAAATAATCACTCAGTTGTCCAAAATGATATCACCACTGTGATCGTCTACTGCATATAAATTAGTTAAATATATTTTGAAGTCCCCAAAGAATAACGGGGAAATGTTAGTCTTGATAGTTAGCAAGCAGAGAGGCTTGTGCAGTTTTTTTCTAAAATATATTGTCAGAGAAAATTATGTTGATATCTTATGTTTTCTCTATTTTACAGAAGTCGGTCGTTTTATTTTTAACCTTGAAATTTGTACAGGCCTTCGGTTTCTCTTGAAGTTTTAACGAGTATAGTTGTTTACCGAAGATCAGATTGAGATCATGCACAAAATGATATTTGATTGAACAAAAGGAAAGCAACTAAACAAGCAAGGGGGGCCATTGCTACTTAAGGTTGTTTTGTGTTGAAATAAGAAATCTATTATCTATTAATATGCTTTTATTCCTTAATGCTTCATCACAGGGAAAGTTGAATTGCTATGATAATTCTGAAATAGTATGGAAGATAACTATTGTGCTCCCAAAAGATTCAATCTAAGATTTATAAGCAATGCAAGAATCTTTATGTCGAACCACACGAATATGCAGGATTAGATAATTTTCTCTTTTTGTTTGTAAATAAAAATTTAGATTTGGGAAGTCATATACAATATTAGACAAAACCACAAATCTCATTTTTCAAAAAAGTTTATAATCTCCATTATTAAAAAACAAGGGATGAGCTGAACAGTATCACTTATAAGCCGGTTCAAGTTCAATAGCTCCTTTAATACCTACAGTAGGAAATGGAATCAATAAATTTGTTGATTTTGATATATTTTGTCTCTCATCAAATCATTTCTAATTGGTTGGTGGTATATTTTGTCTGCATTATGGGTACATGTTAATTAAACCAGCCCTGCCTATATATATGTAGAGTTTAATTGCTATGTCTTGATGATATAAAAAATTATACAGACATTTAATTATTGATGTATTTACATGTGATTGTATTATTTTCAAAATTTATGCATAAATTTATATATTGTAAAATATAATTGGATTTTGTGTATTTGTTTTTTACATTATCAAATTCACACACATGTGTGTGGCGTGGGTGCATTTTTCTCTCACATTTTTAATTAAAGATTTTTTAGTCAAAATGTCGTTTTCCTTTTCTATATTTTGTTGTTGTTGTCAACTATTTTTTTCCTTTACAGTTGGGAAGGGTTAGCTGCTGAGTTGGACAGTCGCTGAATTGATGCGGCCCATTTGCATGTACAAGTTTCTTACACGTTAAATAGAATAAAACGTTGAAAGGTTCTTTAAAATCTAAATTTTATTCAAATTGATCAATACAGAGGAACATCAACCGCTTTAGGCCTTCGTGAAAATAAATTTTTACTTTATTAAAAAATATTAAATATTTTTTTATTTAATAAAAATCATATTAAAATCTGATTTAGGCCTTCAAATGTGTAAGATCGGCCCTGTATTATACACGTCTGGTTAATTTAAATGTGTATGTGAATACATAGGGAGATGGGAGAATAAACACCTAAAATATTAGAGAAAAAAAGACTTTAGGTCTCTTTGGTAAGCCAAAAAATAAGTTTATAGTATATAGCGTTTAAGCTAATAGCTCTTTTTTTAACGATCTTATAGCATTTTTTTCTTCAAGTTTATAACATTTTTTTATAAATTATTTGAAGTAGAGTTTGAACTTATAAATTATAGTATTTCTTTTTTCTTTCATTTTTACTCTTATTATCTTAATTGAATTTTTTAAATATTAATTAAAGATATATTTTTTGTCATTTTATTCTTTTTAGGTAAATCAACAACTAATTTTATCTAACATTTCAAATTAAACCAACTAGATTATCGACTATTCACTATCAACTAATTTATCAGCTATTAATTAACTTATTTGAAATTCGTTATTTTCAAAGAGAACATATATGTTGCACATATGGTTGAAAATGGATACTTTTCATTTTAAAATAATGTATATGATTTTTTTGCAGCATTTTAAGGTAAATCTAATAATTTTCTATAAAATATACAATTATGGAAAGAAACTATTAAATGACTGTAAATGTTATCTTCACAAATTAAATATTAAATATGGTGATACCTGATACTGTCAATTATGTGAAGAAAAGTGTTTTATGGATATTCACCCACACACAACACTTAAAGAGAATAATGTGATATAAATAAATAGATAAAAGGAAAATAATGTATTAAATAAATATAAAAAAAGTTAGAAACATATAAATATTATGGTTGTGTTGCGAAATAAATTATATATTTGTGCAATTTAAGTTTGAAGATCTTCTACTTTCTTTGGTAAAAAAAAATCTTTTACTTTGTTTTTTATCCTTAACTCATGTGTAAAGCATAAAAGTTTATCATTTAAAAAAGACAATTACATATATATAAACAACAAAATTTAATTACATCTCATTCTATTTAATTTAATCATTCTCTATGAAATCCAAACATAACTTAAGAAGCCTAAGTGTCATATATATATATATATATATATCATGAAATTCAGCCATATCATATGATATATATCTATATCTATGCATGTTATTGGTACTCTAGTCCAATAAATTCCTCTAACTCTTTGCTTGGAATCCAACCATCATCACATAATTGAGCACTATTCAACCACTCAAGAAGATCATGATCTTCCTCATATTTCACCAATCCCTTACTTTGTTGCACACTTGTCACAATTACCTCATCTTCGATTTTCACCAAATGTGTCTTTGGAAAGTCTTGAGTTACTATTGAGGAATTTAAAGAACAAGTTTTTTGGTCAATAATTAATTTTCTTGAAGAATTTGTAACTAACACATTGTTCTTCCTAGTGATTCCTGCTAATGAATTTCTTCTAGTTGGTTGAGGATGATTATGTTCTGCATTGTATGTAACTAAATAAACTTTTGGATCCAAATGGCTTTTTTCAACTTGTTTTCTTGCTAAACATTTTTTGGAAGTGCTACATTTATAGTAGCTTCGAGGATAGGGTGAACCCTTTATTGGTTTTTGTCCATATTTTCGCCATGACCATGCATCACAAAGTACACCATCTTCTGCAACAACCTTTTTAACAATATTTTTGTTCTGTTTTTTCTTGCTGAAAGAAAAAATAACATCAACATGCATATGTTATTCACTTTGTTGTAATTACATACACCAACTAGATTATTTTATATGTTTTATAAAGAAAATATTATATTACTAGCACTAGGATACTCCAACAATAATACAACCACATACTTAAAAAATTTACGTTAAATTTAATTGCTAACAAAGATATAAGAAAGTGAATAATCAATAATCGTCTTATATTTATATAAACAATAAAAATTATCAAAAGAAGTCTTTTTTATTTCAAAAAATACATCATTTCTAACTTAATATTTTATCTTCTCTTTATCACAATAATTCTCTTTAAAAATTTTACATTTTCTTTTTAACTAGTTAAATTATCATATGTTTTAAAAAATCAAAACACAAAACAATAGACCATAAACAAACAAAACACAACCTAGACACATCCAAAACCCACTTTTTTTGGTTGTTATTATAGATGCAAAATATCTAAAAGACTTTACTAATAATTAATATCTGCCCATTGAGTAATTTAGTTTATCACCTTTAATAAAATCTTTTCACGAGATCTTGCTAGTATTGAAATTTGAACCACACGAAACTTTGCTAGTATAGAACAATGAGGTGGATCTAATTTTAATCAGATCAATATTAGAAACAAAGCTAAGTTGTGATTATTAATACTCCAAACTATTGAATGCTAATACATCTCCCATATAACCTTAAATCTCTTAATTAGTTCTAACAAGACCACTATCCACATGACTCTAGTTAATGATCGATCTATGTATATTGTATTTGTAGTAGTTCTAGTGCTCATATATAAATTGGAACCGCGAAAACCATCATAAATATAATTCGTAAAACCAATTAAATAAAACTTTGAATTTAATTGAACAATTACTCATTACTCATATACATATATATACCTTCTTTTACATTTAGATGCTGCGGGAACTTGCAAATCTTGAGAAGCTATTTTCTCCGAGGCTTTAATTTCTTTGACTTCTTCTTTAGGGATAGTTAGAGAATTTGTAACTATATTGGTTTGTGATGAAAGAGGGTAAAAAGGTTTGCAAATATGTTCAAGTTCATCAATAAGGACATTGGTGGTTCGCGAGAATTCTGGAAAATTACCAAATAATTCATTTTCTTGTTGAGAAAAATAATAAGGATTATTGGTTGTTGGGGTTTCATTGAAAGCTTCAAAATCCCAATCCATTAAGAATGCAAGCTCATCCATTAACAAGGGTTATCTCAAAAAATGAACCTAGGATAAGTAAGATATTTTTGTGAATTACGAAATGTCAACTAATGTTTGGATATATATAATGTAGTATATACAATAAATGGTGAGCATTGCGTGGTGTTTTAAATATAATATTTGCTACAAGTTGTGTTTTTTTTTTTTTGACTAACTACAAGCTGTTCAAATTAAGTTCAAAGTGGCAATAGTATTGAGTTGACTAATTATAAAGTCAAAGGGGTACAAGTGGGAGTTGGGAAAGTGATAATTGTTTTTCAGCAATATTCGGTGCTGACCTATTATTTCAGTACATATTGTCCATACTCTTTCACATTTTGAGGATTGTAATAATAATAATATAAGACAGTTGACTCAATCATAAAGGTTAAGACAATACAATATGTTTGGTTGGAGGATCTCATACGTGAGGTGGGCAACAATTATTTAATGTTCTTTAAAATTGGAAAGTTCTCACAATCTATTTAAGAGGAAGCATGCTAGGTGGAAATCTTTGTAGGAGGTTCAACATAAATAAATTAATATTTAAAAGTTATTTAAAATATTAATAATGATGAATAATATTGTCAGAATATAAATAGATTATTTTTTTGATTTTTACTATTAAAATAATCACTCGATTGATTCATTTTATAAAATAAAAAATAAATAAATGTGTCTCTTAAAATACGAGTAGTCTCAAATTAATATCAATCAAATAGTTATCTTGATTATAAAGATGAAGAGAGTTCTTAAATATATATTTGGAAAATATTTCGCTCCTGAGTAAAAATTACTTATGAAAGTGACAAAGTGGTCCATCATATAATTTTTCATTAAAGAGTAAATCAACATTTTAGTTTTTTAAATTTTAAAAAATCAATTAATTATTTTTTTCAATTAAAAATTTAGTCAATTTTGTTATTTTAATAAAATAAAAAATCTCTTCAGAAAATTTATTAAAATTAATGAAAGATCCAGATAGAGTACACAATGATTTTGATTTTTGACTGTACAATGAGTTGCCACAAATATTAATAATTTTTGAAGAGATTATTTGTATAATTTTTTTTTTACATCTACATCCAATCAAATTACATTATAATATCCAAACAAAATTTACTTAAAGTGATTCACTTGGATGCATGGATAAAAAAAATAAAATATATCGTTTGAATGTATAAAAATTAAAAAATATACCTTAATGAATGTGTTGGCAGTCATTTGGTCATCCAATGTGTCATTAGTTGGTTTGTTAAGCTTTGAAATGTGTTCTTCCTTAAATAATTTAGTACAAAATATTACTAATAAAAACGATTTGGGCTATCTGAACTTTCGAAGCATTAGAGATATATATTGCGAAAGTGCTACACAATTAGCGATCAAAAACTACTCTTTCCCCGATATAGAGATTACTACGAATGGTCCACGAGATAAACGTAGAACATTCAAAATTAAATATTAAATTTGAAAAATGACTAATTAGTATGGATATTATATATATATATATATATATATATATATATATATATATATATATATATATATTTAAAAAACTCTTCAATTTATCTTACATTGAATTTTATATATCAAAATGTTTTATTTTTTTATCTTTTAGTGATCGCATCCCCGTCCTGTGATTACTAAGGTTGATTTATTCTTTTACTGTAGGAAGTCGCATATCCAAAATGCGACTATCTATAAATTTTTAATTTTATTCCTATATTATTCCTTTGTTAAAATAAAAAATAAAATAAATTAAAAAGTTATAGATAGTCGCATGGTGAAGAAAAAAATAGAGTATTTTTTTATATAAATTTCAATGTAGGATATATTGGAGAATTTTTAAAAAAATATATATATGAAAATAAACCAATTAGTTTATTGTAGTTGTTTAATTTAAGTATTTAAATTGCTAACTGCTGCTCCTTATAGTCACTATTATAAATAAAAAATAAATTTTAAATCTTTATCACTATTATAAATAAAAATTAATTAATTTTAAATTATTTAATATTATTATTTTTATATACTTTTAATTTAATTCAAAATATTTAATATTTATAGTTAAGTGTGTAAAATTAAAAAAAGACAATTTAATATATTTAACTTATATTTTATATAAAATTTAAGAAATTAATTACCTTTAATTGTATTTTTTAATATTTATAAAAAATAATTTATTTTTTATAATAATAATTGGAGGGAGTATCTTGTAAATTTATTGGACTACATAATTGGATATAGATAGATCGAGCTTCAGACCGTACTTTTTTTACAAGAGCTTCAGTCCGTACTACTTAGTTACTAATTGGCCATTATTTTATTCACTAAAAATAAAATCGTCAAAATCTGCAACTAGCTAGAAAGTTAGTCCTTGGACTTATGTACCCAAAAAAGAAAAGAAAATTAATTTATTGGACATGGAATTTTCGCCAAACTCCAAAGTCAATAGCTAGTATAATTACATTTTAATTGGAGTTATCACTAAATTAATTACTATATCTTCTTCTATTTAAGAAATTAAATCCCATACTACACTAACGTATACGTTATTCTTGCAATACTCCGATTCTGGTTGAAAGTTGAGACCCCACCGACATGCTATGAGTCCTAGCTAGGGATCTAGGTGACACCAAACTTAGACTTCTTGATTTCAAATTTTCATTAATTTCATTTTCATTTAACAAAATCATTTATGCTTTATTTGTGTATTAAAAAAGGTGGGTATTTTTAAAAATATTTTCACTAAATTTTATTTATCTTTGAAAATATATTCAACAAACTTTACTTTTTTCTTTTTTTCTTTTTATGATTGAGAAAGATGATCACCTTGTAAGTATTATCCGCTCAATAGTAGGTATGACAATAGAATACAAGGGTTTTCCCTTCCTAATTCCTCTACTCAATTGGTTAGGAAAAACTTGCATCCGTTTTTATTGGATGTGAAATTTAAGTTCATTTTTATCTACAACGAAGTTTGAGTTTTTCTGTCTGCACTCACACTCATTCATATGTATAAAATAATAAATTTAAAAGTCATATTTATTATAATAAAATTAAAAAATAATATTAAAATAATATTTTCTATAGAGAGAATATTATAATTTTTAATATTGAAAAAAATATTAAATATATTGAATATATACATGTATATAAAATTTTAAAATGACAATAATATTACTAGTGGGGCGAGTTCAGGTAGAGGTGTGAGGTGAATATCAACACCTCTAAACTTGTCTCGCTATCGAGTTTTAATTTCAGAGAGAATTCACACCCACACTAAATCAAAGTAGATTTTTCCCGTCCAAATTAAAATGGGTTTGAATGGATATCTACGGGTTGTGTTGTTATTCCTACTCAATGACATCCAAAAGAACAAGATGGTTAAGGGTATGAGGACACAAATTTGAGGTACTTAAAAGGAAGAATTATGTGAATTTCAATTTTTGATAAGCCAATACGTACAAGACTATTTGTGGTGCGTTTGGATCGATTTCGAGAGAAAAATTCATTTGATCCAAATATTAATATATTTGCGGTTCGGTTTGGATGACAACTAAAAAAAAATGCGATTCAATCTGATCCAAATTAATGTGGTATAAATTAAATCGGTTTTCGATTGATCTAAATTGCAATTTTACATTAATGTAATTTAATAATAATATTAAAAAATTATATTAATGTAACAAGTTTGAAACAAAATATTTTATATATTATACTAAAAATTAATATTGCAGAATAACATAGATCGGTTATATTTAAATTATATGAAATAGTAATAAAAATATATCAACTTAAAAAAACAAGTATTATTAAAAATTAATTGAAACTAACAAATAATAATTTAATGCAATATTTCATACTAATAAAAAATTAATAAGTATTCAAATTTATAAATACGGTTTGATTTGATTTTTAAAAATGAATCTATTATTCAATCCGAGCAGTTTTTATAAAAAAAAAATATAAATTTATCTAATAATATTAGATTTTGTGCAGTTTTCAATTTTTTTAGATTGTTTTAGATATGAAAACATCTATACACATATTGTATCTTCACTTAAAATGTGAATGAAGGTCACATGGGAGGTATTTTAATGTGTTTATAAGATCAAGGGAATGAGTATCTTATTAACTCAACATTTATTCATAATAATGTAAGTCACAAAAATCGAAGTACCTTTAACATCCATTTATCGTTAGTGTTTATGACAATATGTAAAGCGAGTTCTCTTCAACATTAATCTTAATGTTGTTCTCACGTAGAGGGGAAACAATGAGACATGATGAATGCTGCAAGGAGGATTAGATATTTAGATGACAAAAAACGTGAGCAGTTAATTTAGTTGATAGTAAGCCAATACAATATACATTGGTAGGAGGATCTCAAATGTTAGGTGGCAACAATAGTTGCAAATGAAAAACACCCCATTTATTGTCACCTTTAACACTTTTTCAAATATATATTGAATAAAATATGTATTTATTTATTGTGTCTATTTTATTTAAGAATATTCTTTTTTTATGAGTCAATGTAAGAATATTCCTAAAATACTCTTCCAATATATGTTTTTATTTTTCATCTTTTAATGCAAAGCAATTTAGAACCATTTATGGTTTCTAGTTTCTACTAATTATAAAAATCTAACAGCCTCTTATATCTCCCTTCTTTATCTATCAGATACGATTGAAATCACCCTTCTAAATAATTTTTTTTATCGTTTTATTTAAGTAAATGATTATCATGTTAATTTAATTTTGTTTGTAATTTCAATATCTAAACCCAACGTTGTTTTGTTTATTATTTCGGTGGACTTTGTATGTGATATTATGTTTTGTCCTTGTATCTTTCGAGAAAATGTATTTAGTAATTTAGAATGAGGGTTATATTTAGGCACTTTTTTTTCTTCAAAATGTGCTTGACAAAGGTAGTAAGTATTCAGATCTTTAAAATGTTAAAGTTGGTTAATCTAATCTTTAAATTTGTGAAATAGCCCTTTAACCTTATAAATCAAATAACAATAGTTAATTTGTTTCCTCTGCCAAAATATTTAACAAAAGCAATCGAAGACTTAAATATTGTTTTGAGTAATCTCATATTGCATCAATACAAACTTAGAAGATTTGAAATTGTGATGCTAAATTTTAAATAAATTGACTGAATCGACTAACACTCTTTTAATTTAAAGAACTAAAGTATGATATTAAAAAATTTAAAAACTAAATTGTTTAATCATTACAATTTAATGACCAAAATATTGATTTGCTCATAATTGGAACACATTAATAATTATATATAATTAGATATAGATTAGTTTTTTTTACTAAAGATATAGATTAGTTAGAATAACAAAATTTCGTAAAAAAAATATAGATATTGACAAAATGTGCAACTAGAAAATTAATAGCTAAGTTTTTTTTCTCACTAAATGTTCGCCAAAGTTAATAGCTAGTCTTATTACATTTTAATTTGAGTTGCACTTAATTTTTAACTCAATTGAGTTGCACTGAATTAATACTGGTCACAGAAAATTTAGTAATATATAGTTCTAAGTAGTGAGGATATTATGTATTTCTTTCGATTGTTGTCGTAATATATAGTGCTAAAAAGTGCAATTCATTGATCTTCTCTCACAGTACCACTCTTGGTCACTCCCTCATCTATGTTGTAGCAAGTCAAACGAAGTTTAATACTTCTTCATACAAAAAGCAGGCATATAATATCTAACATGAAAAATTATAACCCTTATTTATTTTGATAATAATAAAATTATTTTGTGGGAACAATTTAAAGTATTAGTGTTCTATTTTAGTGTGTAGTTTTCAGATCAGGTTATTCTATAAGAGTTCATGCTGCATTCTCTGATCTTTTGGTCTAAACTAAATGAACACCAAATCCACTCAATTATTTGCATTTTAAGTCTAATGAGCACACTCCAAAACATGCATATGATGAATTTATCTAATACAAGCAATGCTCTAATTAGTCTAACTCTAATAATCAGAACAAACATCTAATCTCTATGCCTCTGATAACATTGACAAGCAAGTGATTGTTTTGTCTTTGATAATCACATCAAACATTTGATCGTTTCACTCTGTTAATAGTCTATGCTCTGATGAAAGTCAACGCTCTGAAAAGACAACGCTCAGAAGAAGACAAAGCTTTTGTGCATCATCTTCTAAACACTTTGAGTCCGTATTTATCTGAAGGGCTATGCGACATATTTTGATCATAATATTCTCAGCTCTTTTTGTCTCCATATCAAGATTCGCAGAATCAATTTCAAGGACATCTACGACACAATTAATGGTAAATCAATTTCAAAAGATTTGATACGAAACTTCATGATACATGTTGATTTCTTGCAATTAGGACAACGACTAGAAACCCTAAAAATCTCTATAAAAGGACGTGTAACCCTTATTGAAAAGTACAAGCAACAACATACTACAATACAGTCGTCTCTGCGCTCTTGCTCTTAATATTTTGTCTTGTCTAAGTGCTGATAAATATTTTATGAGATCACAACATTGTAAACACCCTCTTGTGAGAGTTATTCAAAAAAAACCCTTAAACTTGCTCTTTTGTAACCTAGCCCAACAGTAGATGCATCCATTAACAGCTTGACTGCACTAAGCTAGAAGGTTGAGAATACTTGAATATAATATGTGTTCAATGGAAGTGTAATTTAATTGGTGAATTAGTGGATTAAATCATTCAAGTTGAAGGGACTGAGCTTAGCTACCATATTAGTGGTGAACCAGGTTAAATTGGTTGTGTCGTTCTGTTTTTCGGTTTATTTGTTTTGTTTTCATCGCTTTACTTTAGCCTTGTTAAAATAGTTTTTGTAACACCTCGATTTTTAATAGTGAGAGTGTAATTTATTTATTTTTTTAAACAACTAAACACTTCTAGATAAAATATTCATAACGTACTTTAATTTAAATCAGAGTAAAATATTTAATTGTAAAATTCTTTTACAAAAATGACGATTAGAATCATTGTTGCATTATATAAAATGGTTTCGACACAACTGACTTACTTACAACCGAACAATTCACATTGACCCAAAAAAATTCACAACTGTTTCAAATACATAAATTTCATTGCGACAACAAGATTGTAATAAGAAAAGAAGAATAAATAAAACTCTAAGCTGATTTTGAACTCTAACTAAGGATTGACTATGTATTGAGGATCCACGGGTGGCATTAAGCCTCACTGCTTCCGATCGCCAATCCAAGATCATCACTCTGTCAGGTCTTCGACGTCGTTGCAATTCACACACAACTCAAAATTCTAAGAACCTGGGGCGTAAGCCCGATCCACAATAATAGTAGAGGGTCACAATCTAAAAACAACATATATATGAAAATACAAAGCACAAAATCATAACATGGCATGAAATCAATTGATAAACAAGCATGCATATAAATATCATCATATAACAAATATGACTCATGTGACAAAACACCCTAATGCAATGCTTATATGTCATTGCACATGATTCCATAATTTCCACACCCTCATCTAGAGACGTAAATAATAAATGTATCGCCTCTCACATACTAGTACTAATTACCAAGGTGCCACCTATCACAAATCAACACGATTTACCATAGTTCAGTCTTTAATAGACCTACACGACTAAAAAATCCCCGTAAAGATAAGGTGGACCAATCAACTCATGGAACCACCTCATGGCCTATCACGGTCACCACTAACTATGAAATGCATGCACATACTTTGACTCTCTCACATCAATCATTATGTAAATGCAGCTATTAAAATACTCCCCTTTAATACTAATTAAACGCTAATAAATTTTTAATATTTTTTCTCAGAGCATACTCAAGACATATTATCATCAATAAAATTCATAACACATATGTTATCAGTTATGAATACTTAATCACATCAAATATATAAACAATTGTGTGCGCATTTATTCACCACGAGCACAAAGAACATGTATACAGACACACTCTGCATTCAAGCATATATAATATCGTTAGAAAGTGCCCTTACCTCGACAGTGCTATATTACACAAGCAACTTATGATACGTCAGCATATCCTATCCGACAATTCCAACGACACCTCTCAATTTCCTTGTACCTTAAATCAATTAATTAACTTAATCAATATAAGTTTCCAAACCAACCCCCAAATGAACCCTAGGTTCGACTACTATCCAAATTAATTAGGGTTTGACTTTTCTCTTAGGTTTCCTAACTTCAAAAAGACTTTGGTCTAAGTACTTTGACGAAAGCGAATTTCAAAACACTTATGCCACACTTTGAAAATCTCAACATTGTTTTTCAAACTTATTGAAGTTCAACTCAAATATTTGTCCTTAACAACTTAGGACAAAATATTTTCTTAACAAAATAAATCAAAGACAGACATACTCACATGGTTTGAAATTCCGATTAAATCATCAATCAAATTCATAAATTTCAACAGTTTAATATTTAAAAAATTAGTAGAAGGTTTGTATCCAAAAAAATCTTATAAAATAAAAAAACTCAAATACTAAGAGTTCCAATATTATAACTACTCAAAATTATGATTCTTCCAATTTGACATTTTTCAAACCTTAATCTTTATTAACTATGCTTTGTATATAAACTTTCACAAAAACCACATTTTCTCATCAACACAAAATATTTCCCAAGTTCATAGTTTTCTTTTAAGTCTTCAACTAAAAACTTCATTCCTAATAAAACTACATATCAAAACCCAAAATTATAATCAATCATTGTTTTCAAAACACTTAAATACTTCTTCAACCTCGAATTTTAGTATAAAGTTGACACCTTTAATATAAATTTTCAACTTCAAAACATAAGATCGAAACGTTGTTCATAAAGTGATATTTCTCTTTCAAATCTTTTTTATATACAAAGTTTGAACCCTTATATATTTTTTTTTTATATGAACTATTCTCAAGGTCATGAAATTTGAAACTTTGTTTCTCAAAGTTAAATCTCTTCATAAAAATTGAAAATTTAATATCAATGACTAAAACTTTGTAGTTCAATCTATAAAGGTGCAAACTTTGTTTTCACAAAAACCCCAAGGATAAAACTTTTAACACTTTAATAACAAAGTAAACTTAAAACCAACCTTTAAACAAAATTTTGAACTCTCTTTCTATATATATATACCACTCGGCTAAAATCCGTTTTACTCATCAAAGTCTTTAAAAAAAATTCCAAATTTAGTTTAAAACACCTTAAATAATCAAGGACAACAACTCATATGGTTTTAAACTTTAAACGACTCCAAATTTTAATTTATACCACCATTAAAAATCACAAGAAACATTTTTCCTAACTTCTTTAAAGTTCATAAAATTTATAATTTTCTACCACTCAAATACTGTTGAATTAAAATAATCCACAACAATTCATTTACTACTTTATTTCAAAACTTATTTTAAAATTTTTGTCAGGACCTTTTTGTTTCTATCTCTTTTCCTTAAAATTTTCAACCCAATAAACACAAAGTATTCAGAGTTCTCTCCCCTGCTAACTCGGTGTCAACAATCTCGATTCATTTTGGAGACTCAAGGAGCTAACTACATAAACATAGAAATTATAAAATTTACTTCAAAGTTACATTACTCATGAAAACTAATCAAATTATTTTTTTATCAATCACTTACTTACTTTAAAATCCTCATTTCATAACTTTCATTTTTTTTAAAAAAAAAATATATCACTTTGGTCCCCAAACACCTTAACATCTAGTTGTCATTTTAATTAGAAGAAAAAAAAAACATAATCGAATACACTTGCAAAAGTTTTCTTAACTTTATTAACTTAAACTCTCTATTAAAATTTCTATTACCAGTTTAAACTCATTTATTTAAAAACAATTCATTACGATACTCAAACACATACAGAAATCAAATTTTCACATTATGACACACCACATTTGGTCTTACTAAAAATTTTGGGGGTTTGGTTTTATTTTTTGTTATTCAAGTTATTAACTCCTCTAATTTCAATATTAACAAAGCACCAAAGCAAAAAAAAAAATTTCTTTTACTCTATTACTTAGGGTTTTTGATTTTTGAAAGAAAAAGAGTTGAAAATGTTTCCTTTAACTTCCTAAACATTAATAACAACCATAGTAGTGATAAACAAGCAAGATTTAAGCTCGTAAAAAAAAATCACTTTTCCCCCTTATATATGCATGCTTACGGGTTCGAGAGAAAAGAAAGATTGAAATAGCTACTGATCCTTAGCTTTTTGCATTTGTTTTGAGTAGTGAAACAACTTTGTGGTTTGAAGTTTTGTGATTGAAAGCTTTCTTGAAACTCAAAAATGGAAGAAAAGAGAAGAAGAAATTTTTGAAATAAAGTATGTTGGTGGTTGTAATACGGGGGCGGAGGGGTAGAGTAAAATTTTGTGACTTTAAGCTCTATTTATTTGGAAGGCAATGTGTTGTGAACCTCACATTTCTTACTATTTCTCATTTAAAATATTTATCTCGAGTAAAAGTTAAAATTCACTTTATGTAAAATTACTAACTTTCTCTATAAAATATATATTTGATGCAACTCAAGTTGCATATAAATCTAATTGTAAGTTAACTCGTAAAGTATTTAACAATAATTATTATTATAAGATAAATAATTTGATTATTAAAATAATCAGATTTAATACTATTTGCTCAAAAAAAATACTACACAGAAATAAACCAAGTCTCAAATAACTTAAGAACTTAAATAAGAAATTTAATCGAAATCAAATATATTTTAAAATTTGAAAACGACAAAACTTGAATAAGGAATTTAATCGAAATCAAATATATTTTAAAATTTGAAAACAGCAAAACTCCCTCTCGATTTCAAACTCTATTTTCTATGTTTCTCGTTCTACAGTAGACTTAATTCATCTAAGAAATATGCTTAGATTTCTTGGAAATTTCCTCCTCAAAACAAATTAACATAGATTTCTTTTAGGAATTCAATTGCCACTTGTGGAGGATTAGTTAGGCAGGTTTATCAAAGGTTTTAACAGCAAAATTGATTCTTGCTCAGCAATTTGGATGGAGCTTTGGACTCTTCATCATGGAATCACAATGACTCGACAGTTGAAACTTCAATGAGTAATTTTCGAAATGGACTATGGTAAACGTTGGATTTACTACTAAGTTGAACTTGGTTTAGCTGGATTCGATAAAAAATGATTTAAACTTAAAATTCGATTGATGGCACACTCTTTTTTCTGTCATATAAAAGAAAATTTAGGATAAAGGAGTAAAATTTTCAACGTTTTTTTTAAGGAGCACCTCAAGTATTAGTAAAATTTTCAGCATTTTTTTTTAAGCCGGCACCTAAGTATTAGTAAAATTTTCAACCTGACAAAGTTACTTACGTGTAAAGTTTGAATGACATTTAAAACAGTTTTTCAATAAATAAATATTTTTATTTTATAAATAAATATTTGTAAATTAATAGTTATATTAATTTTTTAAGATTTGAATCCAAATCTTAATTCTTGTAACAAAGTGTCCCTTATCTTACTAATTGAATTACCTAGGCCAGACAACACATGTAACAATATTATTTTTAACTTTTAAATAGCAGTTCAATGAATTAATTATAGAATCTACTATATTCAAATTGATTTAGTTTTTTGTCATACCTACCACTGAGATACTGAGTCCTAGCTAGGAATCTAGAAGTCACCAAATTATTCAGTTTATAAAATCATTTAATTTTTAATGAGTTTATGTAAGCATTTAAAAAATTTAAGATTTTTAAAAGTACGTTTCTAATCTAATCATTATTATTTTTGCTGAATTCTAATAATTTTTAAAAATCTACTCAATAACTTTTCAGCAAACATTATAAATATACTCAAAAAGGAAGGATGAAACATTGTAGTAAGGCTTCAGAGCTGAAGAAATATTATCACGTACAGACGCTTTAAAATGAAATATTATCACGTACAATTGCACAACCATTATTCCTATGAGCACAAGAGATAATTCTTAACTTACAATAAAAATATATAAACTAAATTACACAAAAAATAAAATACTAATGTAAATTTGTAATCATTAACATATTACAACATTCATCGAGAAAGCTAAGCAATGAAATATACCTTATACCAACTCCAACCAATGCAATCTGCACTTCAAAATGTGCACATCTCAAATCCCATACACTCCCCCTCCTCCACCCTAAAAAAAAAACCTTTTTTCTCCCCCACAAAGTAATGAATGAGAAAAGACACAAAAAATGTATCAAAATTTCAACTTCTCTTAGATGCCAATCGCACTCTTTTCCCTTCAATACAAAACTTCCGACTACCTGTCAGCTGAAGCAAAGGACCAAAACATGTGACAATGTGAAAGATGGGGTGCAAAATATTTGTGTATGTTGGATATAGCGGTGGATTTGTCAAAAGCGAGTCACTATAATTTTACAAAAGCTATAATTTGTAGCATTTCAAAATTGCAGTGGCTCGCCGAAATTCTGGCAAACCTATTGTGATACCAAACATGCAATTAAGAGTCCTATATGACATATAGGAATAAGTGTTAAGTATAATAATACGACAAGACTCAAATAATTTTATAATGACCATCCACAAAATTTATTATGCAATGCAAGGTGGCTCCCCCAACATTCAGATTAGAACAGGAAGAAAGGTGGTTCCATGCTATTCAAATTTTAATATGAATTATCTAACTGATATGTAATTAAAAACCATACCTTTTGCTTCAAGTAAGCAGCAGCCTCCTTTTTCGAAGAAAAGTCAGACAAAATTGAAGGTGAATGTCTTTCAATAAGATCTTTGAGTTGTTTCAGTTTCAATGATTCTCCAGGAACCTGTACTTAAAGTAAGTAATCAATCAAATGATTTACTATCAATGAGAAAAACATGCTACCTGAAAAATAGGCCTCACCTGGTTTAAAATCTGCTTACACAACTTCTTCAGCTTCATTTTGGGTTCAACAATCTTTTCCACCTCATCATCAGTTTGGTTTTCCTGAGAATCTAGGTCAGCTGAATCTTCGTCATCACTATTACCAAATGACGTCTTTTTACCCTGAAAATAGCATCCAGCTACTTTCTTGGGCCTGTCCTTGTTGCCTAATCCTTGCTTTCCTGTGGTGGCTTTATCCTGGCATAACAATCAACGGTACAACTAATTATTACACCCTTCAGGTTGGAACATGAAATTCAAATCCCAATATAGCACCAAAACTCAAGATATTGGTAGAACATCCCCAGCAACCATCTTTCATATAATTGCATGTCATAGGTTGCTAGTTGTTATTGTTTGATAAAATAATATACAGCATATAGCAAGTTTAAAAGGCACGTACTTGGACTAAATTGTAGAGGTCTTCTTGATCTTGTTCAAAAAAAGGAGTTCTCGCCATCCCACTTTTAGCACTATCAGATGTAGAGGACTTTTTCTTCTTTGATGCTGCACCTAGAAATCCACCAGAGATAAACCCAAACTTATAGCCCCACCAATCTAGAGGGATATCAGGGCATTTGCTTCCTGTAACAATGCAACATAGACTGATTGAGGAAAATACAGTTATAAATAATATATAAGCTCAGAAATACCAATGGCAGAACATGGAGGTAGAGGAACTTTTTCCCGTACAACACCCTGCTGGGAGAATGTCGGCAATAATGGTGGCATTTAAGAGTTAAATAAGATCAGTTTTTCCATGTATAAACATCTTGGTTATACGGAACAATATCCCTCAAATGTCCCTTTTCTTTTTCAATGTAAAATTTACAATAGAGCTACACCAAGGGAAAATAGAGAAGTACAAAGAGTATAAAGATATAACAGTAGCAACTCTTCAACAAGATATATCTTTGGGGGGGGGGGGCAGGTGGGGGCCTGAGGGGCCCTACAAATATGTTAATGAAGTCCAACAAACATATGTAGATATGTAATGTAACACCTGATACAAATGACATAGAAACTTCACAGTAATAGATTATACCTTCAATTTCAAAATCTTGAGTTTCAGATGTCTTCAACAAATCCAATTCATCATCAGCATTGTCAATATCCCCATCCCCAGATATGTCACCCTTTTTAACCTATTACCAGCATTATAGAAGTAAACAATCAGTGACAACGTTGTATCAAATAGAAGTGTATGCACTTAAGCTTGATTATTGAAAAAACTAATATTATAGAGAACACTATTAGCTTGATATTCTGATTTCAATATTCACATTCTAACATTTAAGTAATAGCAACATTTCTGAAATAAAAGAATCACAAGGAAAGAGAAGCCCTGACACAAAAAATAGACTTGCTAAAGTGTGAATAGAATACAGGTTTGAATTATGGAATCGGGCTCTAGTAAATGCTTGATAAAGTTGACTACAATAGACACACAATAGGTCCGGCCACTTCAAGGACCATGCCATGGAGGGAACTTTCTAATACCAGGCTGCCCTTGTTTGAAAGAAACACAAGGAGCAGCTGATTTTCAAGCACTCTTTCATGTAATGAAATTTGAGGAGATTGCAAACTCTGGTTCATTTCAATTTGAGTTAAGTTTAATGAAACAAAAGTTAAAAGGTGTACATTTTCTGGTATTAGAATACACTAGACATCCTTATGAATAGCACCGCATATGCCTCTCAGTGCAGCCACTATAAATGATAACAAAAACCTAACAAGTGTAAACCTTGCTTCTAATATGAAATAATGACCATGTATGAGTTCTGGGTGTTATTCCAGGTTCAGTAATCAAACATGGAAGCAAATTTATTGAATAAGACTAAAATAACCACAGATAAAATGCACAAATGAACAGGTTTGATGAATATAATTACAGAACCAGAAAGCAAATATCAGAACACAATGTATCTCCCACAATTTTAGTTAATAGATTTATTTAGTTTTGGCAAATGGTCCAGTGCCGTGCAACTGATTTCAAAGGTAAACAAAAATTCAATTCATTTATAAAAAGGCATCAATCACTAGATATGATATTTATCTCAAAAAGAAACTCAACATCTTTACATCACAACGTAGCAGGCTACACAGCACCGCCAAATTTTGCAAATCATAAAAAAATAACAACAAATATATTATTTAGGTTCTTTAAGATGTGCAGTGAATTGAGTGTCCAAAGTTGAAACTTACAAGAATTCCTTCGAGGTCCTTTAAGGAATATTGAGAGACGAGCTTCCCTCTCTCTGTTTTCTTGTATCTGAAAACAAAACAAATCAAAATCATGTAGATAGTTAAATAAACAACAAACAAAACCATGAACCGAAAGTGTACAAACCTTCCTTGTGGTCTAGTAGCTTTGGATACAGAAACCTCAGGATCAACAGGGACAGTTGCTTTGGCTTCCACCTTCTCCGTATTACTTTCTATATAAGCCACGGTAGATAAAAACACAAACCCTCATGAATATATTCATTAACATGGGAAGTGAACACAAGAACTTACTAAAAGTCACAGTATGGTTATACCTGTGTCATTGGAAACCGCTGATTGCTAGCAATACATAGAAATGCAAAAAGAAATATTTCAGTGAAGAGAAAAACAATCCAACGATTGAGAATTGAGATGAAAATAAGTAAGAAATAAAGAGAGAGATAGAAACATACAACTTTCAATCTCTTGAGTATGTTATCAAATTGTGTGGTGTCAAATGCCCATTGGTTAGGCTTCTCTAATCCAATACCTATTAAAAATAAACAAACAAGCATAGTTGTTTAAGCAATTAAGCATAGCATAACAAAACATAACCAAAAACCAATGTTGTCAATAACATATAACAAAAAATAGTTGTTTGTTCAAATTCTGCTACATCGCCACTATTTGACAACAAACTTTGTACTAAATAACTTGCAAAACAATATCAATTTGTCTATGGCCGCTATTTGACAACAATTACGTACCAAATAGTTGTTTGTTCAAAACTTCAAATTCTGCAACACCCCCACTATCAACACACATTGTAGTTTGTACTAAATAACTTATTGTCGGAACTTTATCAATTTGTACAAATTCAGTTATGCTATGGAACTATAGCACATAGCAGCTATTTCACAACAATTACATAACATAGCAAAGCATGATAGAATACTGTGTTTATACAAATAATTGCTTAATTATTTGAATAAATACTAATAATATATTAATTAGATGTGGTGAATAAAGAGTAAATTGCTGTGAATAAGGAGAAAGAAGAAACCAGTAGTGTCCTGCTTGTTAGTAACGCGAACGTATCCTTTGATCCCTTGCTTATCTTTGCCAAGACCTTCACCTTCCTCCCAACCCTAATTCAAATGAATCATACACCGAAATCGAGTTAAATACACAAACAATAATAACAATAGCGAAAAAAAGTAACGAGAGAGAGAGAGAGGGAACCATTTGTTTCATGAGACGAAAAGCGGCGGATCGCCTGGCAACGCCGACGTAACAAAGAGGAGTTTCGGGCGCCGCCATGGCTCCGCCGATTGCACTGCCGCTGCTTTTTTTTTCTCTTCTTCGTATGCACTGCAGCAATGTTTTTCGTTTAGTCTCTGACGTTACTGTTAGGGCTTTCCTCCATTGATTTTGAAGTCTCTTTCAAAAATGATACTTGGTTGCGGGTTGGGTTTGGGTTGGGCTGGGCCGATATTAAAACATGTCCGGTCAAGTGATAATGGGCTATTTTTACTGACAAGATGCTAACTACATTAGTAGGGGTCTACCTCTCACTCCCACTTTACTTTCCACCCTGCATATGAAAATATTATATTATCTTTTTTTATTTTTTATTATTTGATAGTCAAATTTTTTAAATAATTTAAAATAATTTTGAACTTTCGAATAAATATGAAACTTTTGAAATACAATTTTTACAATAAAATTATGGATGAATGTAAAACTTCTGAAATGTAATTTTTCTAATATTTTTAAAAATTTAGAAACTTTAGATAAATGTAAAACTTTTAAAATGAAATTTTTCCAAAATTTAAAAAAAATCGAAACTTTGGATAAATGTGAAATTTCTGAAATGCAATTTTTTTAAAAGTTTGAAACTTTATATGAACGTGAAACTTCCGAAATGCAATTATTTCAAATGTTTTAAAATTTTTCGAAACTTTAGATTAACGTGAAACTTCCAAAATGCAATTTTTCTTTTTTTTTTTAATTTCAAAAATTTGAATGAATGTGAAATTTTTAAAATGTAATTTTTACATAATTTTTAAAAAAAATTAAAATTACAAAAAATGTTAATAATTTATAAAATTTTGACTATTGAGTAGTAGATGATAAAATAGTATTTTTATGTGTTTTAGTGGGGTGAGAAGTCAATCCGATAATGCAATTCACTCATTTTTTACGAAGAAAACATCCAATAAAAAACCACATTTTGAGAGAGACGTTTGAGCATTTTTTGAAGAAAAAAAATTAAAAATCTCAAATTTTTGTTTGAATGGATCAATCTAAAAAATGTATTTTGAAAATATAGTTTTTGATTGTGAACCAGTGTAACTCTACAGATTCTGTCCCTTTAATAAGTTTTTAGATACATTTCTTTACTTATCTAGGTGGTGTGGTTGAAATTATTAATTCACCAACTTGACTTTTATATGCTGCTTTGATTCTTGGAGGCTTAGTTTAGTGGAGGTCAGAATGTTTCTTGTCTATAGTCCCAAAGCAACTTCAATTTTTACCTTTCTATTCTCTGTGAGTGTAGATCCAACTATAACCGTCTAGATGTTATGTATTTGTTTTGAGTTACTCCCTACATCTTGAATTAAATGTTGTTTTTAACATAAAAAATCGCATCAAAATAAGTGTCGTTTTGATACTATTAATATGATATTAATTATTATAATTTTCAATTCTATCTCAAGATTTAATATTCTTTCCAAGCCCTTTTTATCGTATTATATACATATAAATTTATACAATAATTAACAAATTAATAGTTAATAAAAATAGTTTTATAAAATGTTAACATTCTTTAATTCATTTAGAGTTTTTCTAACGTGTTTAAAAACACTAAGACAATACTTATTTTTGTGATTGAGATGATATAGTAATTTATCGGGGAGGTTGTAGTCAAAGAATATGATCAAATTGACCGGATTCCTGGAATAATAACTTAATTATTACTTTTAGCAACTTCTTAAGGATTTTGTTGCTGTCTTAAGTTTTTTTATTGACAAATTCTCCGATACTATAAAAAAAATAGTGTCTCTCAATAATATAAATATTTTTATCAATAATTTTCTCTAATTTATCTATATAGGCATTATATATTATCTATTAAAATTGATTAAATTAAGAATTTTGTAACATTTTATCTATTCGATCTTAACCACAATAATTAAATAAATTGTTTTCATAATTAAAATTAATTAATTTAATTTTAATTAAAATCGTAACAAAAAAATGTCATTTTCAAATAGATATACAAAATAAAATTTAAAGATTTGATGACGTTATATCTAAAATATGATCAAATTCATTCATAGATGATATATTATTCAACTATTATTAATTTAATTTAATAATACCAAATTATATTAGTTTTCAAATTTACTATAGAAGTCATTTTTTTATTTCTCTCCTTAGCATTGAAATATGGAGTTTTACTAGGAATTAACAAGACAAGTTGGGTCTATTTGTTTAAAATTTTAAAAAAAAATTGATTTTAACATTCAATAATTTAGATATTCATTATTAAAGATTTTAATATAATAAAAAAAATATATTTTTGAATGTATCTTTTAAAAATGATTTTTGTAAAGAGCTTTTCAAAATAGGTTTTCATTTTAATCATTTTTTGAAATTTCATTATTCAAAAAGAATTGTAAAAAATAGATGAAATACTTAAAATCATATTTTAAGATAAACTATAAACCAATTTTTCATTTAAAACTTTATTTTAAAAATTATTTTTTAAAAATGTTATAACAAAAAGATAACATACTATAAAAATCATTTTTAAAAAATATAAATCATTTGTGACACATATACAAGTTTATATTATTAATCACTAAAACATAAATCATTAATAACTTATTTAACATATATCTCATTAACCACTAAAATGCAATGCTTTAACTAGTTTAGAATACTGCAGTTTAGTGGTTAAAGGACTCTACTGTAGTTAACGTAATGTAATTTAATTGTTAATGTGATATATGTTTAAAAAGTGTATAATAAAATGTATTTTAATAATTAGTAAATTATTCAAAATGACACAAATGATTTATATAAAATGTATTTTAATTTTTGCATTCAAAAAAGTTTTTGAAAAAAAAAATGAAGAATACACTTTATACATAGTATTTGTGTCAAAAGTTATGTTCAAATAACACAAATGAATTAACAATCACACTATCTTTAGTAAAATAAAAATAAACAAATTTATAGTATCTAGAAGATGTCTATTGTCATTCCTTGATAGAGCAGACCCAACAATAATCCTTTGAATGGTATCCATGTACTAGCTTTATCTCTAAATATAAAACCTCTTGAAAAAAATTTGTGTTTGAATTTTTAAGTGTATGAATTATTTTTTTAACTAAAATACACTTATTTAATTTACATTTTTCTATACTACAGTACTTTGTCAACAATAAATGTTATAGTAAAAACATTAATTAATCATTTTTATTGAAAAATAAAATTGTAAAATGAATATAATTTTGTCAACAAATTTAATATTATCATCAAGACATCAACTTTCTTAATTCTCCATTATTTGATTGATGGATTTATATTTAGGAATAAATGGAGATAGTATTTGGTTTGAGTTACTCTATACATTCTTAATTAAAATTATACTAAAATAAATGTCGTTTTCATACTTTTAATGTCATATAATAATTATTAAAATTTAATATATCTTTCCAAATCATTATATTTATAACAATGATTAATAAATTAATGATAAATATTTAGACTAAATAAATAAATAAATTAACAATAAATAAAGATAATTTTATAAAATTATAACATTCTTTTACTCATTTATAGTTTTTAACATGTGTGAAAGACCTAACACAACACTTATTTTGGGGTTGAATATAGTAATTTGACCAAGAGGTTTTAGTCGATGAATATGATCAAATTGACCAGATTAATGGATTAATAACTTAATTATTACTTTTAGCAACTTGTTAAGCGTTTGGTTGCTGTTTAAGTTTTTTATTACAATTGTTATTCCAGTCTATGGTATTATAAAATAAAATAAAGTGTATCCATACTATAAATATTATGACCAATAATTTTATTTTGTTTGTTAAGGTAAGTCTTACTATAATATATATTAAAGTTAATTAAATTAAGAGTTTTAATATATTTATCTATTTAATTTTGACATCAATAATTAAATAAATTATTTTTATAATTGAAATTTAAATTTTAATTAAAATCATAACAAAAAAATGTCATTTCAAAATAGACTTTAAAAATAAAACTAAAAAATTTGATAGTGTTAAATTTTAAATATAGTCAAAATCATTTGTAGATATTGACATATCATTTAATTATCAGTGATTTAATTTAATTGTTACAAAATATATTAATTTTCAAATGTATCATAGAAGTCCTCTTATTATTCCCTCTATTTTATATTGAGTGTTTAATCTATAATATGTATTTGTCTCAAATATTTATCTCTTTATATTATTAATAAAACATTAATCATTTTTATATTAATATACTTTTATTTATTATATATCAATTCATCCAATTATTCAACTAACTACTAATAACATAGATATTTTTAATAAATGTCACTCATTTTATTATTAAAATCAACCCAACCAATTAATTTTTGTAAGAATTGGTTGGAACTCAAATGAGACTCTAATGAAATGAATATAGTATTGTTTAGTGGATTCCTATTTCTAGGTTTGCGTTGAATAGAATATGGGTATTGGGTAGGGCGACAAAATATAATTTTGTTACAATGGTAGCGACAAATATATTAGTATTAGTGGTGTAATTGACAAAGTCTATGTTTATTTATTTTTATTTTTTTTTTTTAAAAAGGGTCTATGCTTGAGTTTTGGATTTTGGAATTCAAACAGTGGCTATAATTAAATCATACAAAAAAATAAAAACCTGCCAAGTGATTCATGTCTCAACTCTCGAATATGTTTTTCCAAGATGAAATACTAGTAATCAAACATTTCTTACACTATGACCTGAAACTATTTATCACTTTTTTAGAAGAAAAAAGATGTGTACATAAACATAAACACCATTTGAAGAGATATGTCAAATGTTCAAGAATCAAATTGAATTGGTAGCTAACAATCAAGTTATAGGCAAGAGATTTATTGGTATTGATATTTGAGATTACGAATTTTGTATATCCAAGGCATTGTATATCCAAATTTGAACAGTAATTTTTCAATCAATCAACAATCTCAAATGTTTATATTATTGCATGATTAAAACTATAATTAATTTAAGAAAAATAATACTATATTTATATTGAAGGGCAAAATCTTACGAGGATGAAAAACTGAACAAATGTTGGTCGCCATTTATTTCAAAATTGAAATATTTGTTGTCTTTTTTTAAATTTCTAAAAACTGTTTTAAAATAAATTTATATTATCAAAGATATTATTGAATAAGAAAATTAAAGAGATTGCGATACATATATATATTTTTTATTTAATATAAAATTTTAATATTTATAAAATTAAAAATTACTCAAAAAATTTTAACATAAGATTTAACAATTTTTAAATTTATACACTAATATTTTATATATTCTAACTTATGTATCGAAAGGTATGACTCTATATATAGCCCACGTGGACTACCAATTCAATCCTAGACTTTTTGACCCAAAAAGCCTTTTTAACGAGAGTAGATAGGGTGTTTAGCATCACAATTGGACTCAGATGTTATGTACATCTGCAAACCATTAGTCTTAAATAGATAAGGTTAAACCCACACCGTGGGATATACAAATTTAAGAAAAACATATCATGAATTCACAATTCAAAGAAATTTTATATTTAACTGTATAATTTTATAGTTCATATTCACAGTTAATATAAAAATTATTTATATTTATAATTTATTAAATCCTAAATTTAATCTTTATTGTTATTATATTAAAAAAATTATTTCGTGTTAAACCATTAATTTATCAACTTTTTTTTTTAATTTAAACATATTAATTTTAACCTACATCAATTTTTAACATGTGTTTAATTGTCATTAACGGTTATTATAAAAAATTTACATTGTCATAACATTACAATCATTCATAGAAATTACATTAGAGACGTTTAAAGTAAAAAATCAAATATTTATAGTGAACTAATTTGATTGTATACAGTGTAACAACTATTTATACTTACAATGTATATGAATTAAATCATTTTAATATATTTAAATGTGTTATTATAAGGTACAATTTAAATAGATGTTATACACAGTTAGATTTTTCTAATATGTCACGTTAAATATCAAAATATAACTTTATCTCGTTAGTATGTTAGTTTGTTGATTTATCTATAGATATATTAAATTACTTATTTGAATACGTTAATATGAAATAAGTCATTAAATAGATTAATAAATCATGATAGACTTTTAAAAATATTAGACTCAAACCTAAACATAACTTTAAGTAACATACCAAACTCATACCTTAATCTTTTTGTCCAAATGAGACATAAATCTTACAAAATCTAGCTTGATTTAGCATTTTTTCACCACGAGTGTCACACACTTGTAATTTATTTCATACAAATTTATGATAAAAGAACAATATGTTGTTATCAAATTGCTCCGTAATTAGTATAATTCAAATGATAGTTGCAAATACAAATTGGCAAGATCCTCTACTCCTTTATAATTAGCGGGCATGGTTCATCACCAGCATTTTTAAGGAAAAAATAATTGTTATTAAATTATTTTTATTAAGTAAACTGATTCACTATTATCATAGATGTGAAATTGAATATAATGACTCAATAGTAATACACATGATATTAATTAAAATATATAATTTAAAAAGTATAATGTTGTATTTGATCTGGAAAAGAGAAATATCGAACAGAACAATACAAACAACACAACCATTTAAGGTACTAAACAACTTTTTATCATGTACTATGTTTGATGGATAATAGTCAACACAAACAAAATAAGAGACAAGGGATATAGAATGAGGGGAGAGAGATAGAGATGAGTGAGGAAGGGAATAGGAAAGGATAAAGAGCAAAGGGAATATAGACAGAGAAGAGATAATGTGATTAATAAAGAGCAAAGGGAATATAGACAGAGAGAGATATAAATAATTTAAAAATATATTTTGATTTAGCAGTAAAGTTTAAATCTGCATGATAACTTTATAGAATTAAAATTTGTATTTAGTTTTTATAAAATTAAAATTGAAATGTTGAAATTTTATATTAATTAAAAATATGTTTAATTATTTTTTTATTTATAGATAAGATAATAAATGCTATCAGAAATTCAACATATTCAATTATAAGGTATTAAATTTAAATTCATATATTTAATCTAACAATATAACATTTTATTAATTGAACTGGGAATTAAGAAATATTTAAACATTTTTAATAAATATGAGACGAATTAGGAATTATTTTAAATAAGGTCTATCGATATCCCTATGGATCGGTTTTTGGAGTTGGCCATTCCCCAATTCCTAATCCTAATTTTGTCAAAAAAGAAGAAAAAAAAGAAATTCCTAATCCAAGCAAGGTTTGATGAAATTCTCACAATTGTCAAAGTCGTAGCCTCCTTGGCTCCTCATTCATAACTCAGCGGTATATTTGGGCCACCCATGTGCAAATTAAATGAGACCAAGCTACGCTTCATGGAATTAGCTGACATGTCTTTTCATTAGGGAACATCTATTATTTTGTCAAAACAGAAAATAAGGTAGCAAATCAAGAAAAAAAATTTCCTTTCTAGAAACAGATATTTCTAAATTTATCAGATATATCTATCAACCTTTTAAAATAGATCTCTACTTAATATTATTAAGTGTATTAGGAGATTAATATGAGAAGTCAAAGTTCAACATTACTATTTATAAAAGGGGTTTTAATAAAGATAGGAGAGAACTTTTATTGAAGGAGAATACTTAGTTTATATTTACACCCTTAGTTATAAATTTAAGTTTTGTCTAGGAGTTAGGAAGGAAACAGATGGTAGAAGAATCTTTCACTTTTTTAAAAGTGTGTTTTCGAAGGAAATGAAAATATTTATAAACTAAAAAATATTATAAATTGTTAGTCGTGAATGACCGAATATGGTTTAGTCGATGCCAAAAAGTCAAATGCAAGTATCACAAAATAGGAGTAGTCGAATACGAGTTAAATTAGTCTTTTTTAAATTCAAGAAGTCCCAAAAGGGTGGTGAGATTGTAAGAAGTTGTCAAAAACACGTAAAAATTGATAATGTAGTTGCAAGACTCTTGTCCCCATGTTTTTTAGCCACCACGAACTGAAGGGATTATTTTCATAAAGGATGAAAATGAGTGGAAAGACATGTGTGGATGGAGGAAATTGTGTTGTGAAATGGAGGGAAATCAAGGCAAACTTGAGGCGCCACATACACCCAAAAAATGGACAAAAACACTCATTATTGCGAGATTAGTCGATTGAGGTGAGCCATAGTTAGATTTTGTAGGCAATGATGCATTGACTAGTAAGACTAACTTTGTCTATAAATATTCATTGTATACTTCATTATAAACACACACATAATCAATCAAATTAGTCATTTTCTCTTGCAATTTATCCTTTTATATTTCTGCTTTATGTTTTTATTAATTTAGTAGCTCACAAAAATTTGAAGGTGATGTATTTATAAGATATACTGAGTGAGCTAGTGTAGTCAAATGTATATAAACTGAAAGAATGTCTGAAAAACTTACTCTATATATGATCAAGCATATGCCTCTATTCGTTAAAGTGTAAACAAATGGTAGAATGTTCAACAAATCTTTGTAGATAATGAGGTTGTTCTCAATGTTGTGTCAATTTTTACCTTAAAGAAGTTGAGAAAAAATATGGAGAATTTAATTCTTACTATCATGAGGATGACTATCTTCATGATAATAGCCTTAAATGTTTTAGGTGACCTTGTAACCGATGTATTAGTTAGCCCAAAGGAAATGAGATCAACTTTATTTCCGATAGATGATAAACCTTATTACTTTACCATACCGGACAAAGACTGAATCCATAGTACTAGTGAATGTGCATAGTCAACACTCCATCAAAGACTTATGTTTTGGGTGGGAGACAAGGTTGAGACTATGGAGGCTGATAAGAATTCCTTCTCAGCAGATGTAAAAATGTTTGAAGCTTTATTCTACTCACCCTATTTGAGTCCTATCATGGTGCCTAAAGAATATGACAAAGGTGTGTTGGAAGCCTGCAACATCACTAATCAAGGTTTTCAATTGAAAGTTCAAGTCGACACACAACCTATTGACAAATTATTCAATGATTACACCACCCCCTATGTTAAGGGACCTTATGGACAAATTATTCAATGATTACATCACTAATCAAAGTTTCTAGGATGTTGGATGCAATGTTTTCTGCTGATAATAGTGACAACAAATAAGGAGATCAGACAACTCCAAAAATGTTTAGCTAAAGATCGTGAGAATCAGGCAATTGGAGATATGGAGGTTGAGTCACCTATTCAAAGGAAGCTACCAACCTTTGAAGTACATGATCCTGTTGAGAAAAAATCCCTAATTAATGTTTTGAAGATAATCAAACATTTAATTATATTTGTTAATTACGACTCTAATCTTATTAATTATTAACTTGTGTTTTTGAGTGTATTTATTTATACAAAATCCAAAACAAGTTAATTCATGATATGTTGAAGTATGCATATTCGTGCAAATATAACATGGTCACTTTTTAAGCAATCAAGATTAATTTCATCATCAAAATATGAACCGTCTCATATATACATCAAGACAAGAACACTCCATTATGAAGTATGAAATGATTAGAAAAATTCCTCAAAGGAATGTCAAACCAGATTGATGGAAGAATGATTACAAAATATTATGGTTATTTGGAGAATGTTCAAAAGAGCATTCAAGTTGTCCTCTATTGAAGACAAAGTCAAAGACATATCTTGAGAGATCATTATTGGTTGTCCAAACTACAAGTTAAGAGTGTCAAATGTTGCTAATATAAACGATCGAACTCAGAACTCAAAATGAAGGCCCGAAGGAAGAAAATAATCTCCAGATTAATGACTTATGAGCAAGGACAACAATGACATAAGTACACTGTGTCTACACTATTTTGCAGAAAGTTTTACATGCTTTTGAGTTAGAACAATACCAACTGACATATGACAACTCATACTCACACTCATTCATGTTTTCCTTCGAACTCAAAAGTAAAAACATTATAGGTTTGTCAAGAACAATCTGGACATAAATGCGAGTATGTACTTAAAGTGTTTTAAAACAGATATGACAGTTGACCAATGTGTTTAATGGATATATTCAACTTTATTTAAGTTTTTAAGTCTTTTTTCATCTATAAAAGGAAGATAATCAAAAGCCAAAGACAAGAATTTCAAAGCAATCAATCTACACTTGATCTTTTAAGCTCAATTAGCAAAGCTATTCTCTCAAGCAAAACTTCAGTTCTCTCACTATATTCACGGATTATCTTACTGAGTTCTTGTTGTTAGTCATTCTCAAATAAGAGTTGAAAAGTTTTTTTAGATCCCAAACATTTTTATCTTACACATCGTTTTGTAGCTCAAGTCTATCTCTTAAGTTATATTGAGTGTGTTGTAAAAATCATTTTATGAATTGAAATGTGATTGTAGAAATTCTTTTTAAGGTCGAAAGGTGAATATCGTAATTGATCAAAGTGTGATCAAGAAGGATATTGCAAGGCAAAACACTAAGGTGCTGAAAACGTTAGTGGAAAATCTCACAGTTTATGAGAATTGAACATAGCCCACTTTGAATAAACTAGGATACATTCTTGTGTGATCTTCTTATCCTTTCGTTGTATTTATCTTACACTCACTAATTACATTTCACTTGTTTAAAAATTAAACTATTTTATTTAAACTAACACATCCAAAATATTTTGAAGATTAACTTAATTTAACCAAGATTGTTTTTGAGTTAATTAAATTTAAGTGTATAAATTAAATTTTAAAAAGGGATCATAATTTAAACCCTCTTTCTTATGATTGACATTACTACTTGAGATCCTTTAGTGAAAATTAACCTAAAAACCTTTGATGAAATCATGATGACTAAGGTTAGTGGATTATTAATTGAAGTGGAGAGACACCAACCGTTTGACTTGATCAAATGTTATATAAACAATTTTGCGTGAGATTACCATGAGATGCACGACTTGGCTAGAGAGTTAGTTGAAAACAAACCACCAATTAAGAAAGGATATAAGCCACACAAATAATCTCCTCACAATTGATGCCTTAAAGATACTATAACAAACTTGCACACCTTGACAAAGAGAATTAGAAGAAGAAAAAAAATAGACTTTAGATTTTGATTTTTTATTCTTCTTAGTGTAATTGAATCATGTGTTTCAATGTGCATATTCTCCTTTCTTTAGAATAAAAGTTGAAGCTTTTAAATAATAATGACTATAAAAGTTTTTGAGAAGAAGAAAATCACATTTTAAAAATAAGTTAGAGAAACGTATGTCTTTTAGTGGGAAGAAATGATGACATGCATAATGAGGTCACAAAATTAGTTCCGCGTGTGGATTATGTGGCCCTTTTATCCAACCATGGTATTGGTATCATATGATTCATACGGTATCCACTATCTACCCACACTTCCGTAACCGACTCAGAGTTAGCAAACATTAATTCCACCACAGCCACATCTGTTAGGTAAAGGTTACACTCTCTTTTCATGGGACATACACTGAATAATGCAGTGTGACACTCCAAATAATTGTACTCGATCAATTAATACTACGTGTGCTTGTGTGTCATAAAATTCAAATGCTCACCGACCGCGGCAGATAGATACATGGAAATAGATCAGTTAAATACATAGTGTAAAATAAAAGGCTAAATATTCATATTTGTGCAACCCAAGTTAAATCACGCTGGAGGTTGATAAAATATACTACTCACTTTGTACTAAATTAAGAGTCATTTTTTGAAAAAAAAAATTGTCTTAAATTATATATCAAATAAACGTTAATATTATTTTTCAATGATAATAAATTATTACTCTATATAATTGTTTCTTTCTATTAATTTATCTTTTATATATTATTACTAAAGGATAATTTTATAAAGTGATTTATAATTTTTTTTTTATAAAATTCACTATGTTTTTTTAATTTATATGAAATTCCTGAAGTGACATGTGATTTGATATTTATGAAGTATCAATTTTGGGAGTATTATTCTTGAGCTGGATGTTAGATCAATAAAACCGTAAGGATTTACTAATTAATTACACCGGAGCATCGTCAAAAAATATAAATAAAAAAAAAGTGGGAAAGGATTAAGTAATACGTATGACAATGTCTTTATGACCTGGTCACATCAACTCACACCAACATTATATTATAGAATCGCAGCGTACGTAAAAATACAAATTAGTAGGTGAAACTAATTATAATTATATGGTACAATTATACAAATAAAAAAATAATACCATGTCTTCTTATTAAAAAGAAAGTAGTATCATTTCATACCTAAAAATAAAATTGTGTAGAAAACCTGAATTCAATCTCAACCCAAAGTCTATTATTTTTCTTCCAATTATTGACAAAAATAATACAAGTGGCATCTTGCTACTAGAACAACAACTATTACTAGTGATTTTCTGCCCACCAACACCTGCCTAATTTTCAACTGAAGGTGCTTACGTGGCATCGTAAATGAAATTTGCTGCTAGAGTCTCCTCTCCACCTTCACACGAAACTTCCTTCTTATATATATTTGGACTAGACTAAAAAAATTCTTATGTCTGAAATTCAACATAATTTTTTGTACATGCATGCTATAAATACGCACCCCCTACTTCATTCCTAGACATTGCAATCTCTAAATTATTCTTACAACTTCAAAGTTTTAAAACCGCCAAAAATTATTCCTAGAACTTGAATCACGTCAATTTCCACACATTATTACATTATTACTATACAATATACATACACTATATACACATTAACAACAAATTTGAAGATTATATAAAATGGGGCTAATGAGCATGGACCAACCTCAATTGTTGTCTAAGATAGCCACTGGTGATGGACATGGTGAATCATCATCTTATTTTGATGGATGGAAGGCTTATGATAAAGACCCTTTTCATCTTACCAAAAATCCTCATGGTGTTATCCAAATGGGTCTTGCAGAAAATCAGGTATTTATATATTCAAACTTTATATTATTTTCATATCCATATATATTAATTTGTGCTAAATTCTAATTAAATTATTATTATTTTGCAGCTTACTGCTGACTTGGTTCAAAATTGGATAATGAGTAACCCAGAAGCCTCAATTTGCAATCTAGAGGGAGTGCATAATTTCAAACACATAGCTAATTTTCAAGATTATCATGGTCTACCAGAGTTCAGAAATGTGAGTAGTGAAAATATACATACACCCACAAATTAATTAATTAACGAGTTTGATTATTGTTAATTATTTGATACTATATATAAACTAACATAATTTAATTTGAATTAATTTAGGCTGTGGCAAAATTCATGAGTAAAACAAGAGGAAACAGAGTGACATTTGATCCTGATCGTATTGTAATGAGTGGTGGAGCAACTGGAGCACATGAAGTCACTGCTTTTTGTTTGGCAGATCCTGGTGATGCTTTTTTGGTGCCTACTCCTTATTATCCAGGGTAATAAACTTAGTTCAATTCATTTTCCACCCTTTTAATTATTATTATTATTATTATAAAACTATCAATTATTGTTCTGCTAATTCATTAGTACTAATTTAATTAGAAGATAATGAATTAAGTGCAGCTTATGTATGTTACCATGTCCCTTCAATTAAAATAGAATTAATCTCCACTTAGCAGCCTTCCTATTATTTTAATGTTCCATTCATCATAAGATGCCAGAGTAGTGAATTTTGATGGCACTGACTTTGTCTTAAGGGAATAAATAAATAATTTTGCAATATTTCAATTTCAACTGTGTTTGGCAGTACTCAACTATCATATTCAAGCCATAAAGACAATTTTGTTGTTGTTGACTTTATTAACAAACTGAATCTGTTATTTGAGTTATCGTTAGTAACAGAATTGTAACAAACTGTAACAGAATTATAACAAACTCTAACAATAATATTATAACATACAAAAATTTGTTGAGATCTACATCTAAAATCTTAATTTGTTAATGCAGTTTCGATCGAGATTTAAGATGGAGAACCGGAGTTAAACTTGTTCCAGTTATATGTGAAAGCTCAAACAATTTCAAATTAACAAGACAAGCCTTAGAAGAAGCCTATGAAAAAGCCAAAGAAGATAACATTAGAATCAAGGGTTTGCTAATTACAAATCCTTCAAATCCATTAGGCACAGTTATGGACAGAACCACATTAAGAACAGTTGTGAATTTCATCAATCAAAAGCGTATTCACCTAATAAGTGACGAAATATACGCTGCTACGGTTTTCAGCCATCCAAGTTTCATAAGCGTAGCAGAGATAATAGAACAAGACACAGACATCGAATGCGACCGTGACCTCATTCACATAATTTATAGTCTTTCAAAAGACATGGGATTCCCGGGTTTCAGAGTTGGTATAATTTATTCTTATAATGACAATGTTGTTAATTGTGCGCGAAAAATGTCAAGTTTTGGATTAGTCTCCACACAGACTCAATATCTGATGGCAAAAATGCTATCAGATGACGAGTTTGTGGAGAGATTTCTTGGGGAGAGTGCAAAGAGGTTAGCACAAAGGTACAGAATTTTTACTAGTGGGTTAGTTAAAGTCGGAATTAAGTGTTTGCAAAGTAATGGTGGTCTTTTTGTTTGGATGGATTTACGAGATCTTCTAAAGAAGCCTACATTTGAGTCAGAATTGGAACTTTGGAGAGTGATTATTCATGAAGTTAAGATTAATGTTTCACCAGGTTGTTCTTTTCATTGTTCTGAAGCAGGTTGGTTTAGAGTGTGTTATGCAAATATGGATGATAAAGCATTGCAAATTGCTTTACAAAGGATTAGATCATTTGTTATTCAGAAGAATAAGGAGGTTATGGTTTCTGACAAGAATTCTAAACCTTGTTGGCATAGTAATTTGAGGCTAAGCCTTAAATCAAGAAGGTTTGATGATATTATGATGTCACCTCATTCTCCAATTCCTCAGTCACCACTTGTTAAAGCTACTACTTGAATTACCATATACAACCAATAACTTGTAGATTTTTATATATTTTTTTATTTGTTGATTTGTTATTTTGACAACAATAATCTTGGGGGCTTTTTATTTTTTCTTTTTTCACTTACTGAATCATAGATTTGTGGTGAAAAAAGTTTATGGAATTTGTAAGGTTAATTATTTGTTTGTAAGAGTCCAAAAATATTTGTATTCTGTTACTGAAATTTGTAAGGCCAATGATGAATGAATTGTTAATAAATTAAGGTTTTCAATTATTCTACATGTTTTACTTTCTCAAAAACGGTACGTTATTTTTTTTTTTTTAGTACTAGGTACGCTATTATGTTTTAGGCCGTTTAATAACTATTTATATACATTAAACTTCATTATTCTAACTATCGATTATGTTTATATCTTAACGATGAATGTATTCCAAGAAATTTGATATTTGTAATTATATAATTTTATAATTGTCATTTTATTCGTATTTTTAAAAAAAATATTATATGTTTAATTGAATCGTGATCTCCACCTTATATATTTATATATACACACTGTGTCAAACTTTATAACATTTTAAGAAATTCATTTTATACTTTTGAGTGGGCTGAGAATTTACGATACTCAGTACAATTTTTATTCCAATAAAAGATTTCATCTTTAGAGTTGTTTACTTAAAATATTATTTTTCTTTTTTCAATACCCCATATTCTCTTTCTTAATTTAACACTTGCAAATGTATAAAAATAATATTTAAATACTATGAAATTCACTTTTAAAGTTCTTTAAATATGCAACTTTAATTAAATCTATGAAATTCAAAATCACACGAGGCATATTCAAATAATATTTTAATATTAAGATACATATATAAAACCTCCATTGGAGATGTGCTTACACCTTCAATAACTCTTGGTAAAAGACGAATCGATTCAACCATTAAATTATTTTATATTAAGTTGACTTCAAATAATTTAGACAATCTTCATATATATTGTAATAATAAATAGCTACAATAGTTTCAAACGTGTTATACATTAAAATAAGATAATATAATAAAATATTATATTATATTATTAGACATGATTTACTTAAAAAGAACTTTCAATTCAATAGTTTAATTGATTTGATCTAACTATTGACCAAAATTTCAAACAATTTAAACATCATTTGACATATATTTTGATAATAGATATTTACAATTGTTTCAAACGTGTTATACGTTAAAATAAAATGATATAATAAAATATTATATTATTATAGACACGATCTACTTAACGAGAATTTTTAATTCTAACAATTTTAATTCATTTTTTTACAAAGAGTTATTAAAGATATAAGTATTTTAAAATTATCGTCTAGTGTCAACGAATCCAACTTTTATGTATATTATGTATATACATGAGATTTATAATTTTAGATATATATAGTAGTATATTTTGTAAAAAAATAAAAAGATATATGCAAATACATGAAATAGTAGTATAAAGGAAACAAGGTGGAAGTATGAGTTTCATAAGGCCAATTAAATTGGAAGATTGGCTTGCAAGTAGTAAAACAGATTTGGTCAAGTCAAAAGATTCTAAAATAGTATTAGTACGCTGTCACAAATTGACTGCGTTGAATGGAAATTACAAACTCATATTCCAAATTCATATTTTGAATATCATTTGTTAAAGTTACTCAAATTGAATAAGAGTTGTTTAATCAAAAAATAAGAGTTGTTTGATTATTATCTAGAGGGTGTGGGTATTGTTGTTGTTCTAAGACCTCCCACGGGCCAGCTTATATCGCATGTTCTTGATCTATGGTATGAATTTTCGTTAGAAGCATAAGTTTAGGCCCAAACGTCTAGTTTTCAATTGACAAAAAATAATAATAATATACCCTTAATTTACTTCTACATATCATCAAAGAATAAAAAGGTCTATGAAATTCTTAGACATAAAAGAAACAAAATATACACTTAGTTTACTTCCATTGGCTGATATTTTTTATTTTATTTTTTAATGTATCAAATAATTATTTTTTTAAAATAAAAAATAAAAACCAAAAATCAACTCAAAACAAAAATTTGAAACTCAGAACTGAAACCAATACTCAAATATTTAAATCTGATTTTATTTTTAAAAAATTCAAAACATAAAAAACAAAAACTATCCCGAAACAGCATGGCAACATCTTATATTAATTTTTGAATTGAAAGGATAATCAAAAAATTAAATCCCTATGCTTCAACCTTGTTTCCAGTCTATATAGATCTTCATTCTTTTCTAGTTTCTTGAACATGCATAAATTAGGCGTTTGAGTACTAAACGCTCCTTTTCTCAAACTCATAGGATAAGATTTGACTCTTGAATTAAGAAAAAATTTAAACAACCAAAATTTAGTTATATGCTGTTGAAAAGGAAGTACTCCTCGTTACAAATGACACGTCATTCTAATGTTTGTTTAGAAAAATATACTATTTTTTTTATAACCTTTTGAGTGACCTTTTAAAATAACACTATTTTTCAAGTTTAATCCTTTACCACACCAAACATTCGTCAAATACTAAATGAGGATGACCTCAGCGACTTTGCATTAATAAAGTTGTCGATTCTAATCACCACTTATTATAATAAGGATATCTATGGCGTTTTTAGGAGAAAGGATTACATGACGGGTGAGATGACCTTACCATCTCACTAATGAAAATGCTACTTTTAAAAATACGTTTGTTTTATACGATATAAGTTATAGTTCAATCGATAAATACTAAAATTGTTAGTTTAGTCTTGTAGTATAAAATTTTGAGTGTTTATCAAACTTAACAGAGTCACCACTAAATTTATTTAAAATAGAAAAAATATTGGAAAACCTTTAAATAGAAAAAATTGTCTTTAAAACCAAATTTTGAGTTCGGGAGTCGATTACCTATAATTAATTGTGTAAAATTAATATTAACTTAATATATTTGTTTCTCATTATTATTAAATATGAATATCAATTATTTATTTTTAATGTGATTTTGAAATAAATATGTGCTTAAAATAAAAAAGAGGGGAAAAATATTTTTTTTATTAATGTGCTTGACAATAGTGTGATCTTGCTCTTACGTATCTCCCAGTGCGATAGAGAAATCAAAGTTACGTAGTTTTTGAAAAGAAAAAAAAAACGAGTTTTAAGACTATTAAGTTGTTCAACTTGTGTCTAAAAAAAAACTTAATGATTAAAAAGATGTCACGTCTAGTTAATCCATTTAAGAATAATTTTATTATTTTTGTTATAAAAATGAGCTTTAAAATCCCCAAGTTGTACAACTTGTGTTATAACCGCTTAAATATTAAAAAAATATCATATCTAATTAACCACTTAAAAATAATTTTTATATAATTATTTTTTAAAAAAATAAAATAAAAACGAGTTTTAAAACGGTCAAGTAATCACAATATATAATATATTTTGAAGCAATATTTTGTTGATTTTATTTTTTAGAAAAAATATATGAAATAAATAATGATTTAATAAAACTAAAATCATTTCATAATAGCCAGTAGTAACTTTTCATAATAGTACAACATGTTATGCTGGTTACGCATGCTTACAGCTTGACCAATTTCAGAACAGTATCCTCACAGCTACGTTTCCAAATAGGCTACGCATGCTTACAACTTGGCCAATTTCAGAACAGTATGCTCACAACTACGTTTCCAAATAGCTAGACATGATTTCAAAACAGAAGCCACGATTTCAAAGCAGAAGACACGATTTTAAAAACAGCCCAACATAATTTTAAAACATAAGGCAAACATATTCAAGCTTCAATAAATCCTAAACCAAGATAACATTAGTTCAAAAAAAAAAAACTCAGTTTCAATAAATCAACTTAACCAAAATCTCATTTTCAATTCTAATATAAGCTTTATATAACTCATTCTTTCATTTTAAAAGTAAACTTAGTAACCAAATCAAGACATGCAGACCAAAGGAAGTGTCGTAGTAAAAGGATGGAGAACAAATCAACAAACATGATAGTGACGCTGATCTTATGCCGCGAAGAAGAAAGTGACGGTGGTGCACAATGGATGATGGTTGGTGGCGGTTATTGGTGAAAGTTGCTTCTTCACTGCTCAACTTTGTTTTAGAATCTCGTTTTTATACACGAATATTTCATAAAGAAAAAAAAATCTCTTCTCTATTTTTTGATTCTTTTCTTCTGAAAAATAAAACTCTCATATTCGAGTGTTTGTTTTTTATGATAACTAGTATAAGATCTCTACCAAAAAAATTGACTCCTCTAATTGATTTTTCTGTCTCAATTTATAGACCAAAGTGGTGAATCTTTGTGTTTATGAGATAAAATTAAGTTCTTGATTTTTTATTGTTGTGCAACAATGTGTTCATGAGATAAAATCAACTTATGGATTTTCATTGTTTTGCAACAAAAACAAGCAACCTCATATGCTTAAGGAAATATGTGGCTGATCTTTTTTGATTGAGTGTAAAAATGGTGAAGATATAACTTTATTGAAGATAAAATAAAAAAAAAATTATTGGGATGAAGGAAGACATATATCTGGTCTTGAAAAAGGATTGCAGTGCAAACATGATACGTTTTGTTTTCATTATTATTATTTTTTTGTTAAATATAATGTAATAGAAACTCATATAAATATAGACTTAAAATTTGGACCATTTATAAAATTACAATTTTTACTTAATAATAATAAGTACAAAATGCTTATTAAACATATTATTATTATTATTATTATAGAGTTATTTTTAATTGGTCGGATAAAAATAAAGTACTACATTTAATCATATTTTAAATTTAAAATTGAAACTTTACAATTGTGTATAAATATCTAATAGTAATTATATCATTTTATTTATAAAAAAAAAAATTCTTACCTCTTGTTTTATCATAATATGTTCCTACAACTTTATTTTTTTGAGGAAATATACATGTACCTAAAATTAATATTGTAAATAAAAATAGTCGGTCACTAAAAGTTGTCCGGACTTTTTTACTTAAGTGCAATTCATACGCTAAATTTCATATTTACGCATTTAATATATTGGGTGTCAATTTGAACTTAAACTACTTTTCTACATTAGAATATAAATTTTGTCACTAAACTTTCTAAAACAAAAATTATGACGGAATCACATAGTTTTTTGAAACAATAAATATTATTATTAATATATTTAGTTATAGATATGGATGAAAACGAATTATAATTTTTTTATTATTCTACTTCTTAATTCATCACCTCACTCAAACAACAAAACATGGGAACAAAAACGCTTGTATTAACATATATATTAAATTGCAGAGGCAATATATAACGTGTAAATATACAATTTAATATTGAACTATAGAAACATATGTTTCTTACAAGCAACATCTGAGATAAATTTAATGCCGGTGGTATTTAAAGGTCGCCATCCAATCGGCACCTTGTTTAGCGAACAAATATTAAACACCGTCAAATATTTTAATATTCCAAAATATAATTATTTAGTTACATACTTATATATAATGATCCTTAACATCATTGTATGTCTTCATTCATGACGATATATAAATTTGTCTTCATCGATTCAATCTTATCTACGAATGCTACAATCATCCACAGTCTATAGTCTATACAAATACGAAATGTATTTTCTACCTATTGAAAGATGTTACATATGTTAATTAAAAAAATTGTATAAAAGAAAATGATATAATACTGTATTTTTTGTGAAATAATACTATTTTCATTAAATTATATTTTTTGAATATTGATGTATTTTTCATTATCATAGATACTAAATGGAAAATATTGACTGAGTAGTAATGTATATAATATTAATTATATGATAAAATTAAAAAATATAATTAATATCACCTTAAAAATTGAAAGTGTTAATTATTTCATAACGAATATTTTTTATAAGTAAGTCAATTACTATGAGACACATGAAATATAAAGCAAAGATTTAGTAGGAGTACATATTTTATTGAGAGTCACGTAATTAAATAAGATATAACTTAAAAATGTGTTTATATAGTAAGAAATATCGTTCTTCTTACAAGTCGATTTTATAAGGGTTAAATTATACGTAATTTAAATTTTAAGATGAATCATTCAAGATTCGTTACATTACCTTATGTTGTCACGTTCTAGATTTCAGTTTTTGGTGTGCGCGAGTGTTTTGAAAATATACATAAGATGAAATATGATTTAAAAATGACTTTATAAGTATAAGACATTTTCTATTATACAAGTCGGCTTGTAAGATTGAGTTAGACTTAACGTAAATTTTAATATGGTATCAGAGTTTATATAAGATCAGTTGGATCACTCGTTGTTAAGTCACACTCCAAATGTAAGTGAGAGACATCCTTTATCTCGATATCGAGTCACTTGCCACATATATGAAGTCTTGTGAGAGAGTGTGTTGAGAGTTCTGCGTTTGGAAGTTCTAAAAATGACTTTATAAGTAAAAAAAATCTTCTACTTTTAAGAGTCGATTTTGTAAGATTAAGTTAAGTTTGACACAAATTTTAAAATATTTAAATTATCATTTTATAACTTATAAAAAATTAATGTTAATCACTTTCATTATATGATAACTAAGTAATTGTCAATCAGTTAATGAGTTTTGGTTAATAACTAAGTGTGTGTTTGATTCTATAGCGACTAAAATTGATTTTGAGTAAATTGCTTTCGTTAAATTGATTTTTGATAAAAGTTAGTTCAACAATAAATTTCAGTGTAAAAATTATGTTCGGATTCAAAATATATAAATTATAGCTTGGACTTAAAATAAATTCTAGAGACATAATTAATTATGTTCTGCAACATAAATATGTCAAAATCAATTTTACAACTTTATAATTGATTTTAGCCCCTCCAAATTGAAACCAAACATACACTAATTATTCTAGAGAATCGGAGTTCAAATCTTAATTGAAACATTCTTTTACAAAAATTTACTTCATTTTCGGTCAAACTCTAAATTATCGAAATTTTCATTCCCAATAATAGGATGGTCAAACACAAAAAAAAATAATTAATCAGTATCCTTATATGAGTTACTACCTACTGGCATTTGTCAAGAAGTAAAGCTCAAATTCTCATTAGAATTTAGAAACAAGGCCTGGAGGTATACAATGTGCTCACAATTAAATCAATTTATTTAATTCAAAAAACCTTCATAACCTATTTAAATTTTTAATACAACATTAGTCCTCATAATATATCAATACCGAACTCATAATTTACACGCAAATAAGCTCACCAATATTAATCGATACTGCTAAACACCAATTCAATTATATAACTGTGAGAATCAACAAATAACACAAGCATTTGGGTTCTCTTCTACACTCTGAACATGATAATATGAAGTCATGTGGGGATTGTAATTTCTGTATTGATTAACAAGTTCAGCAATTTGTTCATTTGGATCTTTCTTTTTGTCGTCATCTTTCTTTTTGTTATTATTATTATTATCATCTTTTTTCTTCTCTGGCTCTTTTGCCGGCCCAACTGTTAAAATATGTGTGCGCCAAGTTTTTCTTAATTTGCTCACAACATCCACAGGGTCTATGTCACCAATTACAGTTAGCTTCTTCTCTTTCATGTCCATGGCGATTGAATCAATGCCTACATTCCAATAGTTAATTAATTATTCTTCTTGCATACTTAAATTAAATAGAAGCACATGACCAAATTATTACATAAACATTTAATTTGCATGCACTTTCTTTTTATATATATGTATACAATTATGTCCTGATGTAGAAATTTATAGAAACATTTTTTTATAGAGAAATATTTTAGAAAAAATTATAGTTATATAATTTGATTGAATATAATTGTAAAAAAAAAAAAATCAAATCAAATTTAATTTATGAGTTTCATTAAGTGTAAATTTTTTTATAGTACCGTAAATGTATGAAAAATTTGACAACCATCCACACACATATGTATATATATGTGTTACTTTAAAAATAACTATGATAAAAGTTAAATATTTATGATAATTTAACGATTGTGATTAGTTGATAATATAAAAATTATTTATAATATTTTGCAGATACAATATTAATATGTAGGAGTTCAAGTTCAAACTCTAATTCTCCACTCTTAAATATACGAGTCTAACCACTAAATTATTTGAATAAAACATAAAGAAACTTAGAAATTAATCTCAATATAAATATCTATGGCAGTCCATTTTAATAACTAAGGTTCATTATTGTGAGAAGCTAAAAAATAAATGGGGAAGTGGAGATATATTTAAGAGTGTGTAAAATATTTAGTTAATTGATCCATATTGATAAATTAAACTATACAACAAAAAATTCAAACAAATTAAATGGTTTGTAAATAGAATCACATATTTAAAACAAATTAATTAACTAAATTTAATTCAAAAACCAGTTTAACCATTTTAAAACATTTTTTAACCTCAAATTGAGATTATTTTCTTAAAAAAAATTTGAATTTTTTTTTATTTTTAAAAATGTCGAAATAAAAAATCGAAAAAACCTTTTTTTAAAAAAATTGAAAACTTTCTAAAATTATTTCTTTTTCGGAAACATTTTGATCGAAAACATTTTTCTCAAACAAATTTTTTATTGGAAAAATTTTTATATCTACTTATTTTTTTTTGGAAAAAACTAAAAAAATCAAAAAAGAAATTATGAAAATAATTTTTCAAATTTTTTTGAAAAATTCATTGAAGAACTGAATCTAATTAAAAAATTAACCAATTTTTATGAAAGTGATTTTTAAAAACTGAACCAAATCATTAATGTGATTTAATTTAGTCCAGTTTTTGAATCATAAACACCCTTTAATATATTTGGTTCAATAGATGAGATAGAAAGGGGGAAGAGATATTTTTAATGGTTTAAGAGAAGAATAAGAACTTTGTATTTGGTTTAAAGGAAAATAAAAACTTTTAATGAGTTTTATGTTTTGTTGGTTTCCACTCCCCTCCAAATCTCTAAAATACAAGGGGAGCAAATTGAACTTTTGAATTATTTTGCTCCACTCTTAAAAAATGAACCAAATACAAATCTTAAAATTATTACCTAAATTCCTCTTAGTCTACCTCTAATCAAACACACGCTAACTTTTTTTAATAAAACAAAAACAAATCATTTATATTTTATAGAAGAAAAAAAAATAAACCTAAGCCATTTTTTATTTGCAGGGGATTATGATCGTTCATTTAAAACCAGTCTCATAAAGGGCAGAATCATTAAAATGTACGCTGAATAAACTCCAGTTTTCTTTGAACGTTACCAAAATATAAATACAGTATAAAATTCATATGATCTGAATTCTCTATGTTTTATAGAGAATCAACAAATTTTAATGGAATTTGTACCCAAAAAAAAACAATTTTTAATGGAAATTAAAAAGTCAGGTTAATTTACTGATTACTAAATTTTTAATGGAATTTGTACCTGTAAGGCTAGAAACCGATTTCATGGCCTTCTGTTTTGCTTTGTCATCGTGCAAATCCAACTTCACCACTATTTTCTACAAATAAGAAAGAGTCCAAACACATGATATTATTAGTAAAATATAATCAGAAACTTTAATAGATGTTGACATTAATTGACTAATGTCTATCAACAGTAATAACCCTTTATGATTTAAACTTTATGATTAGTTTATTTTCTTTCTCCTTTTAATGATATGTTTCGTGTGTGTTTGTAGAGCCAATTTAGTTGGAATTAAAAACAGAAGAAAAAAAAAGGACCAGGGTGGTGAATATAAATATCTTAATCTACTAAAAGAAATATTGAACACTTTGAACGGTCCTGCTTATTTGAATTGAAATGAAAAAAACAAGAAAATTCAAGGGAAAAAAAGGCGTGAATTTTATCCTAGAAAAAAAAAAACAGAGAAAACAGAACATCATCGTATACTCTTGATTAGGAAAGTGGCATGTAAGTTGGAGGAAGAAATCTCACCCTCATTTTCACTTGAGTAGTAAGTTTTGACGATCACTGAAGAGTGTTGATATTTTAGTTAAGAAAGGGAGGGGTGTTAATAGGAAAGTGAAGAGGGAGGAAATAGAAGGAGCAGAGAAAGATGGAATGCAACTTGGCGTTGGGAGAATATGTAGACAAACTGAGTCACAACTTCACAAGGGCGTTTAGGATACTCCAAAACAAGTCAAACAAATGACTTCTTAGTTAATTACTCTCTTTTATCTTTAATATAAGAAGAGAAAAAAAAAAAATATCAAAACCAATGAAATTATTTGTTGCGGTAATCTTTTGTATATGTTTTTAAATATACTTTCGTAGAAAATTGTGATACATTAAATACATCAACGAATAATAAAAATATATATATTGAATTTGATAAAAGAGTCTTTTAAACAACGAATATTTCTAAAAATATTGTGACTTTTTAATTTATAAATAAAAATTTAAATAGCACCCGTGGTCCCTTAACTTAATTTCAGTTAACGTTTTAGTTCTTTATCTTTTTTTTTTCTTTCTGATTTAGTCATTTATTTTAATTTTAAGTGATAATTTGATCTTTTATGTTTTAAAATGTCAACACAGTTATCCTTTTTTTTTACAAAATTCAAAAAATTCATCAAAATTTTCAACAAAAACCTATAAAATTAATATATTCTTCAATATAATACAAATTTCATCAAATTCGAAACTCAAATCTTCAAAAAAAACTCATATTTTCATCTCTAACATCAAATAAAGAATGAAAATATGAGTTTATTTGAATATTTGAGTTACGAATTTGGTAAAATTTGTATTATATTAAAGAATATAATTAATTTTATGGGTTTTGGTTAAAAATTTGATGATTTTTTTGAATTTTTGTAAAAAAAAGGATAATATTGTTGACATTTTAAAACATAAAAGATCAAATTGTTACTTAAAATTAAAATAAAGGACCAAAATCGAAAAAAAAAAAGATAAAGGACTAAAACATTAACTGAAATTAAGTTAAGGGATCACGGATGATATTTAGCTTAAATAAAATTAAAAAAACATTCAACAATTTTCTGATAATAAGAATGGAGGAAATATTATGAGCGTGGACGGCAAGGAACCCAATTCAATAGCTGCCCTACCCAAGCAAAATACTTTTCTTTCTTTGTATTTTTTGGTTAGAGAGTTCTAAAAAGTTATAGTTGGAGGTCCACTTAATCTCTAACACTAATATTTTCTCTTTAAAATTTTATTTTTCATAGACCTATTTAAAAATATTTAAATAGTTCAAGTACTTGAAAAATAATTAGATATAAATATTTTAGAATCACAAGAGACTTTGACATTACATCTTCATTCAACCTTAAAACAATAAATATATCGATCACCACAATTATATATTCAACATTTAGATCATTCATAAACAATGTGGAACTTAACCATTCATACTTAACTCAATAATCTCTACTCAAGTGTGAGTATCTCACATCCTATACTTGAATCGCCTTTATTAGTAACAAGACAACGCCTCTTTACTACACCACCAGGATGACTTTCGATACAACGATCCAACACCAGGATCTATTCTAACTCCCCCCAAGTCGAACCATGACTCTGATATCATTAGTTAGAGAGTCTAAGGAGCGTGAAAGCAACAACGCACCAAATACTTTTGGACCACAAGAGATTTTGACACCACATCTACACCCAAAGTCTTAAGTTTATGGTGAAGATGTAGTATCAAGGTCTCTTAGACATTTGGATATTTAAATCATTGTTGCCCTTAGTGCTCTCCCAGACTCTCCAACAACACCTATCATAGAAAGAGACAGGATATAATATAAAGCTAAATAAGGATAAGATATTATATGATAATAATGGAATAAACATTGTCATATCATGTGTTTGATACACACATGATAACCAACATAGTTTTATTTTGTCATGTATTTAATACACATATCTTCATGATATAATATATATTATATTATATTTAAATAACAAAATTACCATCGTGAACAATTATATATTTATTTTAAAATTTCAATTATATAAAATTACATAAAAAAATTAAATAAATAATGACAAGAATACCTTGTCAACAAATTATATTTATTTTAAAATTTCAATTAACTTTCATATTTTTATAATTATAAATACTAATTTATTAAATTATATAAAAAAAAAACAAAGTTACCCTCATGTAAAATCATAAATATTTTTTAAATTAATTATTAATATTTTATTTTTAAATTTAATATCAAATTCTATTAATTATTTTTTTCATTAGATTTATATTTTAATATTTTAAATCATATTTTTATATTTTATTATATTTCAATATTTATATTTAAATTATATTTTATAAGAGTAATTGAGTAAACTATTGTTGTTATCCTATTGTGCTGATTTCTAACCTAGCTTATATTTATAATAGAAATTTCAATTAAAGAGACAAGATAAGATAGAATTTTAGATTAATTTATCATATCATGTTGGTTTATCAAACACTAAATTTAGACATGATATAATAACTTATTCATATCTTGTCTCTTATCATGTCCATCAAACAGACACTACCCTAAATGTAATATATACAAATAGATACAAAGGGTGTATTAAATTATTATATAAAAATAGGTGTATAAATTATTATCAAGAAATTTCATAGACGCCGGATGGCGCTGGATATAATTTATTTTGCCTCTGCAAAAACAAGACACTACGCTAGATATCATTACATAATAATACATGATGCCGCGTGACGAAAATGTGACAACCATAAAAATTATTCGCTCTCCTAAAGGGCAAGCAATCTTAGTAGGATTATGACAGATAATCACGGGTGATCTTTAGTCGTAAAAGATAAATTACAGGATGATCTGTGACCAAAATCTGTTCTAGACAGCTGCTTTCAAGGATCCAAGAGCAATGTCTAGGGCCTCCTCCACTGAGCTTGCGTTTTGAAGTTTGGCTTTATCAATTGGTGGCTGACTTCTGGCTAGTTCAGGCAGAAGCTGAAATTCCTGAGATATAATTCAAAAAAAGCACTCAGGAGATGATTGATTAAATAAACACAGGACTAATTCTCAACATAATCTATTTGATTTATGGGAGAAAATGGAATAATTATTTGTAATCACATATTTCGGTGTCAGACACGTCTTCAGTTTGAAATGACAGTGCTTTATGAAGTACTAACGAACTTCCAACGTACTTCATCCGGTCTTAAATATAAGCAAAAATATGGTAAAAGAAAGTTGATATATTTGTTCCAATTTGGACTTCGGACCAAATACATCAACTTTCTTTTACCCTACTTTTGCTTATATTTGAGACTGAACGGAGTATATATATCTAATTCTAATATCTACTACACTAGAAAAATAGTGGCAACTGGCAAGTACCTCAGGGCTCCCACTTTCAAGAAGAACTCCCTTCAGCTTACCTGTACAGCATTGTCGCATTCTTAGTAATAGTTAAGATAAAAAAAGCACATGCATGGTGCATGCACTCACAAATATACGAACACATGCATGAAAAGATCTCCAGTGTCCACTCAAGCTCAGAGATAATCCACACATCTATACAAAAGGAGGGACAATAAAACAATCCATTACCAGATTCAATCCAAAAAGTAGCTATTTTAGGATCAAAGTTTCCAATTTCGACTGTTTCTCCAACTGTTCAAATAAAATTAACAATATGAGCAACAGGGGATGAAATAGAAAGAAAAAATAAAAGTAAAAGAAATGAAATTTCAGAAAATAATATTTATTTGGAACTAATATTTACCATTGTCTCCGAAGAACTGCCACCATACTTTTCTAAGGCTTCCTTCATATTCAAAAACCCTTGAATAGAAGTATGGAAGATAATCATACCTGAAAATCATCAATGAAATTCAGCAATAACAGCAGGGGCCAAAAAGAAAATTAATACCAAGTTCAGGAAATATGCTCCAATATACGTGTTAGTTTGTGCACTGAGTAATGCTTTCACACAGTGCTGTGCTGATCTCCGAGCATGATCAACATGTTCCACTCGAGCAATACGGTTGTAGATCTGTCCAGTTTTCCAGAAACACAAAATTTAGATCAAGAATCAGTTGAGTTTAAAGATTTGTCTAATCTCATCTCGACAAGTTAATAGTATACCTTTAAAGGGAACGCGGCTACATCACCGACAGCAAATACTCCAGGAATGCTTGTCCGGAACTGGCCATCAACCTGATATACAGGATACTGATAGATTTAGAGGTAGTCCTTGAACTTGTTATTTTGGCAACCCTTTGATGTTATCCACAAACATGGAGTTCTAACATAGGGAACATGGTCTCTCAAATTGATAATTAACATGTTCAATTAACTACCCGCTAAATTGCTGCTGATATTTTTAATACTCAACTGCAATTTCTAATCTTGAACACTATTCACAATATTTGGATACTCAGTGGCCTCACCTTTATACCACCAACATCAGTATTCAAACCCACCCTCTCAAAGGGACCCACAGCAGGCTTCGATCCAATGCCTATAATTACCTGCAAATTAGAAAGAAAAAGTAACTTTCCGTCCATTAATCTTCTCCTCTAATAATTTGAGTATTATTTAAGTAAATTTTTAACTAGTTATAGCCACATATAAAACAAGATGGAAAAAGAAAAATACCGTATCAGCTTCAACTATAGATCCATCTCCAAGTTTCACAGCAGCTACATGTCCGTTACCATTAGAACTAGCTTCCAAATTTTTAATGGATGTACCCTGATGAATATAAGGTTCAAAATAAGTAGAGGAAAGGGGGGGGAGGGAGATGGACTAAGAGAATATAAAGGTTGCACACAATATCGAGCATACCCAGTACTACTTACCAGTAACAATAACGGGAATGAAAGATAGAACAGGAAAGGATGAAATACCTTCAATATTTTGACTCCATTCTTTTGGTAGAGTTCTTCATACCTCCGGGCAAGAGAAGGAGTGAACAATCTTTGTAAAAGGTGATCTTCTGGAAATATGATCTATATTTTTAAATGAACATATTTGCCGAGTAAGTAGATCAAAAGTTTCGGAAAGCAACAATCAATTTTAATGTATAGGTATAAATTTAATGACAACATATGTATGGGGTTATGGATTCTCAAAGTATCCATGCATAGAATTAACTCCTCTGTCACTTGCTTATCAGTGTTTGAACCATAAACTAGAGGGAAAATGAGGGTAAAAGCAAATAATAGTCTGAGTTCTCGGTAGAGCAGCATGAACAGGCATAAATAGCTAATGTAAGCCAATTTGTCATGTCGTGCCCTAATCTAGTGCAGGCAACTCAGCAAAATCAGAGAGTAGAAAGACTTAATGTGGTGTACTTATTACTTCACTATTCAGCATATAGGATAAAACATAATGCAATATTTATCAAAGCTTTACAGTGGAGGAAATTGAATAACTCTTTTAGCCATAATGCAATATTTGGAAAAGAAGAATACTAGCAGCTACTATTATTGGTTCATTTTTTAAAAAGTAGATTCAGTTACCAGATAAATAAATCACATTTTAAAGTGTTGACTTTTTAAAGAATGGACCAAATAGTAAAAAGTGTTTAAAGAGTTTTAGACAAAATGTAGTTAGCACTCCTCAACGAAAAAATAAGTAGGAAAGACACATACTGTTGTATCAAGATTCCAAGCAACAGCTGCAGCAGCGACCTCCATCCCTATATAACCTCCTCCGACAACTACAACCTTTTTTGCTTTTCCCTGGAAATTTAAAATAGAAGAAAGAAATCATAATGAGGATCAAATTTTATGTCTGAACTAATTTTTGGCTGTGAAGAAATACAACAATATGCTTCTTGGAAGTAACTGTAGAAGGAAATAAACAGAATTTGCAACTTTTCTCAATTAGCATGAAAGGATGCGTGAGCAGGATCGTGACAAAACAACATACCCATAGGGAAAGCATTGAAGAGATTAAATACTAATAAAGATACAATTCGAATGGCCATATATCAAATGATTGTAAGGACTACACAAAATTTCCCATCTTCAACGTAAAAATCAATAAAATCATTGGAACAATAAGTCATGCTAGAGGGGTGTGCAAAATATTACCAACGATGAAATCAGCGCATCAGCATCTGCAACATCCCGAATATAGTGAACACCAGATAGATCTCCCCCAATTTTCGCTGGAAACCTAATAACAAGAAAGAGATGAATTGGATTTCCTGCACCAATTTTTACGCAAAAAGAGAAGGTGAACTGAGGTAAATAGACAGATACCTTGAGGCTGTACACCCTGTAGCAATAATAAGCGATCCATACTTAAGAAGCTTTCCAGAACTTGTTGTCAAAGTTTGCTTTTCAATGTCAACATTTTCTACTGGATCTTCATACAACATCTGCACAGTAAAACCAATAGTGTGGAATTTAGCATTTCAATAACTTCAATGGATGACAACTGAAAAGTGCGATGACAGATCTCTGAATTTTAAGGTAATGAAACTAAATTTATTGAATTGAAAAGGATGAGCTCTATGCTCTACAATGGATGAAAACAGAAAAAGCAGTAGGGAAAATGGTGAACAAGAGTTTTACAGAGAAAACTCCTACCCGAGCTAATGCTCCTCAACCAGAGAGAAACTCTCTATGTAACTAACTAATTATTCTCTGAATGTCTTTCTCACTACCCTCACCTCTCTCTTATAACAGAGTTTCCCCCAAATCAGGGGAATCCCAACTAACTCTCATTCCCCCTTTTCCAGCTGCCGGTAGAAGCTGGTATTCGTGCAAACTGGGCACAAATGCTGGAAGTTGGTGTCCTATTATATGACAATTGTTGTCATTGGACTTACTGCGCAGCTAGCTACAGACTGCGAGATTAAGAGAAAGAGAAATTCTCAATCTCACAGTCAGCTGAAAGTAAACCATTTTGGAATTGTTTCCTGCCTTACTCAATTACATTAAACTAAGACTATCCTAGGACAGAAAGAATGTTTCCATTTCATAATAGCTAAGAAAAATGAGTTTTCAGTTTCACCATTTCATTTTAAACAATCCAATGACCATTGTATCACACTCACATAAACACATTAAACAGCAAGAGCACTCTATAGAGAATGAAAAAAACACTCATTTGTTTTTTAAACAATTTGCAGTGTAACAGAAGAAACATGTAACTAAACGAATCTAATTCCTAAAAACATAAAATAAAGTACCTCTATCCCTTTCTCTTTATACCACTCCAGAGTTTGCCTTTCTCCACCAGATCCAACACAAGTGTGAAAGCCCTAAATAAAAAAACAATGTACGAAGCATCACATAAAGCTGATAAGTAACAGAATATGCACATAACTGATTATTATGTAGCATCAAGAATCTTCAAATTATTATGTAGCATCAAGAATCTTCAAATTGAAGTCCGTATTTGGGAGATACGGACAAATGTGGTTATATTCAAGCACTTGTATTTCACATGTCGGTGCTTTATAGTAACTGATCTGATTGCAGAACAGTTATTGTTTTTTTAATAGTTGCAGAACAGTTATGGTTTGAGTAACTGAAAAACAACAAGTAAACAATCATATGGGTTCTTAATATAACAGGCAGAGTCACTATAGTCCTTGAAAGGTATCGAACCTTTTGTATGTGATTTTAGTTCATAAAATTATTACTATCAGCGAAAAAATTTCTTCATAATCATAGTACACTTACAGGAAGACGTGCCGGTTTCTTATCCGGTGGGAACAAGTAAGCTTTGGTTAAAGCAGGACGCTCGTAAGGTGCAAATGCCTGTTTTCATGAAATCAATAGAAAATCAAAATCAAAATCATAATCATAAATATAAAGAGCAAAATAGATCATGTTCTTGCTAAAGAAATTAACCTCTTTGGTTACAATACAAAGGCGACCATCGGCAACACCGTGTTCGACGAAAGTGCGAGCAGCGTATCCCGCAGCGTTTCCTCCGCCAACAATCACATACCTACGAAAAAGTGATTAAAAATGATAATCGAATAAAAATAATAAAACTAAAGAGTGGTGAAAGAGTTAAAGCGGTACTCGCGATTCTCATTTGCGTAAGAAGCGTAACATCTGAATGCGAGGGAATTGGAAGAAAGAGGAGTTCGATTCCGAGTTAGAGTTTTTGATTGGGGAAAACCAAAAGAGAGAGTATGTTTCAGTGATAAGGAGTTAGTTATAGCTGCCATTGTGAGTCTGCGAACTGTTCCACAAAACAGAATTCCGTTACGGAAAATGACACACAAATCAAATCAAATACTTACAATTCCACACTAGATGATTATGATTGTGATTAACGAACCCGAGGAAGGCATTGATTGATGCGTTTATAGATAAAATAAAAATTTATTATTATTATTATTATTATTATTATTATTATTATTATTATAATATAATAATAGTGATGATTTAATTTAATTATTGAAGAGTAGGTGTTGGGGTGGCAGTGGCTCTGAAAGAGGTCGAAGGGGCAACGAATGAAATTGAAGTTTGAAATCCAGTTCCAATAAAAATGCGATTGGAGTTCGTTTATTTGTTTTTGCATTTTCTCCATTGAAGGTCATCGTCTTGTTTCTAAACTGACGTGTCCTTCCTTTTTCCCAAAATAAATAAAAGAGCGAAATTGATTCCTTTTAGGGAAAGGCCCGCCGGCCCATAGTAGCGAAATCCACGAGGTTTATACCATGCACCTCCACACCTAAACCTCTCACTCCATTTTTTAAAAATGTCTAAAATATCATTTTTACCAAATATAAATTTATTTTTAAAAAATTAAAAATCATTTTTTAGCATGGTATGTTCGAAACTTTAGGATTTTATGGTATCATTCGGAAGTTTCAAATTTTCGAAGGTTTCCAAGACAACCAAAGTTCCGAGGATCAAAATCTGTAAAATCTGGAAAATGTTCGAAAGTTTGGATGAACACCAAACCTTCGAAGTTCAAATTCTGGCAAACCTTCGAAAGTTTCCAAGAAAACCAAAGTTCCGAGGTTCAAATTCTGGAAAATCTGAGAAAACCTGGAAAATGTTCGAAAGTTTGGATGAACACCAAACCTTCGAAGTTTAAATTTTGGAAAACCTTCGAAAGTTTTCAAGAAAACCAAAGTTCCGAGGTTCAAATTCTGGAAAATCTGAGAAAACCTGGAAAATATTCGAAAGTTTGGATGAACACCAAACTTTTGAGGCTTTAAAATCTGGCAAACCTTCGAAAGTTTTCAAGAAAACCAAAGTTCCGAAGTTCTAATTCTGGAAAACTTTCGAAAGTTTGGATGAACACCAAACTTTCGAGGCTTTAAAATCTGGAAAACATAGTTTCGAAAGTTTGAAAAGTTTCGAGAACATCAAAAAGTTTGAAAAATACTTACTTTTTCTGGGTTTTTGGAGATGGAAAATACTCGAATGTTGTTGGAGGATGAGTTTCGAAGCTTTGAACTTTTCGAAGGTATCAGAGAATGAACAAAAGTTCCGAATCTGAGGGGTGAAAAAATGATGAAATTTTTGTTGAATTAGGGTTATAAGTTAACAATAGGGGTATTTTAGAAATTTTACAACAAATGGGGAGTGGGAGGTTTAGGTGTGGGGGTGCATGGTATAAAACCCGAAATCCAGAGTTGAATGACCCAGCCCAAATTTGCTACGGATGATCAATAAAGAAACCAACCAGGACTTCATCCAATCTATATTTAAGTCCAAGATTTAATATATATATATATATATATATATATATATATATACACACTTCATTCAATTATCAACATTAAATGTTTTGATATAAATAAATTGTGTATTAAAAATAATAGAATGAAATAATTCAAAAGTAGTTATCTTTTGCTTATAATAGTAACAAATATTTAAATAAATTTTTTTTGCTTATAATAGTGATTATATGAAACATATCAAATAAGATGACTTTTATAATAAAGAAATAGAAGGAATGATTATTATCCATTGATCAAATTATGAATAGTCAAAATTAGAACAATAAATCATGCGATTCTTTTAAATGATCATATGTCAATTAATTAAATTTTAATTGTATGTTCAGATAGATTTTTTTTTTCATGCATGTTTTGAAACAATATTTTTGGAAAGACACCTCAATGTTTAGTAAAGAAAATATGTTAACGTATAATAATACTAAATAGAATATTACTTGCACGATGCCCGAGGTTTAAATTTTTTTGAATGCGATATATATAATTTATTAATATATTAATTTTGTAAATTGGTAATGTTACAGAGATATAAAAAATTGTAGAGTTTGTAATTCAATAAATACTTTTACTCCTGAAATAATACGATAAAAATAATGTTTTGCAAAAGTTTAATCATAAAAAATTAACAATTTTTTTAGGGATGGAAAAATTATTATTAATCAAAGTATAACTAATCACCATTTTACAACCAGTTCAGGTTGAATTTAAACTCTGTCTATAACATCAAAATCTTACCATTTAATTTACACCTCATGCACATAAAATATTAACTATGATTTAAGTAAAAATTTATATAATTGATAATCGCAGACTCTATTTTTATTAAAGTATATAAGTTATTTGAGTAAAAAAAAGTATATAAATTATGTAGAACATTTTTTCCGCCACATTTTAAAACCTTCATTGTAACTATTAAGAGAAAAAGACATCAAAAATCACTTATTAGATTGACTAATTGTTAAATATATGTGCCAATACAATAATCATAATAACAATAATAATAAGGTACAAAAGTTATATGTTGATTATTTTTAATATATAAATAAGAATATAAAATTATTTGAATGTTTTATCAATTATATTGCTAATTTTTATACAAACATTTTTGTTTCAATGCTATTTATTTATTTTTGTTTAAAAGATTGTCTGTTTGTAATTGATTATTGATTTTTAAGTTGTAGTGATTATATTTTTATATATTTTGTGGTCATTTAAGATGATATGTTATAATTATTTAAATATAATTAAAATGTTGTGATTTATTTATTTGTAATAAATTACCGAGAGTAAATTAATATGAAATGAAGTTTGTTATAAGAGTTATGTTTTTTATTGTTAGTTTTTTAATCGTAGAGATACATGAGTTAGTGCTTATGGCCGAGTGGCTACCAAAACAAATTTGTTATGCTATTTGAAATTAAATTGTGATGATTATGTTTTAATTATATATTTTGTGGTCATTTAAGATGGTTGTTACATTTTAATTATTAAAATGTAATTAAAATATTGTGATGTATTTAAATATAATGAATTATCAATAATAACTTAATATGAAATTAAATTTGTAATAATAGTTATATTTTTTATTGTTAGTTTTTTAATTATAGAAATATATGCAAAGTTATGGTATAAAATTATAGAGAATGATTATTCTTTAGATATAAGGTTAGTTTTTTGAATTTCTTTTTTTCCACCAAATTCTTCTTATTCAAAACTCGTCTGACTATAAGCATGAATAAATTGTATTTTATTAATTGTTTGTCTTTTCTTTTTCTTTGTGGTATTAAGATGGTTGTTACATTTTAATTATTAAAATATAATTAAAATATTGTGATGCATTAAAATGTAATGAATTATCAATAGCAACTTAATTTGAAATTGAGTTTGTAATAATAGTTATGTTTTTTATTGTTAGCTTTTTAATCGTAGAGATACATGAGTTAGTGCTTATGGCCGAGTGGCTACCAAAACAAATTTGTTATGCTATTTGACATTGTAATCTCTTGACTAAAGTGAAGTGTAGTAATTGTTTATATCCAATTATCTATTATATATAGTTGAACTAAAAATCTAAAAAAAATAAATAAATTGAAAATGTCATTTTGTGGTTTAAGAATTCAAAAATATTTAACGACTCTTAGTTAAAAGAAAAAATGATTTATATCCAAAAAAAAATGTGTTGTCCATATTAAAATAGAACTGAAAGATATAGATAAAAAAAATGAGTACAATTAAATGGAGAAAGAAAATGACATAAGGATAAGTCGTTGAAAAGGTTACACAATGTCACATTTACGATAGAAATTTGGGGTGAAAATTGAGAAACTATATTAGATTAGAACTGCATAGATAAAATAAATAAATAAAAGATGGATATGTAAATAGAGAAAGAAAATGACCTAATTTGACACCCAACTAAGGAAGTCACTAAGAGATTACACAATTTCACATTTCTCATTTTCCATTGATACTTGAGTGATAATTGAGAAGTCATGAAAGATTTAATGTTGTTTAAACAACAAAATTTTGTATCTAAACTGTGATATCCACCAATGTTTAAGAATGAATCGAAAGTATGATTCTTGAGATAACATAAGATATGATGTATTTGGTTACCAACTAATTTGAATATACAAAGTTAAAAATGGAGAAGCACTGAAAGTTGATTGAAGTGAGAAGATAGTAAAATTATTTTCATCAGAAGTTTTGATAGTAAAATTATTTTCATGAAGAGCTTTTGTATGTGGGTTCTCAACATATGTATATCATGATATGTGAGATGCAAAAGTTAAATTGAAAAATAAAAGATGCAAAATAAATTGTAGAAGTATACGAAGGTGACACAGAAATATAGGTAATATAGAACAAATATTATGACATGGCATGTGTGTGATATGTCAATTAATAGACTTGAGGTTTGTTTTAATATATTATAATAAATAACTCTTATGCATAGAAAATACTATTTCAACAATATTGCAACTTTTCAATTTGCTAGAAATTATGTGTTTTGTGTATTAATGATAACACAAAATTTATGGGTTCATATACAGTGAAACTACGGATGTGAATCTTACGTACTGGTGTTCTCTTTACACTCAACTCTCTACATCTTTCATTAATTTTTTTTAGCCACTAAATTATATCAGTATGTAACTCAATCTAAATCAAATCATGCTTCTTGATGAATAGTTGAAGGTCGTAATTCATTGGATTGCAAATGTTATATAAAATGCAAAAAGATATATCAAAATTTCAATATAAAACATAAAATTATTGTATTTTCTAGTAGATCAAAGTACTTGTGTGCAACAAAATAATTGAAATGGTTAAAATGTTACTAACCATGAATGAGCAATTTGTAAATTGATTCATTAAAAATGAAGATAGACAAAAGAGTGAAGTGATTTTGTAGGATTAGTTTTTAAATATCATATTCAACTAAACTCTAAGAGTATCATATTCAATGGTTTATTTTTACACAATTCTGATGAATTCATTCATTCTGACAATGCGGTACCAACAAACGAAGTAACAATTTTTTTTTGTAAAAGTCTATTGGAGTTCGACAACATATTGATCTTGTTGCTTGGCAAAACAACGTTAATCGAATTTGCATTTTTCAATGATAAGTATAAAATATCGATGCAATATGGGTTTAAGTGTAAAATATTAATTTATGAATTAAAGTTGTAGGATTCGATGCGAATTTTTAAGAGTTATATTATTGAAGTGAGTGAATTATTTTAAGAAGATACGACATAACATATTTCATTTAAAAATTCATCATTAAAAAAGATATAAGATAGATGAGTTTTCACTTTTTTTTTTTACGTATGCAATTTTATTTTAAATTTTTTACTAAAGATGCATTCTATTCACTCGTAGATAGACATTTTTTTGTTCTATTTTTTCAATTAAATTTGGATGACCAATTTTTTTATTGAAAAATAAAATGATGAAATAATCGGCAGGTAATGACTTGCACATCTTGCATAGTTGCATTGCTGTCATCAAATAAAATCCTAATCTTTATGATAAATTAAAAAGAAAAGAAAAAATCCTAAAGCAATCTTCCGAAAAACATGTCCTCCATACACAAAAGTTGTTGAAATTGAGAAACCAGTATTTTGGTGTGCTTGGAGCTGGCATTAGTTAGTGATATTTAATAGGAAACCAAGCATTTGAGAAACACAGACTATAATTAGAATACCTTCATACATAGAAGCAAAATATTAATTAATTAAAAGAAAAAAGGCAGAAATATTGTTGAGACCTGAAAAAAATGAGAGGATAATAGTGAATCAATAAACCCAAAAAAAGAAAAGAAACAAAAAAAGAAAGAAAAAAAAATTAACAAAACAGAAACTGGCTTGTCCTTGTCTTAGACAACGCCCGACCTTAAAAGTCGCACATATAAAAATATAAACTTCCAAAATTGACGGCAACGCTTAAAATCTTTTACACCTTTCCATTTGATTTAGACTTCATTAGACCCCTTCTTTTTTTTCTTTCTATCTTCCCATTTTCTCACCCAACAACATCATAATCAAAACAAGAATCAAGAAACAAAATGCCTGCAACTACAGAGAACAATCAAGGATCATTTTTGGGTCGAATAAGCATTCGAAGAAACCAAGTTATGTCAATGGATGGTAACCATGATCAAGAATTAGAAGACCTTGAACTTTTTCAAAAACATGTCGGGGATCGATTCTCCGAGCTATTTTCTTCCACGACTGAAGATCCATCAAGCGATGCTCTTCTATCCATTGGTTGGCTTCGAAAGCTTTTAGATGAGCTTCTTTGTTGTGAAGCTGAATTCAAAGCTGTTGTTATGATGGGTCGTGACCCTTCACAAATTGCGAAACCGCCCCTCGATAGACTTCTCCCAGAGCTTCTTGACCGCGTCATTAAGTCATTGGATGTTTGTAATGCTGTCACCCTTGGACTCGACGCGGTCAAGAATCTCCAGAGGCTCGCCGAGATTGCGGTCTCTGCTCTTGAAACTAGACCCATGGGTGATGGACAAGTCCGAAGGGCAAAAAAGGCATTGAATTTGCTTGTCACTACAATGATACACGAGGATAAAGATTGTGGAAGCAATAAAGGAACTGAGAGAAGCAGGTATGTTGAGAATGATGGTAGAGTCCATTAAAAAAATGATTGATTAAATTTTTTCTTTTAAAATGTAAGTTTGATAAATACATGTAACAAATATGTAACTCTATCAGGTCCTTTGGAAGAAAAGGATTCAATGGTGGAAATAAGGAGCGTGGTGGTGGAAGCTTAAGAGCATTGTCATGGACAATGGCAAGAAATTGGTCTGCTTCAAAACAAATTCATGCCATGTCATCTAATTTAACAGCGCCACGTGGAGCTGAATCAACAGGTTTGGCTTCGCCCCTTTACATAATGAGCACTATATTAGTTTTTGTTATGTGGACTCTAGCTGCAGCGATTCCATGTCAAGAGAGGAATGGGTTGGGTACACATTTACCTTTTCAGAGGCAACTTGCATGGGCCCAACCCATGATTGGTTTACAGGAAAAGATTGCAGAGGAGTGGAAGAAGAAAGAGAAAAAAGGAACAGTTGGATTGTTGGAAGAGATGCAAAAGATGGAAAAGTTGGGACAATCGTTGACTGAATTTGCTGACTCTTTTCAATTTCCTGGTGATAATGACCGTTTGGATGAGGTGAAGGTACAAGTTGAGGAATTAGCTGATATTTGTAGGAAGATGGAGGAAGGGTTGGAACCTTTGCAGCTACAAATTAGAGAGGTTTTTCACAGGCTTGTTAGGACCAGAACTGAGTTTCTTCATGTTTTGGACCAAGCTGGGAAATTATCTACACCCACTATGTAAACTTTTATTTTCTTTTTTAACCAACTAGATCTTCAAAATGAAGGTTTCTTTTTCCACTCTTATATGTACTTCGGAAGTACTTTTTAAAAAAAAAAATATGTTTTCTACTTTTATGTGTACTTCCGAATACATGTTTGATTTTTAGGAGTTTGGGAGAAAAAAGAAATTTTCTAATTTTATTTTCTTTCCTTGAGATATAGTGAGCATGAAGACTTAATCTTCATTTGTTTTATGGGTTGTCTTCACGATTAATAGATATGTATGTATGTATGTATACATCTACATGACTATAGATTTTAATTTGTTTTATTTGCCTTTGAGGTGAAAGAGGATAACTAAACTGCACTCACTAAATTTGTGGGGACTTGTCCGTGTTGTTTAGTTTAATATACTTTAATATACATGAAATGCACGAACTCTTATTTCTAAATTTTCCTTTTTTTTTTAATTTCACAAACTCTTTGCTTGTGAATACTACAATCCCGTTTCTTAGGTCTTTTGTTTAATTACAAAATAGAAAAAGAGCAAAACAAAGTAAAGAAAGTTTTATGCCTCGAAACACCATGCACATGGTGGCATTAACAAGAAGTAAGCTATCCAACCTTGCACGAGGGGAATCCAACAACACCAACAAAAAATCACTTTCAAGCAAGAACCTATATCCTTGTTAAGTTTCAGAAAACATAATTCTCTCCCACAACATACAAATTATGAAAAAACAAAATTATATATATACGAAAGAAACACAACAAAGTTTATTTGGTATTTAGTGTGAATATTGTGGCATTAATTTGCAGTGTATTTCGTATTTAGCGTGAATATTGTCCCATACTACTTAATTAGGACGTGTATTTGTTTGGCCTCCAATGCACATGTTTTTTCCCCTAATTAAAGGGTATATCCAAAAACTATGTACATATTCATACACATCTGAAATTGGATCATTTAATATAAGTGGAGTACTATGTTTTTTGTAGTCTTATTATTCAAGTTGCATATACACATCTTTTATTAAGAAGATACTATTTACATGACTTTAAATTATAGTTGGTAACATAAAAGATTTTTTACATCACATTTGTAATCCTCGACTGCATCAATTATATTTTATTACAATACAAAGGTTTACGAAGTAACTGCAAGTAATAATATATTATACATTGAGTAATACTAACAATATTTACTCTAATATTTTCTTTCTAACACAAATTAGTTAGTCTCTTATAAAATGAAGTGCACGTGTATCCTACCATTTTAGAAATTGATGACCCCACATAAAATAGGGAAACCTGGATGAATTTTATTGAGATGAAATATTAACATAAAATTGGTTAAAGATATTGTAAAAGAATCACTGCAAAATTGTATATGCATTATTAAAGAGTGTTAAAAGATGTTTTCTCTTGGCTCTATGATTGGTTACCAAAAAAAAACCAACACAAACTAATAATTGATTGAAATAGAAAATGTAAAAGCATATGCACTCTATAAGTTGGGTTGAGTCCAATTGGAAGTATGGTGGGTTGGTAGGGATCCTTCGCCACTCAAATTGGATCCTCTACACCAATTTCTCCTCTACAATCTCTTAACCTCTATTTCACTATCATTAATCATTTTTTTTTTACTTTTTCTTTATTGTTTTTTAAAAGAATTTATGAGAGATAAAAGAAATAAATAGAATGTAAAGTAAGAATAGGTTTAGAAGATTCAAAACTCTCCCAGAGGCGGTGATGCAAGTATACAACAAAGGTGTTGTACAGAGAACCCAACTGATGGATAGATCATAGAGCCAAGTGAAGCAACAACAAAACGAGTAGAAAATTTCAAAAGCGAAATTCTCAATTTCTAATATGTAAAAAAAACCGAGAAATTTTTTAACATTTCAGAAACTTTTGCTATGTAAAAAGATATATATGTAGAAGTACAAAAAACAAGTTGATTTTTTAAAAGATTTGTATTATCTACGACAATATTTTTAGAATTTCGTATAAAAGTGATAAATATAAGAATAGGAGTGAAAGACGTGGGGTATGAATAATTCTCTAACAAGTATGTAGTGGAATAGGTCCATATTAAAGGCAAATGTGGGGCCTATTCGGCCCATATTCATATTAGACCATATATTTTGTGAGTCATAGATCCAATTAAATTCACAATTTTATTAAACAAGGCCTCTTATTTTCTTAAAATTTGAATAAAATATGACTCTAATCTAGCTCTACATACCAATTAGACCAAATCAAAATGGTCTATTATTTTTCATACCTGTAATTAATTAAATAAATAACCTATAAGATTGGACCCAATGCACTGGCCTTTCAAGTAAGGCCGAAATTGGAGTAAGTGGGTTTTAATGATTTTTTTTTAGTAATGATCACAAAGACTATTTGTCAAAGTAGGAAGAAGAACATATATTATTGTTTTGCAATAGATCGAGGAGGAGGAAGATCGGAGATGTTTTGGATTAGATATAGTTATGGGCTATGGAGGGGTGGTATTTATAAATACTCTTACGATCAAGTCAATATCAGAATTAGTAGAGGGAGAGGTATTGAGATAGAATGTGTGCACCTTCTTTGTGAATGGGGCATTGTTTATATGGAAGTTGAAAGAGGTTCGAGGAGATGACTACTATGAACATTAAAGGTGTAACGTCTTTGAGGTCGAAGTTCCCTATTTCTTGTCCTGATTCTCTCCTAACCATTGTTTATATTAAATTTCTGAGTCATTGTTGAATTGGGCCACTAAACAATAATGAATGTATGGCTTGTTATGGATGCAATATGAAAGAGAATCAAATGGAATAGTTGAGGATTTAGAAAGAGATTTTTTTGCAATTCTAAATAGTAAAAAATATTTCAAAATTAGGTTTAACTAAGTATATGGTGCACTTTTTATAAGAATTTGGTTATTTTAACACACAAAATTGACAACAAATTTTTACGATTTATCTTGATTATGTAGTTCATAGCATGGTTTATTATATTTATTAATTGAATAATTAATAAATAAACACAACTCATTTATGATTTTCTGAACACAATTAATTATTATTTTAAATATCATTAATTAATCATAATTTTGAATTATATACTTATACAAAAATGGTGGTCAACAAAATTTAAGAATTGGGACATATTTATTAACCATTCAATGAATGTAACTATTTATGTATTTGATATATATATGTGTTAATCATTAAAAAAAATTGTGTCAAATATATAAACATGGTGCTGAATAGAAACTGTGTTACGGACGCCACAAACAAAGGTATAGAGACACTTCATCCGTGACATATATCCATGATGTTTGTAAAGACTATCCTTTTTATTTTCACCGCTAATCACTAGCTAGAAATGGAAGGGGCCCTGTACAGAAAAAGAAAGAAGAAAAGGGTAGGGACAAATAACTTCATTGTCCCTCCTTAAAGTTGAGTACAATCAATTATTCTTTCGGATTCTTCTGGAAGGTCTCTTTTAAAAATCATTTAAATTTACTAATTTAATTACTATGTACTCTAGGGGTAAAATGGTTTTGCTCCCAATCATATTTTACAATTACGAATATTTTGCTGTATTCTTGAAATATCATTCCAAAATTTTGCAATTTGTATAATATAATATTTGATTTGATATAGTTAAAATATCTCTTCCAATATTTTAATTTAATTTTAAGTGATAATTTAATTTTCTTTTTGCGATTTAATTTTTTATTCAATTTTAAGTAATAATTTGATCATATATATTTTAAAATGTCAACAATACTATAATTTTTTTTTACAGTTCAAAAAATTGATCTTCGTCTTCAAACAAAATTCATTAAATTCATTATCAATTTCAAAAAGATTCATATATTCATCAAATTCATAACTCAAATATTCAAATAAATTCATATTTTCATCTCCAACAACATCAAATAAAAAACTCACATTTTAAGATTTGATCTTCAAATCATCAAAACAATATCTTATTTTTCTTTCTACCCTTCTCCAAATTAAATCCCTAACCTAAATTTTAAAATGCGAGTTCTTTATTTTGATGTTATTGTTGTTGTTGGATATGAAAATATGAATTTATTTGAATATTTAAATTATGAATTTGATAAAAATATGAATTTTGTTGATTTTATTTAAAGATGATGATCAATTTTTTAAATTTTTGTAAGAAAATAACATTATTGATATTTTAAGATATAAATAATATCAAATCGTTACTTTTAATTAAATAAAAGATCATATAAAAAAATATTGAATTATTAACTAAAATTAAACTAAAAAGTTGCAGGAGATATGTTGCCATTAATATATGTGTATAATTTTTTACACTTAGCTAACTATTCATTCAAGCAACGTCACTTTCCCCGTTTCCCCATTTCCCCATCAGTTTGGTGGTTAATTTGTATCAATCATGAGTTCCTCTCCCTCTCCATTTCACCACTCGTGGTTGTTATATACTCTATGGGGGAATGAATTTTAGCAAAAATAACTTTTAATTTAGTATAAAATATAAACATGAACGTGTGTTATATTTAATAATAGTAATTTTAAAATATCATTTGATTAAACCTTTTATATTTTTAATGACTAAATTTAATTTTTTTACGGAAACTAAAATTTAATTTTTATTGAAATTACATATCCATAAAACAAGTGCCACAGGAACATCTCACACACAAATATACCTTCTTAATTAATAATTATCCAATCATTTTATACGTTCATAATTTATATACGCGAGGTAAATCACGATGATGATATTGTGATCAAGGAGTACGAAAGTTGATTATTGCATGAAATTGTTTTTAATTAAGAGGCAATGTCGTTGTGTAATAGCAATGATCTCACCTAGATAATTAACAATACTACTAATATGGCCTTTCGAAGGAGGCATCATCGATTAGTGAAACACAATATCAAGCCGCTTTAGGCAAAGCAGACATCATACCTTTCCTATATTAATGCCCTTCTGTTTGTCACCTCACCATAGCTGCCCTTTTCTCTTGTTGGGGAGTCAAGCTGCATTACAAATTATAGAGTAATAACCAGACAAATGTTTATAATATATAAGTTGTTTATCTTATACATAGACTATAATAATAATAATAATAATAAAAATATTAAATTCCTATAGAAAAAAAGTTTGAATTTCACTTATAAAGTTGAATTAGAATTATGTCTAATATAAAAATAACTAATATAATATTATAGAGTATGTCTGAGATCTATTGAACTATTTGTCATTGAATCACTCGAGTCGTAATTTCGATATTTAATCTTAACTCTGAGTGTTAAGAGTTCCACAAACATTTGATAAGATAATATCTCATAATGTGTTTATAAGTGAGAATAATTATCACATTAAAATTCAGTTTTGTAAGGATTAGTTAATTATGTTCATTATAAAAATCTAACACGGTATCAGAGTTGTGATATCATTTTGATTGTAAACCTTTTAATTTTTTCTCTTGTTTTCTCATTTCATTTTCTTTTTATTTGTTTTTTGTTTTGATTTTTTTGTTTTGTTTTTCTTTCACTTCATATCGGAATAAACATCTCTCAATCAATAGAGCCATTGATACACCTCAATGGGTATAGCTGAAATTATATATTTTTTTTCTGCGCTCAAGAGTTTCAAGCATGTCTCAATTCTTACATTAAAAATGACAATGTTGCCCCAAATATTACTATATATGGACGTGAAAAAATATCATCTATGTCAATTCTTGCATTATTGTGAAATTAGAGATCAATGACAATTTGTTGACATAATTATGATTCCGTGAAAGTTATGATTTCAAACTTCTAGCTATTCCTTGGTCTTTTTTTGTCAGTGTGGTATTAACGTTGTTGATGTGGTTCTTGGTATATTTCAGTTGGTTGAAGTGGCAAATTACACAAAATAGTTTATTTTTAATAGGTTTATGATATCAAAATTTTTGTTAAATTTCTTATAAAGCCTAAATTTGATGAAATGCTTCTTTGACTAATTAGTAACTATTTGACTTTATTTTATGCTTCTATTATGTGATACTCAATTATTTTTTTCTCTTTCTATGATTTTATTAAGCTTTTCAATTCTCTTTGTACTTGTATTCTATGATAGTTAAACATTTCTTATTCCTTTTGTGCTTTTACTTTATAGTAGTTAATTTTTATTTTTTAAAATTTGGCATATTATAATCTCCTAAGATTAGAGTTCTTGATTTGGTTGAAGTGAGTATTACGAAGACACTTAAAGATTTTCAAATAAGTCCAAAAGTAAATTGGAGATTTCGACAATTTCTAAGATAATATTGGAGCTTATTCAAGATTCATTGGGTCACTTGCTATAATATCCGATCACAATGTGATTATAAATAGGGGCAATCCTTACCATACACGCCGATTTTGTAAAGATAAGTTAAACCTGATATGAAAACCTAATAATGTAGTCAACGTTTAACTTATTCATAGTCAATGTATAATTAACTACTTACACTTAATCTAACACTTTTAATCATACAATCCCTTGTAAATGAATCATAAGCAAAAATTGATGAAATTATGTATATTGAAAAAAGTAGTTGATCATATTTATGACATATTTGAATTATTTATTTGAATTTGTCTATTGATATAAAACTACTGAGATTGGTTGAAAGAGCTTTTAAAAACAACTAATGATATGTTCATAAGTTGTTTTTAGTCAACTTTCATAAATTTTGTAGAATAATTGGTAAAAACAACTTATAGTCTTACTTAAAAATAGTTTGACTTCATTGTTTTTTGTTATAGAAATAGTAATTTATAATACATTATAAATACTTAATTAAGTTTTTTATCTTAACAAACTTAATTTATATAATCTAATTTTTTTTTCTAAATTACCCTCCACGAGGGTCATTGAAAAATATAAAAAGTCAAACTAAGTGATGAATAACATGTTACTTTCATCAAATAAGAGAAAAATTGTTGAGATTTTCTTATATTTCATTTAAAAAATGTGAATTATTTTGTTTTTATTTAATATAATAATTTTCTTTATAAAAGAAACGTTAGTCCTTAATATATTATAACGTTAGCCATTAATATAACTTGAATCGAGAATGTTTTCCCAAACCCCATCAGAAGTACTCCCTCAATCACTTAAGCTACGATAATTACGAACTTAATATAAGAAAATGGTAATAATAAACAATTCACACCTATCCGAATCATTTAAAAAAAAAATCAAAAGTATGAAAACCACTTTTCACCTTTTAAGAAAAGAAATAAACGTGATTGAATTGTAGTGTGGGTGTGTAATTAAAGTGATTAAAGTGGACCTGCAATTCTGCAAATAAACTTGCATCGATCTAAATATCAAAATCACAATTATATATCAAGTGAATTTATCCTCCGCGTGTTTATTTCGAAAGCTCTCAATTTTTTATCAAATTATTCAATTTAAAAGTATATTTTATATTTTACATTAACCAATTTAAATATATATTTGCACACATAGAGGAGAGACAAGAAATCATATATCAATACAAATAAGTCTTATATAGATAGATACAATCTCCTATTAAAATGCTTAGATATACACATATTAATTAAAAGAAAAACAATTTACTCATGTTATTTAATCATTTTCTTTTAATTTTTATTTATTTATAATGTGTCTAAAATTTGTGTTCAAGATTACGTTTATTTAAGTATTTCTCTATCAGTAGACCCCCAATTCCACTTTAAGTCACTAGTTGTCTGCTTCAGGGACCCACAGGTTCGGGCCGGGCAACATGAGTGCTGCTGTTATTAGCGTTGAAATTGTTGCACCGTACAATAACACCAATGATTATAGCTTTTGCATTGTGTCCAATATTTGAGTTATTATTTATATTTCAAAAATGGTAGTAACAAAATATATTGAAAATGATTGTACCAAAAAATATATATTGAAAATCACATGATGGAGAAAATATATAAAAAAATTATTATTATTTTATAATTAATTTTGTGATGCATATATATATATATATATTTATAAAAATATGTATAAGAACCCTGAGGAAGCCAAAATATTACAAATATGAGAAACTAAGTAAAATTTTAAAAATAAAAAATTTATATTCGCTTTTAAACTCAAAAATTTTCCTTACCTTAGACTAGGACTACCTTCATTCGAAATTTTAATTATAAAAAATGACTTCATTTATTAGTTTAAAAAACATGCACTTGTACAAAAACCTTCAATTTATCAGTATTTAGAAGCCCCTAAGTAAATTGTTCATAAAAATCATTATGTTTCCAAAATGAATATTGCATTAGTTAAATTAAATATAAAGCTGCTTTAAAAAAATTATATATATTTAAGTTGAGATAATATGTTACATGGTTGGCACATAAATATACAAAATGATATCCATGCGTGGGTCTAATCAACAACTCAAGGCGTAGGGATGACAATAGGTCTTATTCCCGATCCACAAAAATACGCACGGTGAATATGATAAAAATTTGCATTATAGTTAGACACATGTAGGAATATTGTTTTTTTTTTCTTTTATACCTCTCATTTTTTTTTAATTTTTTAAAATATTTTATATTAAAATTTACATATTAAAATATCATATTTTTTTTATCTTTAAGAGGTCGTATATCTGCCCTATGATCACGTGAAATGTGATTTTTTATTATGCAGTAGGAGTAGGAAGTCGTATCTCCGGGACGAGACTATCCTATAATTTCTTTTTAATAGGAGGTCAGAGTCACATCCCTAGGACGCGACCATCTATAAACTTTAATTTTTATTTTTTAGTAGATGGTCGTATCCGGGGGATGCGACCTCCTATTGAAAAAAAAGGTCATATTTTAGATAGTCGCAGGATGGGGATGCGACCTCTTGATAGTTAGAACATTTTCAAAGATTAGCAAACGCTAAATCTGAAAGAACAAACAAGTTCTAGAATCCACCAGAAAGAGAAAACTCTCGAAATCAATTATTTAATTAAAAAGGTACCTCCCGTTACAACATAGGAAGCCTTTAAATACTTAATGGAAACCCTAGCGCGGAAATTAGGCAAAACAGGAAAAGTATGAAATTACATGAAAAACTTAAAATGTTGTTTTGAGGCTCAAGACGAGCCCAAAACGGATCTGGAGCCCATATGTCACGGCAAATCAGTGAGTTGTGTTCGTGGCGCGATTTCCTTTCTAGAAAGGTATAATAATAGGCAATCTGACACCGGACGATCCTTTTCTGTATTTCGCGCTGCGTTTGTCCGTAAAGTCGTTTCTTCCTCGATCCTGGTCGTGAACCTTCCTACATCATAGATGGTCGTATCCGAGAGATGCGACCTCCTATTAAAAGAAAAAAAATCATCTTTTAGATAGTCGCAGGGTGGAGATGCGACCTCTTGACAGTTAAAACATTTTGATTTATAAATTTTAATGTCGAGTATATTGGTTAGTTTTAAAAAAAAAGGATATAATAATAAAAAGAACACTATTATTATTTACAAAAATGAGTAGATACGAATGTAGGTATAGTAGCTTAATACTCGCACAAGTATAATATATATTCAAGATTAAAATTTGTTTGATATCTTTATGATCATGTAGAATGATATCTATTACTAATAAGCCACAAAGAGTTTCGATATTTCAACTTTGTTATCTAATTCTAATAAATTATACTAACTAGCCAGGCACTCGTGTTCGCACGTGCTACTTCTCTTCTTGTGTGTACTCAAAAGTTTTTTTTTTAAATTTTCATAACAAGTGTTTTTAAGCACTTAATAATGTGATCTTTAAAATAGTGGTAGTGATGTGTCACTCTGCCACAATGATGTACTGATGTGGCACATGTAGCAGAAATTGAAAATACAAAATTTATAGTCTAGAACTTGGTTTCATAGTTGAAAGATAAGAGTGGTTTTTTTTTTTTTTTTCATTTTTAGAAGAAAGAGAAACAAAATGTGTTTTGAGAATCAAAATGTTCTTTGCGAGATTGAAAGTCATATAACTGTTAAAAAGTCTTAAACCTTTAAATCTTACCAATCAAATCCTCTACTAAACATGTGTTTGGAAAGTAGTATTTCTACGTCCATTTTCACGTTAAGACATAAGTTATATGAAGTAGAGTTCAATAGACATATATTTATCATGACCATTACCGCAATTTTAAATATGCTAATTAATTCCCTTAAATTATGACCCACATCTTGAGGGAGCTTAAACCTAGTCTCCATTATGTCATGTTTTGTTGGCCTAAACTAGAGGCTTCATGGCCCCATTTTTTGTACTCTAATTATGTTTTGAGTTCATTTAGGGGGAAAAATTATTGATTTATTATTACAAAAGATAATTTTTTGAAAAACATAAAATATTTCTTTTTTTTCTAAAAAAAATTTAAGTCCCAATTTTATGTGTGGGAAATTTCTCTTGAAATTAATTAATAAAAAAATTTGGTTATGTGGCTCAATTTTAAATTTGGGAGCTTGTATGAATAAGACTCAGTTTTTTATGCCTCTAAAACGTGGATCGAGACTATGATTTGAAGCCCTAATAAAATTGACACATCTCTACCTACAATATTATTATCTTTGGTCTCATGTATAAACAAAATAATAATAATTTCACATTTTTTAAGAAAATTACTTTACTCATTAAATTTTTTTCAATGTAATAAAAAAAAGTAATTGTATGTTGTAAAATGTTGTCCACCAATGTTGCAAATCACAAACAATTTTGATCATTACAAACTCTTCGTATACTACCAATCATAATGCACAAACTACTCACTCATATGGAACAACAAAATAGTCTCAGGCAAGCACTACCATTTTTAAGAATATAAAAAATAAATACTATAGTGTCTATTTGTATTCAATCCATTATCCTTCTTAGTGGAGGCTCAATAATTAATTTAAGATGACATGTGATTGAGAAGTGTGATTTTTCTAAAGATTTTGGACACGGTTACATTTATAGAATATGAATTTTATAAATGTAACTGTCTTAATAATTCCTTTCGTTTTTCTTATTTTTACCTTCATATTAGAAGAGAGAAAGTGAGTCACAAATAATTTTGATAAATTTTACAAATATAAATTGAGTGAACAATTATTTGTGTCTCAATACGACTCTTTAATAAGATGAAAAAAGAAGAAAAAAAATAAGAGAATCTAAATACACCTTACTAGATATATACTAGATATCAAACATACCCCAGAGAGAAAAATAATATTAAAACAAAAAAATCAAAACTGTATGGTTATATGATGTAGGAAAGTTATCAAAATCATTAACGTTGTATTTTTGACATACTTTCCAACATTATACACCGTATAACCATACATAATGTTCCAATGACATCAAAATTCGTGATACTACGGCCACAATTTCATTTTACATTACAATTGCAGACAGGGAGAAGCAAAGGAAGGTGCATGGCATATGATGCTCCTTTTTCCTTCTTAGTCTCTCTAGCTATATATATCTAGCTCAAGGAGATTACATTGATGAATAATTCTTGTGTGTAGACTGAAATATTTAGAGAGAAAAAAAACATATAATTTAATTATTTTAAAAATATATATTATATAATAATTATTTTTCTTGTGAGTGTGTACACACAAGAATTAATCTACATAGTTATTATTACCATGGGCATATTATATATATTATATATATGATGTACACGTAGAAATGAAATGGTGGTTAATGAATAGTGTTTAATTAGTCGATGGAATGTCATTTTAGGGTTAGATGGAGATGTGGGTCCAGTCCCTATAGAGATGGAGCCCAGCCAGGTTCAGAAATGTATGTATGTATGTATGTGGATTCCCTAGCTAGCTAGGGCAGGGCATGGCATATTGGCGTATTGTAAAGTCCCTAACTTGTTATTTAAATAAAGGAAGAGAGGGAGAGAGACTTAACAACTATTGCACACCAATTGATTAATTTGATTTTGATCCATATCCCTCATATCCCTAACTCCAGCCATTTTGTTAATTAAAAAAATACTATATGGGGCATCATTCTTGCTGCAATCAACAGAAGGTTAAGAGAGGTCTTTGGTCCCCTGAAGAAGATGATAAACTCATCACTTATATTACCACTCATGGCTATGGCTGTTGGAGTGAAGTTCCTGAAAAAGCTGGTACTACTTCTTTGCTTCTTAATTCTTTTTATTTTCATCAAACTCTTCTTGATCTTAATTTAATTAATTAATTTTATTTCAGGTCTTCAAAGGTGTGGTAAGAGTTGTAGGTTGAGATGGATAAATTATTTGAGACCTGATATTAGAAGAGGAAGGTTTACACCTGATGAGGAGAAGTTAATTATAACCCTTCACAGTGTTGTAGGCAACAGGTATATATCTTTCTTAATTATGAAGATTTTATTAATAAGATTTATGTATTCAATGAGAAATGGACTTTAATTAGGTTTTCAAGAGGAGGTAGTAGTTAGTCTTATCTAAATCTAATGTTTCACCTTCACACACATAAACCTTTGCTTAGCATTTTAAGTGAAAAGTTATTGCTTGATATAGAGTAATATAATGTAGGTTTTGTATACTTTTAATTTTATAGTAATTTAATTTAGATATTAATGCAGATGGGCTCATATTGCAAGCCACTTACCTGGTAGAACTGACAATGAAATAAAGAATTATTGGAATTCTTGGATCAAAAAGAAAATAAGAAAGCATTCTTCTTCCACCACCACTAACATTACACAAAATCTTGTTCATCATTATCATCATCATAATTCTAATAATAAACTAGACCACTTTTCCATCGAAGAGAATAATAATCTATCAACACCAACAAAACCGTCACCATTTCAAGAAACCACCTTGTTTTCTCCTACATGTCCTTTGTTCATGTTTGAGCCAAGTAATAATCTCCAAACAGAATACTTTCAAATTCAAGATTCTATTGGTTTGAACTCTGAAACATGGAATCAAATTCAATCACTACCTCCTCCAATATCATCAACTTTTACAATGGACACTTTGAATTATTTACCACCTTTGATAGAGAATGTTGAAAACATGGTACCAATAAAATCTTGTAGCATGGAAGAGAAACTTGGAGATAGAGATCAGCAATTACTAGAATGTTTTCAGAAGCAAGAGATGAATAATAACATTGATGAATGGGTAGAAACACAGCAACAACCACAATGTCCTAGTAACTTTATTTTCTGGGATAATATTGTTATTGAAGGACATGATCATCATGAACTTGGTGGTGGGGAAGAAGAAGTAGAACCATCCAATTCATCTAATATTATGGGAACAAACACAGTGATTTTTCCTTTTCCCTCTTCATCTTTTTGAGATAATAATAATGATTGTGAAACATTGTCCCTACTATTTTTTCACTTTTTTCTTCCTTCTTTTGACATTTCTAACTAGGAGAAAAAAACTCCATCATGGTCCTGCAGGCCAGGCTTTCTGAAAACTTGCAGGGATTCTTCTTTTTTTCCTTTTTGAACTTTTCATTTTTCTCTCTCCCTTTTGATTGCTGATTTGTATAAAAGTGAGTGTGAAGGTAAGATACTACCATTACATGTTGTGTATAAGCCATGCATGCGTGAAGATTTTCATTATTGAGTGTGTTCTGACCCTGTTGAGGGAAAAATAAATAAAGGTGATTGATTGCTAGCAGAGTTTTTTTTATTTGTTTGTTCTTTTAAATTAGGTATCATTCGTGTAATTGCATAGATTAATTCTTTGAGTTGAATATTATCATATTAAGTGGCAAAACTTTCTTTAAAGAATCTTAATGTTACTACATGTATGCATTATCTCATCAAATGATTGGATGAATTTCTTCTGTCTAATTTTAATCGTTTGATTTGAATTGAGCGCAGTTATTAAAAAAATTATTAATTTTGTTAATTTAAATGATAAAATAAATATTATTTACTTAAATATTCTTATAAATTAATTGCAGTTACTAAAAAAGTTTGATTAATTAAAATACAATAAATAAATGTATATTAATAAAAAAAATATTTAATATTATAAAATAACAAATAATTTAAAAAAAATATCAAATAAAATATTTAAAATGATATAGAAAAAGTAGCTAGTAGAATTTGATTATAGAGATGCATAAAGCATATTCATCAATTCGCTATAAATATTTTAATGATATTGTGAATGATATAATAAAGGGTGTATTTACATTATTTTTTTCTGTCTTTTAGTATAGCTTTTGGATTTTGAAGATGCATAAAGCATCTTTAATTTGCTGCTAAATGGTTTGACTATATAGATATGTGGTGATTGATGAACTTTGCAATGATAATAATGAGTGTCGCCCTTTATATAATTTCCATGTCTTATAAGTACGCTACCAACCTGTCTTTGAAAATTGAATGATATACCAAAAGAGATGGAAAGAAAAAGCATTGACTTATCACATGTTTGTCCCCTAATTACTAAGTCCCACAAACGCCAAATGTAAATATGAGAGAAAAGAGAGAATACATATGTGTTGGGTAATCATTGTTTAATTTCACTATAAGAAAGTATTAATTTTGCGACTCCGATTGCTTTAAAATCGCCCTTGTTCAAAATATCTTTCAAATATCAAAATCTCCAAATTTTGTACATTAAAATCTTATCGAATCACTCAAATTCCATTACAAGTTGAATCTCTCTTGCTTCATCTCTATCGTAGGTTGAATCTTTCATGTTTATTCGTAGGTATAATTTCAAAGCTTATTTTAGAAATTATGTGTTTTACTTTCTCCTTCCCTCTTTTTCTTGTTTGTTCATGCCTTGAAGATACAATATGCATTCTTTTCATTTTGCACTTTGATTTCAACTTCGTGAGGTGCTACATCAACCTTTCTTAGGTCTCAATATATTTGTGTATCTTAATTATATGAATGATATTTATGAATCTTTTTTTTAGTGACAAATGCAAAAATAAAAAATATAAGTTTGCGATAGTTTAAACTGTCACAAGATGTACAAGACGTACTTGCCAATTATTGCAATACCCCTTGTGAAAAAAAGGTGAGTTTAATGATGATTAGAACTATCGCAAAATTTACTTGGAGGTAGTTGGAACGACGATTTTTTAAACTGTCACAAAGTAGTCTCTCGACACATAAATCTATGGCGCTTAGAAACTTTTGAATATGTTAAATTACAATAGTCTTTAATTTTAATTGACACGAAATAAATTTTTATTACGATTTTGTTATCTCCTCCTATTCTAATTTTTGTTTTAAATTTATAGGGTTCTTACATTTAATGGGGATGCATTTGTTTACCGATGGTATTCAAGTTAGGTGTCTCATACTCAAAGTTTGTAAGATCCGTTAAACCAAAACCACAACAATGTGGAAATATTGATTCATAGTTTTTTTTTTCCAATTAATCTCACAAATTCTCCTTTTTTTTCCTAATTCAATTTTAACATAATTTGTGAAATTAAAAGAAGGGGATACACGTATTCATCATCGAATCTTCGTTGTGTTTTTAATAGAAAATGTTGGAAAGAGTAACTGTGCAAATATTTATGAACTTTTAATGTTAAAAAAAAAATTAAATAATCAAATTGGTACTTAATTTCGTTAAACTTATTAAAAAACTACATAATGTATTTTTTTAATATATTGAATTAATTGAAAAATATATGATACAAATATATATATATATATGTATATATATATATATATATATATATATATATATAACTCATCGGCGTATAGAAATCAAACGTATAACTCACTAAAATATTAGAAATTTGTAGGGTGAGTTGAGTAAACACCTTCAACGAGGAAGCACGACCAAAGAAAAAAATAGATTTGAATCTTCTCCTATATGACTTTCACCAGAGAAAGTTTAGTAGAAATCATTTCAATAACCTCTCAACTGAAAAACCTCAGCATCAAGTAATTTGACATATGAGGTAGATATAAATGGGTGATAATAATTCCATTTCTAAAAAAATGGTGAAAGAGAAAGAAGTAAAATTCTATTATTCAGTTTTTCTTTTCAAAATAAAAAGATAAGCAATATCTTTAAGGCTGAGCGGAAAAACTCTATATTAGTAAATGGCTTTTTATGTTTAAAAGAGTTGTAAATCTTTTTGTTATAGAAGTCGGCAGTGTGTACTATGTAGCGGTTAAAAAAAAAACAGAGCTGTACAATCTAAAATAATAATATCGGTTTTAAAATAATTAAATTTAAATAAACATGAATAAAAAAGTAAAGGAATAAAGAGTGTGTAAAACAGTGACACCACAAAATATTTTTTTTATAGATATAGAAACAGGTATAAACATTTTATGCTAATGAAGAGTTTGGTTTGTGTAAGAAAAAATAATACATGGCAACATGAAATAATCAACTTCCTCATCAATTAGCCTAAAATGGATTGGGGTGAGTTAATCCTTTCTCGCTCCATCATTCAGTGAGGAGTTTGGAGTTCAATAAAATCACAGAAAACATATGCAAATTGCTTATGCTAAAGCGGATGTACTCGGTAAAAAATAACAAAATGAAAACACATCTTCAATCATTAAATGAATAACGTTGTCAAAATAAATAAATTAAATGAATAAATGTAAATTAGGCTTGAGAGTTAGCGTCTATTTGATGTACAAAATATGATAGAAAAAATATGATATAAAGTTAAATAAGGATTTAATATGATAGTAACGTGATAAACGTGACATGATAATTAATACGATAATATTTTATTTTGTTATGTATTTGGTATACATTTTATTATGACATAATATGATATATATTAGATTTAAATAACAAAATTATCATCGTGAATAATTATATATTAGTTTTTTTAAAAATTAACTTATTATTTTTTAAATATTATAAATTAAAAAATTAAATAAGTAATAAAATAATTTTATATTTAAAACTATCTATTGACACTACTAAATAAAAAAATTGAATTAAAAAAAGAATCATGAGTAACCAAATAATTCTATTTTATTTGTTAGAACGTAAATAAAAATGATATATATATGTATTATATGTAAATGACAACAATACCCTTGTAAATAAGTTATATTTATTTTAAAATTTCAATTAACTTTTATAATTTTGAATACTAATTTATTAAATTGTATAAAAAGATAAATCTACCTTGTGATAAAATCATAAACATTTTTTAAATTAATTATTAATATTTTATTTTTAAGTTTAATATCAAATTCTATTAATTATGTTTATATTTATATTTGATTAGATTTACATTTTTATATTTTAAATTATATTTTATGAATTGTGTTTCTATTTATATTTTATTATATTTCAATTTTATATTTATAAAGATAATTGAGTAAATTATTGCTATTATGTTATTCTGTTGATTTCTAACTCAACTCATATTAAAGATATAAATTTTAACTAAAAAAAAAAGATATGATATAGATCTAAATTAATTTATCATATCATATTTATCAAATACTAAATTGAGACTAATATAATAACTTATTTTATCGTGTTTTTTTATCATATCTATCAAATATGCCCCAAAAGTCTCAAGTCTCAACACACAACATATTTGTTTTTAAAATGTTAAAAAACCAACTTTACAGATTTAACTCATTTTAAGTTTCGAATAACAAATAATTGATATTAATAATACTTAAAATATGAAATAATATAAAAAAATACATCATTAAACTAGTAAGTATTATCCAAAAATTAAAAATTAACTAACAAATAACTCAATTAAAATACTCTATGTGATTAGTTGATGATTGTAAAAATTTAATAACGTTAATAAAAAAATAAAAAAATATTAGAAGTTTATATGAGAAAAAATATGTTTTTATCTCAATATGTACTTTTGAATTATGGGAAATTGTGTTTTTCTTTTTTTGGGTTTAATTATGCCAATTTTTCCTATAAATATAAATTATTTTAATTTCTATAAAAGAGTTCTTATAATATATTCTTCCAATTTTATAAAAATTTTTAATTTAATTTTTTGTACTATTTTAGTGTTGAAGTGGACATATTTTGTTGACGTAATTTACATGACTAGCTAATAAGTTCACGAATCACAATTATTAAAAAAATATTGAGAGAAATACTATTAAATATTAATCAAATATAAAATACAAATCAAACAATTATTATATTAAAAAAATCAAAATCTTTAAACTTCAATTGAAAATGACTTCATTTCAACGGAACTCTTCTCATCGGTATGAAATTTTTCAATTGAAAATGACTTCATTTCTAGTGCATCTCGTATCTAATGATAACGCACCTCAATATGCTTCGACTTTGCATGCATAGTTGGATTCTTGCTGAGATGGATTGCACTATGATTGTCACAAAATAACACAAACTTGTCTTGTTTGAGGCCTAACTCATGTAAAAATTTCTTCATCCACAAGAGTTCTTTAGAAGCTTCTATTGCTACAATGTACTCAACTTTAGTAGTAGATAAAGCAACACACTTTTGAAACCTTGATTGCCACAATACAGCTCCCCTTACAAACGTCATCATATAACCAAAAGTAGATTTTCTAGAATCAAAATCATCTGCCATATTTGCATCTGTATAGCCATCTAACACGGGCTCACCACCTCCGTAACATAAATACACTCTGGAAGTACCTCTGAGGTACATGAGAATCCACTTCACTGCTCTTCAATGATCTTTACCAAGATTAGAGTGAAACCATTATGATGAGGTGTCTTTAGAACTATTTTCTCAGGCCTGATTCCATGTTCTCCACGGTATTCTTCAAACTAACATATGTACTCATCTTCGTTATCTGATCGAACACATTTCAATTTCCTTCAATTTTCTCTTTTTCAACACTTCCATGAAAATGCTTGAAAACAACATCGAGAGACTTACTATCCATCATAAAATATGATGCACCATCGAGAGATTTACTATCCATCATGCAAACATCAATATGAACTAAATCAAGAATATTTTGTCTCATATGAGAACCAATATTATGAAAAGAAACTATATGTTATTTTTCATCAAAACAATTAGTGCAAGTTTTTAGAGACATACCTTTCATAGGAAGAAAATTTTTCTTCGCAAGTATGTTGAATCATTTCTCACTCAAGTGTTCAATGCGCATATGCCATAAATCAGAAAATGCATCCTCAATTACATTCACTTCTTCCTTGCATAGTTTCGTAAACAATTTATAGAGAGAAGTAAAACTTTGGTCTTTTACAACCACTAGAAACCCTTTGGTGATTTTACATATACCAAAACTTTCACCGAAATCAAATTGAGACGAATATCAAAAACACGTCTAACATTCTTCAATTGAAGCTTGCAATCAATCCCAATTTCAATCCAAACATCTCTCACCAACATTGTAAGATGAGAATAAATCACGCATAGGAGTCACATGATATGAGGCACCCGAATCAATAATCCAAGTTGAATCCTGACATGCAAGGTTTATGGAATTATCATCACAAACAATGTAGACATCACTAACAAATGGAACTGTTATTGCATCTTTATCATTTTTCTTCTCTTTGTCTTCATTTGTTTCCCTTGATTAATCTCTCTTAAGGAACTTGCAATTTCTTTTTACGTGACCTGTTTTGCCATAATTATAACATATCATTTCTTTTCTAGTCATCGAATTGTTTCTTGACTTGCTACGGCTTTCAGAGTTGTCGCGTCTATGGAAGTGTCTAGATTGATTTCTCCTCCGTGACTCTATAACTAGTGCTTCTGACTTCGAGGAAGAACGAATCAAACCACATTCATTTCTTTGAGCTTATTCATTCAACATGCTTTCTTTAACTGTTAACATTTTCAAATTCCACTTGGAGCTAGTTTGGTCAACGTCACAACAAGGACTTCCCAACTACTAGGCAAGGAACAAAACAATAATAATGCTTGCAACTCATCATCTAATTTAATATATGAGGTTATTGATTGATTCATTAAATTCTGAAAAATACTCATATGTTCTACCATTGAATCCCCATATTTGTATTTCATATTCATCAGCTTCCGAATCAAGAATGTTTTATTTTGCACATTTTTTCGTACATACAACTCTTTTAATTTATCCCACATTTTGTTAGCATCTATTTTAGATTCAACATGTAGATATACACTCAGATCCAACCACTGTCTGATCAAGGTCATTGTATTTCTAATCATATTCTTCTAGTCAGCGTTAGATTTATCTTTGGGTTTAGCAATGTCACCCTCAATAGGATCATACAAATGTTTATTGTATAACACGTCTTCCATAAGAGTATTCCAAAATGTGTAATTAGAATAGTTGAATTTAATCATATTCAGAAATTTATTTTCCTCCTCCATTTAAATGCACAAACCAAACCAACTGAGCTCTAGAGACCATTTTCTTAGAAAAAACCAGATATAACTATCTCAACAATAGTCATCACCAAATAGTGGAAACCAAACAAATAACAGATAGTCTTTCACTAAAGTGTGTATTCTAAAGTAAGTATCTCTCAGAGAATGTAAAACTACTGACACTGTATATTAAAAGAACAAACTTAGTGGTAGAAATAACATACTAAAATTGTAGATTAAACGAAACAAGTTTGCTACACACCTATTACCACCACCGAAAACCAATTTCCTTATTCTCCTCTTGTTTCTGACGCACGACTTCTTTTCCGTTTTCCTTCTTTTGACTTACGGATTTAAAAATCTCTTTCCTTTTTTTTCTTCACATGGGCTAAGCCCAATAAATCACCCTATTCTTTTTATTTATTTATTTTTCTTTAATAATAATAACAATAATAATACTGGCAAAATTTGGTGGGTTTCATTTGGAAAGTGAGTTTACCCAACATTCAAACCCAAAATATATGCATTATTACCATAATTTTTATTTGAACCATAACCTTCAAACTCAATACCTAATGAAAGAATACAATTGAGTTGGTACAATATTTTTTCTTTTTCTTTACTGATCATCTTTTGAAAAGGGATAAACAAAAAGGTTTATTGAACATACATTGTAAGTGTAAGTTGTTCAGCGACATATAACATAAACAATTGATTTGATAATTATTTTAGAATGACAATTATTAATTATGAGGTGAGAAGATATAATCAAGAATGATTATTAAATATATCTATAAAATTAGTTTACACTAAGTCACTAACCGTGCATAATCCATTTTCTCTAAACAAAATAGAAGATTTTATCCCATACTCTCCATATTATACTTATACCCCACAAACCTAAGGAAAAGACAGTTTTGCCCTTCTATAAAACATAAAATTTGAAAATTTTACCATTTCATCAATTCAAGCTTTCTGGAAAAAGTGAGAGTTTTTTTGTAAATCTACCAGAAAATTTTTTTTTCCAATTTCCCGATCGTATGAATTTCTAGAAAACTTCCGGAAAACTTGATTTTAAGTTTCTCGGTAGTTCATTTTTTTTCGGGGAACTTTTCTCCAAGTTTCCCGGTATCTACCGGAAAACTTGGAGAAAAGTTATCCGAAAAAAATAAACTATCGGAAAACTTAAAATCAAGTTTTCTAGAAGTTTTATGCAAATTCATACTAGCTGGAAACTTGAAAATCAAGTTTTCCGGAATTTTTTTTATATAATTTTTTTTTAATTTTTTCTTTTTAACTTTTTATTTATTTAATTTTTTTTAACTCATTCTTTTTCTTGTTATTTTATAATTCTATTGGGCGCTGATGCACGAGGTAGAGACGACAAAATCGTGTGAACGTCACGCGAGGAAAGTACTTCATCATCTATGATGCATCATCCGAAGAGGATTCGATCGACAACGTCGACGAGGAGAAGACGACAAATGATATTAGAAGAAGATGACGAGGGAGACCAGGAGCATATGAATATCCCGGATGCTGATTATATTTATTCATACTTGTTCTGTGTTAAAAACGTTGGTAGTATCAACACATATTTTATCAGATAATACTAGTAGATTATCCATATCTATAAAAATTTAAAATAACAAAATTATAAAAAAAAAACTAAAAAAAAAACTAAAAAAAAAATTGGAAAAAAAAAACTAACGAAAAATTTGGAGCCGGAAAACTTCCCTCCAAGTTTTTCGGTAGTGTTAAATGCACGCTTATTTTCTGGAAAACTTTTTCCAATTTTTCTACCAGACAATTTGGCAAAAGTTTTCTAGTAACTACCAGAAGACGTTTTATTTATCGAAAATCTTACTTTTTTGGGTTCCAGAAATATTTGGGAGGTAAAAAAAAAAAATTTAATTTATTAAAATAGTAAAAAATTACAGAGTATAATTGACATTTTAAAATATATTTAGAGATATAAATATAATAAGGAGGTATGGGGTAAAACCTTCGACAAAATAACATACTAAAGAAACAAAAGAAATAGCCCGTTTATTAACTCTGAAGATTGTTATGTGTTTGTTTTCAAAAAAAAAAAAAAGAGCGTAAAATGAATAGGCCCATGAACAAGTCCATTAACCGATGGGCCTATTTATAATAAGAAAATACATACAAGTGATTTTTAGGGTTTATAATTTCATCAAAGATAAACTGCGGCAGCTTCCTTTCGTCTCCTCCACTCGCCGTCGCCATGGTACATACTCTCATTCGATATATTCAATTTCTTAACTCTTAATCATTAAACATTTGATATATTCAATTTTTTCTTCAGATTATCTCAGAGAAGAACCGCAAAGAGATCTGCAAATACCTGTTTCAAGAAGGTGTATGTTATGCCAAAAAGGATTTCAATTTGGCAAAGCACCCAGAAATCGATGTTCCTAATTTGCAGGTGATTAAGCTTATGCAGAGTTTCAAATCGAGGGAATATGTTAGAGAAACCTTTGCTTGGATGCACTATTACTGGTTCCTCACAAACGATGGAATCGAATTTCTTAGGACTTATCTTAATCTTCCTTCGGAAATTGTTCCTGCTACTTTGAAGAAACAGGCTAAGCCACCTGGTAGACCATTTGGTGGTCCACCCGGTGATCGCCCTAGGTATTATAACTTATTGCGTTGTGTTGTTATTTTTATGCTTTTTAATTGAAAATTTGTTAATTTGTAAGGTGTGTAGATCAGTTGGAGTGTAGTTGATTCATTGGGGGAAAACCTAGAAAAACTATTAGGATAGAATTAGAGTTTGTATAGAGATATCAGACTTGTTTGTTATAGATTCTAAAAAATTGATTTTGTTATTCAATAATTTAGAGATTTATAAGTAAAGTTGGAGCTGTTTTGTGAAGCTTCTTAAAACAACTTCCCACTTGAAGCAATTTTTAGATTATTTTCAGATTTTCATTTTTAAATAGCTGTAGCAAACATATGAAAAATTTCAAATGTGGTTAAATTGTTTTAAAAAGTGTTTTTTACTGAAAAAGCCGTGACAAATGCCTCCTAATATATGACCAGACATTATAGCGTTGTAAGATCCCTCAATCTGACTCTACATAGTGGGATCAGGTTAAGTTGTTGTTGGTTTTGTTGATTGTAAATTGGTTAATTTGTGATCAGGGGTCCACCACGTTTTGAAGGTGAACGTAGATTCGGTGGTGACAGAGATGGGTATCGTGGAGGACCACGAGGACCTGCTGGTGAATTTGGAGCAGACAAAGGAGGAGCTCCTGCTGATTACAGACCCTCATTTGGAGTAAGCTTACTGCATCTTAGTGACAGTCTATTTTTCTTATAGTTGTGTATATTTTGTGAATTGTTTGTGGCCTATTTGTATAAACAGCTTAATTGACACTTATCATATAAATACCATGTATAAACTATTTGTATAAGCTATATTTTTAACCGAAGATAAAGTGAAGTTGGATTGATTTTATATAAGATATTAGTTGTTTTAATAAGTTATCTTAGAGAACCTGTGGAAATAAGCTGGAATAATTTATGGTAAGCTTTTTCACAATCTCTCCCAAATAATGCAATCCAAACAAGCAACCGATATCTTTGTATCTTTGTTTATTGTCTACATTATTTAATGTTCTTGTCAGTAGCTAGCTTATAATGTTATGTATTTATTTATAGGATGACTAGTTGCTATATTGAGGAACAAATTATTTCTGCTTTGTCTACTTGTTTATTTGTTGTGGAATGTTGTGAAATAATTATTGTAGTATTAGGAAGTCAAGGTGTTTCGATACATGTTTTTGTTTCTAATGTAGCATCCTATCGGCTTTTAGTTTTTTGGCTACCCCTATGATTTAGGCATTCTATGTCAATTCTTCAATTTCATTTGCAGTTGCAAAGTTTACCTGGATGTGTTTATGCAGTTACACTGTGTACATTGAATAAATGTTTTTGTGGTTGTAATAGTTATGTAGTCCTCATGTTCACCCTTACTAAGTATTTGCATAAAATAATATTGGCAGAACATTTTTTCCTGTATACCTTAATGTTCCCCTATTTTGGAAATAGTCCCATTGTCATTTTAAGTTTTTGCTGAATCAATTGGGTTGTCATATTGTGCAGGGTCCTGGTGGAAGGCCTGGATTCGGTCGTGGATCTGGTGGTTTTGGGGCTCCAACCAGCTCAGATGCTTAAATTATAATGTTTTCTGCTTAGTTTTTGTGAACAAGATTTTGTTGTAGTTGGAGTCAATGATAGATTCCCCTGCCAAATGTTGTTTATTTGACATGTTGCGTTACTTTATATTGGTTATCATTCAATGAAGATTTTGAATTTCTGAGTGTTTTGTTTAACTTCTGGTTCATCATCTATTACCCAATGCTTTTTGATTTGTTCTTATTAGTGCGATGATGCTCAGATGCTCTACGATTCTCCTCCAAGTTTGTGAAATTTGGGTCATAACTTTGTTACAATTTTGCCAATATCTGACTTATTTTACAAATTTTATTTTGCATGTAGGAAAACAATCATTATGCATAAGCCTTGTGTAAAACCCTAAAAATTGGGCTGTGTGATAAACTATTTGGAAAATGCAACCTCCTAACTTGTTCACGGACAAGTATTTAACTTACCAACAGTGGTAAATTTTCATTATACATGTTAGACTTCGTAGTAATGTATATTGGGTTTATTATGCGCTATTAAGATGTGGCAACGGAACCAATATAAGGGACCAAAATACCTTAAGGAATTAATAAATGTATGTAGTCGATGTGTTTATTCGATCAACATTTATTTTTTCATTGTATTACAAAATCAGGTTGACTATATATATTCTCATGATATAATACAGATTTTGTAATTTCAAAAACTGAAGTTTAAATCTTTGAAAAAATTATAAAATAGTTAATAGTGAAATTTTAATTAATAAAAATTCTCTTTATCTCTAAGTAGTGTAATTGCATATTTCGTATTTATTTTTAATCGTACTTTATCTCTAATATTTACTGTAGATAAGAGGACAATTTGCAAAAAGATCGGTTAGATCTGATGTACAACAAATCTATATAATACCTTCAATTAATTTCTACACTCTCTAATTGCATTTCTCCATATAATTTCAAACACTGGTTGAGACAAATCCAAATATTTTCATACACATCAGATGAACAGTCACACAGTTACTAAAATAAAAATAAATAAAAACATCTAACATAAAAAGAAAAGTTGAGTTGATTTCAAATAGAGAAGAAAAAGAAAATGTATTCCGAGCTTTATATATACTACTGTATGATAACACACATAATACGTGTACACAGAAAAGCTCTTTCATTTCACTTTATCATTTACTAGCTTATTTTCTTTTACATGTTATAAAGTTCTATACGTGTAACTTGTCAAGCACGCCACTAGTTTCATTTCATATGCAATTCGTGAATCCACAAGTGAACGTGCTTAACTTATATTAGTAGGTGAACATAAAACAAAAATCTCGTGAAAAATACCAAAAGCAATTAGTCAGGAGAGCCGGCCAGAATAAGGCCACAAGCGTGTTAGACCTCTTTAAAAAAAAAACAAAGTTGTTTTATTTAATATAAATGCTTCAAATGTTTTTTTTTTATTTTACATTATTTCAACAAATATTAAATCAATCGAGACTACTATCAATTGTAAAAGAAATATTATACACTATTAATTATATTAATTTAATAAATAATCTAATATAGAAATTTCAACTAAAAAATATGAATCAGATTATTCAAAATTATAAAAGTAAAAAATTGATGAAATTTTTGATTGAATCGAATAAGAATATAGATAAATTTATCAAAACAACCAATAATTTCTCTTACTGTTGATACAATGTTGATTTATTGGTAAAAAAACTTCTTTAAAACCAATAATTTCTCTTGGTTATTGCTAGTTAATACAATTTTGATGTACTGGTAGAAAAATGTTGTGAAACTTAGTAATATAGATTTTTTTTACATTCAAATTAAACAATAGTTGGTTTATTTTCAAGACTTCGATAAAACATTTTGTTTTTTTTGTAAATTATTTAATACTATTCTTAATACAATAAATTGGCTAACGAAAGTATATCTGTAGTAGAGATGAGAGAAATATTAGTTATAAATTGAAAAATCATGGTTATCGTAAAACAATTGAAATGTCTTATTTCATTTTTTTAAAAATATAGAGAAAATACATTTGAAAAAATTCCATCTAATAGTTTCACTTTAGGTCTCATAACGTGTTCGCATGCTCCTTAGTTACATTTTTTTCTCTTTTAGATATCACGTTACAGTTTTGGCTTTTACAGGTGTTATGCTCATGATCTGGAAAACTCCATTTCAGGTTTCTTATTAAAATTTTCATTAAATCACACTTATCTTACAATTGTTTCCTTTTCACTTTCTTGTGCTCTCTCTCTCTCTTTCTCTCTCTCTCTCTTTATGTGTCAAGATTAGCTTCCAATACATTATTCTAAGAACAAAGGTATATCTTTGTATTTTTATATACTAATTTAGTTTCTTACCTAAAGATTTAATTACATTAAAATTTCTATATAGTAAGATAGAAGAAATGGAAAGTTTGGTTATAGTCACCTAGTAAACTGAATGCAGTGAAAAATGATGTTTGTTGATTAACTTTGATTCTTCAATTCACCATTTTGTTTTTTGTATTGGTAAGGTGATCAAGACCCTTTGTTCAAGTTTCAAAACCAAACATGGCAACAAAAGAGTCAAGCTCTTCTAATGCTTCTGCTTCGGCATCAGGGGACACTAAAATCAAAAGGGTTCTTACTCATGGTGGTAAGTATGCACATTACAATGTGTATGGAAACTTGTTTGAGGTATCTTCTAAGTATGTTCCGCCCATTCGCCCGATCGGTAGAGGCGCTTATGGTATCGTTTGGTAAGTCTTTTGTTTCTTTCTTCATGGTCTTGGCTAAATGCATGAATTTGACGTTTGTTTGTTTGAAATGATTTTACGTTCACTCGAATAATGTTTCTGTTTAGTGCTGCTGTTAATTCTGATACACATGAACAAGTTGCCATCAAGAAGATTGGTAATGCATTTGACAATATAATTGATGCTAAAAGGACTTTGAGAGAAATTAAGCTCCTTCGTCACATGGATCATCAAAATGTAAGTGATCATTCCTTGTTTTGTTCATTTAATTTTTACAACATGTTCATCAAATTTGTATTTTAAACTTTTAATATATTTGGTAAATCATTCATGAGTGTAAGGCTAAGTTATACAACCTTATTATACTCAGTTTATGGTATAAGATTCTTTTTATATGGTTTTCAATGGATTATGATATTAGACAAGAATTTATCAGTTTGTGTAATAAAAAAAAAACTACATATCAGTTATAACTTTTTTCTCAATGGTACCAAGAGACTGAACCGACATCTTCTCTAGATCAGATACTTTTAAGACACTCTTACCCCTAGATCAGATCTTTTTTTTTTTTTTTTATGTCTCCTATCATTTTTATGTGAGACTAATTATCATAGGGTTAATAATGATTCCTCTTATAGTAAGGATTGATTTAAAAATGATTTCTCTTATAGTTTTAACATTCTTATCATTTCCATAATTTTGTTTTAAGAAGGTTAATATGTATGTGGTGTCCCAGTGTCCTATATTCTAGACATCAGCTGTGTTCCGGTGTTCGTGTCGTGTGTGTTGTCTGTGTCGTAGTTCGTGTTAGCTAATTATTTGTGGACTACCGTCTTTTGCTAACTCATAGCTAATTTCATGATTCAATATGCACTATATGAACAGTGGAAGAGCAGGATTTTACCTTGTTTAAATGAATAGATATATTCTCTTATACTGTTTTTGACTTCCTCTGATACTAATATATCATAGCACAGTATTTCAAGGATTAAGCTGAAACTAATGGCTGCAACAATTTCTTGAGATTTCTCTTACCAGCAGTGTTGCTGAGTGTTGAGTGAGAAACTTTCTAACGGTTATATTTCAATCTCTTCTAATATATATACTGCATGAGTTGTGTTATTTTGACACAAAAATTTGACAAGAAATTAGATGGTTAACACAATTTAAATATGTAATTACTTACGTTTGGTGGTTGGTTAATTAATATAATATTATAACTATATTTTAGAATGTTGAGTGAGAATCAAGTATCCATGCAACACTATTTTTCTTTGTTAAAAACTGTCACAGAGAAGAAAGATCTTCGAATGTATATATTACTGGCGATTATTTAGTTTTAAATACTCAAAATTGCTATTATCTTTCTCCAGATCATTGCCATCAAGGATATCATTCGACCTCCGAAAAAGGAAGCATTTAATGATGTATACATTGTTTATGAATTGATGGACACTGATCTTCATCATATAATTCATTCTGACCAACCTCTTCGTGAAGAACATTGTCAGGTTTGCTTCTAATGATATTGTTAAGCCTTAATTACATGTCAACTATAGTTTCTTTCATTGCAAGTCTTGATTATATTTGCTAACATAACATGCTCATACAAACTCTCCTTGTGAAGTATTGACTTTTGATCTGTGATTTTCAATTGAGTTGGAGATTAAGCATGGAATTCACATATTTCATGAAATTTCTGCAGTACTTCTTATATCAGCTGTTACGCGGGCTGAAATATGTGCACTCAGCTAATGTTTTGCACCGCGATCTTAAACCAAGTAATTTACTAATGAATGCAAATTGTGACCTTAAAATTGGTGACTTCGGTCTGGCAAGGACAACATCTGAAACAGATTTCATGACTGAGTATGTTGTCACAAGATGGTACCGAGCCCCGGAATTGCTTCTCAATTGTTCTGAGTACACCTCTGCAATTGATGTTTGGTCTGTTGGTTGCATATTTGGTGAAATTATGACCAGAGAACCTTTGTTTCCTGGCAAAGACTATGTTCATCAACTAAGGCTTATCACAGAGGTATGGTTTTGATTTTTAAGCATGCTAAGTTTCTAACTGATGTATTGCATCTGAAGCTATGAGAAGACCCTTTGAAATGATATCATGTTCCATCTTGAATATTGTTATTGTCAAATGAATTTAAGGAATGCATATAAGCTAGTTTTATAGTTTGGTTATAAGTTGATGGCTACAAGTTGTGTGACATTTTGTTTTCCTTTTGCATAAAAGTTAATAGGTTCACCTGATGATGCCAGCCTTGGTTTTCTCCGAAGCGACAATGCTAGAAGATATTTTAGACAGTTTCAACAATACCGGAAGCAAAAATTCTCGTCCCGATTCCCAAACATGTTGCCTGAGGCACTTGATCTCTTAGAAAAGATGCTTATCTTTGATCCAAACAAACGCATTACAGGTACTCCCTCTGCTTCATAATACGTTTCGTTTAAGAAAATCATTGAGTGTACTAATTTCTATAATAAAATAAGTTGTCATCATTTAATAAAATAAGTTAAATATACAATTTCTCTCATTTGCTTCATATTTATGTTGTATTTTCATTGATATGCAGTTGATGAGGCACTTAGTCACCCATATCTTTCATCACTTCACAACATCAATGAGGAGCCAGTTTGTCCAAGGCCATTCACTTTTGATTTTGATCAGCCAACATGCACTGAAGAGGCTATCAAGGAGCTCATATGGAAGGAATCTGTGAAGTTCAATCCGGATCCACCGTGTCAGTAATCACTTTCTTATTTGTATAAATGTAACAAGACGAATCTTTATTGCCCGTCTCCATCGTTCCGATGATGATTTGCTAAGGACAGAAGTTCTTTTCCTTTGTAATCTAATCCTAAACCAACTACCATAATGGAAAGAAACTTCTCTTGAAAAATCGGATGTTACACGCATTTAAACAAGTAATAAAAAAGCTGTTGTATTGTTCTGAAGTTTGCTTAGTAGGAATAGGGTGTCATGGACAAAACAAAAATGATGACAACATTGTGAGTCTGTCATGGACATGATGGAACTTCTTTCATAATTCCTGATAATATCTTTAAAATTCTGTTTTCAAGTTTCAATTATGTATCTGGCAACATTTATTAGTGATGAAACTACATGCATTTTGAATGCACCATTCAATTTCACCTATTATGTATTTTGCATGGTTAATGCTTAAAATGAATGAATTTCACAGGGCATATGGCTTAAACATACATATTTATTATTTAGTCTTATTTCATTGTTGGGGTTGCTCTTTGTTAAGAATTTTTGTAAGTCTCCAATAGTCTAATGATTGAAACCCAAAGTACAAACAGTTTTTGAAAGTATTACAGTGTTTGGATTGATCCCTTGAAATGAGACATTCCTTCTATACTATCATCACAAATTCCTTCTATAATAAGTACACGTTTGGACCTGAATATCTTGGATCGGCAAATTGTCTTCTGGGAAGGTACATGCCCCCATTGTCTGCACTCCTTGGTCTGGCAACAGGTCACACGGCGCAGGAGTCACACCACTCGAAATCCCAGCAATATCGGTACAATTCCACGGAACTTTTTTAGCCTTCTTTGCAAGTCCAATGGTTACATTGGATATGCAGATTCCAGTAAATGGTGCATTAGATATACCCTCTAATTTTGCTGCCATAGTCACATTATCAGCAACCATGTCGCGATAATTAATGTTCTGAACCACAGGAAATGCATTAGGATCATAGTTGTTATCAGCATGAGAACCATAATCTCCTGTCATCCAAAATACCCATTTCATAGTTTTCATCGTCATCCTTCTAACATATATGTCCTTGACATAACCTCCTCTTCCAACAGCAGTTTTGATCCTGACACCTGATTCTGAATTGATGGCTACAATGTCCTCAGCCCTCACGTTTTCGATTCCACCGGACATTTCACTCCCTAAAGCAATCACAGCACTCGTTGGAGAAATACAAGTGAGTCTTCTGACTAACAGTTGCTTTGTTGGCATTCCATAAGCTATACCATACTCATCCCAACCACTCTTTACAGCCACACAATCGTCCCCGGACACTATATAACAGTCCTCAATTCGCGTGTTCGTGCAAGAGTCTGCATCAAAACCATAAAATCGTATACAGTACTAAAACTACATATTGCAGCATCTTGAAAAAATATTTTGAGATGTATACTAACTCACCAGGGTTGATTCCATCTGTATTTGGCGAGTTCACGGGTGCAAGAATTGTGATGCCTTGAACAATAATGTTGCTGCATTTCAATTTCTTATATTAAAAAACTTGAAACAATATAGTAGATTGATAATAGACATTGCAAAGATAAACAAATGAACCTGCTGTAAACAGGATGGACATTCCAGGAGGGAGAATTAACCAAAGTGAGATTGGATATCTGAATATTATCTGAGTACATGATTTCAATCAGGTAAGGTCTGGTATAACTAAGCTGCCCGTTGTGGAACTTTTGCCACCACACTTCACCTTGTCCATCTAGTGTACCATTGTCCCCTGAAAGTATATTTGAAATTCAATAATTAAAAGAAGCATATTTTAGTTGGATTAGATTTCTATTTTAATCCCAAAAACACATTTAATCAAGTGGTTAATGATCTTAGAATATCGGTTTGGCCTAACTCAACTCCTAAATAATCAGTTTGTAAGGTGAAGATAACCCCCTTATAAACACATTTTCAGGCCATAATAGTATCTCATCCAATGCAGAACTCTTAACACACCACCATCATGTCTAGGATTGGACATCTGGAGTGTGACCCGTGTGGTTTGATGTGGTGACCTCATAGCAGGTAACCCAATGGATTTTAGATAGATTCTGATACCATCTTAAGTTTTTATATTAAGCCCAACTCATCCTTCCCTAAAGGGCGAATTATTTAGAAGAATTCGAATTTAAACCCTAATTGAAACAATCATTGACCAAACTTTACTTACCTCTCAATTGAAATTTGGATTACCAAAACTCTGTCCCCCTAAAAACCGGATGATTTAGAAAAGAAAGAAAAAAAACACATTTTCATTACCTGTTATGATTACATCTGTAAGGTTGGTTCCAAAAATGAGACTGCTAAACCTTCCACCCTGAGTGTCCCTCCCTCTACCATAAGATGGCAAGGGATCAATCACTGGCCAATCACTTTCATCCTAACACAAAAACATAACATAAATAAATAACATTTTATAAAGAATCACATTTTCATATTAACATGCAAAAAAGTTAAGCTACAATACCTGAGAGCCAAGAATGACAGCATCTTTGTGTATGAACAAAGTGAAATGACTGGTGATATTGAAACTACCAGTCAACCATCTTCCAGGTGGAACATAAAGCTGTGAACCACCATTTGATGAGTACTGACTCAAATGATCTATAGCTGTCTGAAAAGCTTTTGTGTTCAAAGTTTCTCCATCTCCAACGCCACCAAAATCCGTCAAAGAGGCACTGTAAGCTCTGCAGCTCATAGCACAGTACTGAAAATAGTCCAGAACTGGAGTTTTGCGGCTCTCTACTACATTCAAGCTTGTCAATGCAACAAATACAGCTACTAATAACAATAACACTTCCATGAACCTGTTAAAAATTTTCACATTTAAAAAAAAATAAAGGTTATCTCAGTACTCTAATTCTTAATGCTAATAAAGAAAGATGAAAATGAAACAATGTTGTTTTTTTACCTTAGTTTCTTTTGGAGAGAGTTAAGCTATTGACCTGTTTACATAGAAAGATATGTATAGGTATATATATAGAGAGAGAGTAGTGATTATTGAGAATTATTTTTTGCCTACATTTGTGCTTTCAACATTCCACCCACTCAACTAAAAGTCATATTTCTTATTCTGTCATGTGATAGCATTAACAAGAATGTGAGTAGTAAGCAGCAGCATGCAAATTTAGTAAAAATAGTATCTTTGCATTTAATGTTGGATAAGATTAAACATAATTTACTTGATCAAATTACTGAATTTTGGTTGGAATTTGTTAAGTTGATCAAGTCTAAGATAGTTGTAAAAAAAAAGCATTCCTACATTTGGTTTCAGTCTTTTTTTTTTTTAGCATAATGGTCTAGTAGTAAATTTACAATTACAAAAATTAAATATAGGAAGGTAAAAATTAGTTTCATAATTATAAATTTAACTGTTGAAACATTTGATATGTTGAAGTATATATGAGTTTAATTACTAAATTCTTTAAAAATTTAGTACTTTGTTATTGACTTTTCTAAAATCAGATTCATATTTAAAGATGACAAAATAATCTGTATTGTATTTAAATATGTTAAAAAAAAATCTGTATCTAAATATATTAGGTAATTTGTGGAGGTTGGCATGCGAGTTGTACAATGGTCATCCAAAGAAATTTTTAATAATGAATTGGCATGTGGAGTTTGAAAAGATGCTATCAACTGAACTAGGTCGTTTTTCTTTTGCTCTTTTGAGTTCCACCAACTTTTGCCTTCCATTTTCTTTCAATTTTATTTTTTTCTCCTTAATGTGTGGTTCTTTTTCCCTTACTCCCCCACTTACATCCAAGGACAAATATCACTCATGTACCTTTGAATTTTTTAGTGGTTCACTATCGGTTCTATTTTAAGCTCTAGTAGATAAAGTGGTATGAGCAATACATTATGCTATATATATTGTGCACTAATTGGCGCCTAATCTTTTTATTTAATTTGTATTTAATGCAGTTAGACGTATTTACCCTTCATGCAATTAGTATGATTGAGAGATCATACAAATTAATTTTCAAGTTTGGTGTGTTATTTTTAAAAATAGAATAAAATTAACATTAAAATCTATATTTTTCAATCTCAATTCAACTATCATATATACATGTACACCTTGTTGGATTATTTTTTACCATTGTATATAGTGGTATGACCTCTGACACTATTACCCTATATCTTTAATTCTTTAATATGGAATTAAAGATTTAATTCTTTGATATAGAATTAAAGAAAAATAAACATGAATACATGATGTCAATAAATTTTTCTATTGTTATGTTAACATGACACATAAAAAATATATTACAACATCATCTTTGGATTACAAGTGAATTTAAAAAAAATCATAATGTAACACATTAATTTTAGTAAAAAAAATATATCATTTACTATTGTTGAAGTTTAAATATGTACTACTTTTTGTTGAATTTAAAAAAATGTATCTAGTAATATATGGTGAAGGTGGTTATAGGGATTGGGTGGCCAATACGAGTGTTTGGACGGGTCCACATCGGTCACGGAACTTTGTTTGAACGTCTCAATGTAACCTAACCCGTGAATATTCTAATCACGGAAACATGACACGTACTCACTCCCATCATGCTATTATCGATACTCTTCACGGACCAAACTTCATTTTCTTATTCTTCAAAAACAATTTATGTCTAATTTCCCCTGCATTCTAGTTAACAATGGAAATAAGATAAGATAATAACCCTGTCATTTTCGTTTTTAAATTTAAACAAAACAAAAATCATATTTCCTAAAAAAGAAAAACCATATTAATGTCAAGGGTGTCTATAAAATAGATAAAAATTAATTTTGATTGTTTTATCTTAATTTAATTTTTCACTTAGTTCTAATGTCTTTTTTTTCTACATTTAATATATTCATAAAATTCTACATCATTAGACAACGAGATTATTCAGAGTAATATATATTATTGATTTCGATGCATTTTTCTAAAGAGATATTTAGATGGAAATATTAAATTGACTCATATTTTTAATTAATTTGAAATTAAATTATTATTTTATAAGTTGTAGAAACTAAATTGTTCGACTTTTATTCTGAGTATCAAAATATTCATGTACTAATTTATTTGAAAAAAATTTAATTTAATAATTTATTTTTTATATAAAATTTATTCATCAAGATATAGATATAAAGAAAGTATGTGTTGAAACATTAGTGGATACTACAAAGAGTATAAATAAAAGCAAGTAAAATTTTCGGCATATAATATTAAATATTTTTTATTGTTTTATCATCACTACAAGAAAATTGATATTTATTTATGGAAATTTATAATGACAATATTTAAAATCGTAGGTATAGATAATCTATACCCACTAACAAATTAGATACGGTTGGTATAGATGTCATAGTGAGAGACTTGTAACTGTGGTATAGACATCATTTTGTTTGAATTAATTTACATAATAAAGTAGTTAAAAAGATTGAAAAGGAAAGAATTTTTAAAAGAACCAATTTCTCAATTGTTTCTTAAATTTTAGATTACCCACCCATTGAAATTTTCAATAGAACCAAAGTGCCTAAATTCTTAATTCACAATCCTTGATACGGCAACATTCTTTAGCGAGTAAACTTCTCCTTGCATTCAAGTGGAGTTCATCTATTTTTTTTGGCTATGACAATGACATCTATCTTTGTTCACAATAAGATTTATCTTTTACTTCTCACACAATCTTGCCCTTTTCTCTTCCTATCCCTCATATTATATTAACCTCATTCTTCACAATCTTCCTCACACCACATTACGATTTTGTCACTGGTACGTTTTTTCTACAATGCTCATGTGAGTATTTTGTTTTGATACACATTGATTATTGCATATTAGTTGTGTCAAGTTTGCGTTGTTTTATTTATCATTTTATTCTAATTTGTATTACCAAATTTTTTTTGTAAGTTTCTCTTTTTAACCTGTATCTCAAGCGATGATGTTATTTGTGTTTGGATTTTTTCCTTTGATTCATGATTGTGCTAAAATTATATATATTTCTTCAAATAGCTATATAGAAAATAGCGAAAATGTTTTTTTTTCCCTAAGAAAACAGTAAATTTTCTCAAGCTAAAATATGGTTTTATATTGTTCATCATGTAGTTTTTGTTATAGTTTTTATCACTGTTTTTGTCAGAAAGTATAACAAAAGAAAATTGGTTACAATGAAATTAAAGTGTTAGAAAGAGGCATAGGTCCAATAAACTTGTAGCCAAATTTGTATAAGGACTTAATTGTTATGAGTTTGTGTTAAGTTTAGTTTAGAATATTATGTTTGTGAATAAAAAACCATATTATAAATAGAAAACTGAAAACATATTTGGAGTAAGAACTTAGCCTTACTTCACAATATTTCATTGTTCTGTTCACTTGCATGGTTCTTGTAGGAAAATCATGGTTATGTGATATTTTTAGAAGAAATATGTCTAATCAGGCTTTTGATATAGAGTCATAAGTCACACCACCAATTTGATATTGAGATTTTGTGTATTCACTTTTATTAGATAATATTATTATATAGACTAAATAGCACTCGTAGTCCCTTAATTTAATTTTAGTTAACGTTTTAGTCCTTTATCTTTTTTTTTCTTGGTTTGGTCTTTTATTTTAATTTTAAGTGACAATTTGATCTTTTATGTTTTAAAATGTCAACAATATAATCCTTTTTTTTTACAAAAATTCATCAAAATTTTCAACCAAAATCCATAAAATTAATTATATTCTTCCATATAATACAAATTTCATTAGATTCGTAACTCAAATCTACAAATAAACTCACATTTTCATTCTTTATTTCACTTAAAATTAAAATAAAGGACCTAATCGGGAAAAAAAAAGATAAAGGACTAAAACGTTAACTGAAATTAAGTTAAGGGACCACGAGTGCTATTTAGCCTATTATATATTAGTAGTACAGATATTTTAAACTTTTTAATTCTCTTGTATACATGGTTATTGTAACTCTATCACCCAAAGCTTTTGTTCATTTGTTTATGAAACCATAGTGGGTTCTTTCTCTTCTTTCTCTCTTCATCTTCCTCCATTTTATGTTTATGTTTGTTTATCATTATTAACAAACTTTATATGAAACACACTTCTGAATCACTGAATTTGAAAATTTGATTGAAGCATATTGTTCTTATATTGTTGTATCAAACTAATCTTGCACAAAGTTGGACTTGAACTTCCAACAATTGAAGTTCAATTTGAGGATATATAGGTGGTGTTGAGAAAAAATCTCTTTTAATGATAACAAAATTATCTTAAGATTATGATTACACTAATGCGTGCATTTAAGTATTGTACTAAGAAAGGAACAGGATCCAAAGATCGCAACCTCCTGTCCAGAAGAATGAATGCATGCAGGAAACAAAGCCGTTAATTCCTGAAGCAGAAAATCTGAAGTTAAAACACCAGAAGCAGAACATCTGGAAAACAGAAGATCTGGAACAGAAAACCAGAAGCAAAACATCTGGAACAGAAAACCAGAGGCAAAACATCTGGAACAGAAAACCAGAAGCAGAAAACCTGAAAGTTGATGACACTAGATAATGCATCCAGAAGGTACCAGAGGATGCATCCTGAAATCTCCAGAGGATATCTTTGCTGGCCCATATCAGAAGGAAGCAAAGTCAGAAGGAGACATGGACCAGACCAGAAGGAAGCCTGCCAGAGGGAGACTTAATCCAGACCAGAAGGAATCATAAGTCAGACTTAGTCCAGAAGTTATTCTGACCAGAAGATGGCCTGACAGTGAAATGATAAACAACCCAGATCTAGACTTAATCAGAGGATAAGTTAATGGGTCCAGAACAAAAGAATCAATCCAGATTTGACCCAGACCAGAAGATAGCAGGGTTCAGGGTATGAAACTAAGTCCAGACCAGAAAAAATGATGTCCAGATATGATCCAGACCTGATCCAAATCAGAAGGAAAATGTCCAGACTGAAATATCATTTGTCCAGATTTAATTTCAGTTCAATCCAGATCCAGTTCAGAATTGGTCTAGATCAGAGGGAAAAGGTTCAGATAAATGGTCCAGATTTAAGAATATGGCCCAGTGTTGGCCGAGATCAGAAGATCAGACCATGGCCCAGTGTTGGTCGAAATCAGAAGGTCATAATGTATGGTCCAGCATTGGCCGAGATCAGAGGATCACAACAGACCAATTTGCTAGTCCAGGTTGGCCGGCATCAGAAGATGAAAATCAGAAATGAATATCAGAAGATATACATCAGAAGATGAATTTCAGAAGAAATAAATTAGAGGATAAAAAGATAAACATCAGAGGATAAAAATCAGAAGACGAACTTCACATGATAAACATCAGAAGATGAATACCAGAAGATACACACCAGAAGATAAATATCAGAAGATGAACTATAGAAGGTAAACATCAGAAGATGAAACACCAGAAGGTAAACATCAGAAGACAGATACCATAAGGTGAACTTCAGACACCAAAAGGAAATTACCAGAGGATAAACTCTAGCTGCTCATTCATACTCTTACATTAAGAACAACTAACAGTTCCAAAGTATCAAAAGCTACATCATTCGCGAACAGAGAAGAGTCATGTCTTGGAACCAGAAAAGAGCATTGGTCAATTGTTAAAAACGTATGGAATGATCTAACCTCCTGGAAAGCTAAGTAAAGAAGTAACCTCCCAAGTGCCAAGCTGTAAAAGGACAGAATGGCAAGGCTGTAAATTCAAAACAAAAATGAGGATCATTACAACTTGGGAAAACGGTCAGAAAGGAAAATTTTCTTGAAGAGGAAGTTTCCTTCTCCCTATTAAAGGAAGGTTGCTCTTCTTCAGCAAAACACACAACTACACGAGCAAAACAGAAAAATATCAAGAGGCTATCAAGAGCATTATCAATCTCCTTTCAAGCTTTCTATAATCTTACACTAGATCTTTGTTTCATCTTTGTAGAAAGTAATTCCTATCAAACTATTTCATATCATCTTTAGAACTTCAAGTGAGTAACACTTGAGAGAAATCAGAAGGAAAGAAATGTAAGCTTGGTGAAGCTAAAGAATACACGATTTGTAATCAACCTCAGTGAGAGGCTGATAGATTTTGATACTTAGTAAAAACTCACAAGTGTATGAGGATTGGACGTAGCCTTCATTGGGTGAACCAGTATAAAAATTCGTGTTTCATTAAAACTAAAATAGAATTTTTAAAACCTCGAATATCTCTATTCAACCCCCCTTCTAGTGATATTCTAGCCACTTCAATTGGCATCAGAGCAAGGTTCTCTAAAAAACTACACCTAACAGTGTAAGAGAAAAAGATCCAAAAAGAAAAAATGTCAAAAGCTAAGTATATCCCAGAAGGAGGATTATCCAGCAGACCACCCTACTTCGATGGAACTGACTACTATCACTGGAAAGGCAAGATGAGATTGTTTCTCATATCTCAAGATAACAACATGTGGCCAGTGGTAGAAAAAGGAAATCATGTCATCAGAATCAACAGTGCAGATCCAATCTCTGACAAAAAACCTCAAACACAATGGACAACTGAAGAAAATGCCAAGGTACTTCTAAACTCTAAAGCTCATTTATTTCTAACGTGTGCTTTGAGCAGGGAAGAGTATGATAGAGTTGAAGAATGCCAAAGTGCTAAGGAACTATGGGACACCTTGAAGATCCATTATGAAGGTTGAAGTCACGTTAAAGAAGCCATAATTGACATGGGAGTAAGAGAGTTCGAGTTGTTTGAAATGAAGGAAGAAGAAACAATTGATGAAATGTTCTCAAGACTGACAATCATCCTGAACAACTTAAGGTCTATGGGAAAAGAATACTCCGTCCAAGAGAGAATAAGGAAGATATTAAGAAGTTTACAAAAGGAATGGAGACCCATGGTGAGTGCCATCACAGAAGCAAGAAATTTAGCCACCATGAGGTTAGAAGATCTGGATGGAACTCTTAGAGCTCATGAACCTCTATTGCTTGCTGATAAACCAAGCAAAAAGGGAAAAATGATTGCATTGAAATCCAGTCAAACTGAAAGTCCATCCTCCAAAAACTCTGAAAATATCACAAAAAAGGATAACTCAGAATATCCTCTTTCTGAAGAGGAGGATGAACTGGCTCTAATTTCCAGAAGAATCCAAAGAATAATCAACAGAAGAGGACAAGACAAAAGATCCTCTCAGAAAGAAAAGATTGAAAAAAGCAAGATAACTTGTTATGGATGCAATAAAATAGGACACTACAAAACTGAGTGTCCTATAAACAAAAGGAACACAAAGAGATTTCACAACAAGAACAAATCTATGATGGAAACTTGGGTTGACAGTGATGAATCATCCTCCGAGCAAGAAAAGGAAGAAGAAGCAAACCTTTGTCTCATGGCAAACTCAGAAACATATGAGGTAAGCATAACTGATTTATGTCCTTGTGAAATGTTAGAAATAGAATTCGACAATCTCTTGAATGACTCAAACACTTTATCTCAAAAATGTGGTTTACTTAAAAACCAAAATTATGAATTAAAGAAACTGAATAAGGAACTTCAAGCTAAGAATGAAGAATTTCAAAAAAATCATTTTAGACTTGCAGCAATCAAATAAAAATTTGGCTGAGCAACAAAACACTTCAAACAAAGAGAATGTCAAAATCCATCCTACTGAAGAGGACACAGAAAAGAAGGACTTGAAAATCAAAGTTGAAGAACTAAAAAATGACATTACCAACTTTGTCAAATCCACAGAAATATTCAAAAAAATTATGGGATCTCAATCTGGTATATTTGACAAAGCTGGTATTGGTTTTAAAAGTTCTCAAAAATAAAAATTATATGAAATTTTTTTTCTACCAAAGAACCTAGAGGATAGACCTAAGTGCACTTTTTGCAAAAATCATGGACATACTATCGAAGTATGTCTTGCTAAGAAAAAAGCTGAAAGTAACAAAAGGAAATGTTCATTTTGTAAGAAGCATAAACATCATGATTCCATTTGCTATCACAAGAAGAAAATCCTTACAAAAGGACGAACTAACCACCAAGGACCCAATTCTATATGGGTACCTAAGTCTCTTATAAATTCTAACACAGGTACATCCTCTGATCAACAAAAGAAAGCCCTGGTTCTTGGACAGTGGCTGCTCAAGACATATGACAGGAGATAAGCATTGCTTTATCTCTTTGGAATCAAAAGATGGAGGATCAGTTACATTTGGCAACAATGATAAAGCTCAAATCAAAGGAACAAGTATTATTGGTAAAAACAATTCTGCCAAAATCGAAAATGTTCAGTATGTGGATTTGAAGTAATTTTTAAACCCACTATATGCGAGGTCAAGCATTCATCCTCGGGTAGAGTTTTATTCTCAGGTATAAGGAAAAAGAACTTATATGTCTTATATTTAGATGATTTACCTACTAAATCTTGTTTTATGGCTATTGAAAAGGATAAATGGATTTGGCACAAACGGGCTGGTCATATTAGCCTGAATACTATGTCTAAATTATCAAAATTAGAATTAGTTAAAGGTCTTCCAAAAATAAATTATGAAAAAGACAAAGTATGTGAGGCTTGTGCCATAGGAAAACAAGTTAAAAGTAGCTTTCACTCCAAAAATATTGTTTCAACAAATCAACCTCTTGAACTCCTTCATATTGACCTCTTTGGTCCTATCAAAACTCCAAGTCTTAGTGGAAAAAGAGATGGATTTGTTATTGTTGATGACTTTTCACGATTTACTTGGGTCTTGTTTTTAAAACACAAAAATGAACCCTTTGAGGCTTTTCAATATTTTTGTAAGAAGATACAAAATGAAAAAGGATCAAAGATTATCTCAGTTAGAAGTGATCATGAGGGAGAATTTGAAAATGAGTCTTTTGAAACTTTTTTTGATGAAAATGGTATTTCTCATAATTTTTCTTGTCCAAGAACTCCTCTACAAAATGGAGTTGTTGAAAGGAAAAATAGAACTTTACAAGAAATGGCTAGAACTATTCTAAGTGAAGCCAACATTGAAAAATATTTTTGGGCTGAAGCTATCAACACAGCTTGCTATGTTTCAAACCGAGTTTCAATTAGAAAAATTTTAAACAAAACTCCATACGAACTTTGGAAAGGTAGAAAACCAAATATTTCTTATTTTCATATATTTGGATGTTACTACTACATCCTAAATAATAAAGAAAATTTGGGAAAGTTTGATCCAAAATCTGATAAAGGTATATTTTTGGGATACTCCACATCTTCAAAAGGTTATAGAATCTATAATCTTAGAACTCAAACTGTGGAGGAATCCATGCATGTTATTTTTGATGAATTTGATGACTTGTGTTTAGAAAACATGGATAAAACTAAAGAAGATGAAAATTCATCCTCTAAAGTTCACAACCCAAATGAGGAGGACATTTCTGATCCAACCTCTCAGCAGCCTCCAAGAGGATGGAAGACTATAACGTATCATCCTCCAGATCTGATCATAGGTGATACTGCTGATGGAGTTAGGACAAGGCAATCATTGAGAGGATATTCAATCAACATGGCCGTGATATCTCAAGTTGAACCAAAGAACATTGATCAAGCCATAAGTGATCAATCACGGATGAATGCCATGATGGAGGAACTGTCTCAGTTTGAAAGAAATAAAGTGTGGAATCTTGTGCCCATCTTCAGGAAAAATCCATCATTGGAACCAAATGGATCTTCAGAAACAAACTAAATGAGGATGGAGAGGTCATACGAAATAAAGCAAGATTAGTGGCACAAGGTTACAACCAACAAGAAGGAATTGATTATGATGAAACATTTGCACCAGTTGCAAGACTCGAAGCAATCAGAATCCTCTTAGCTTATGCCACACATAAAGGAATAAAACTATATCAAATGGATGTCAAAAGTGCCTTCTTGAATGGATTCTTAAATGAAGAAGTGTATGTTCACCAACCTCCTAGATTCAAGGATAAAAAGAAACCAGGTCATGTGTACAAGCTCTCAAAAGCTCTTTATGGATTAAAGCAAGCTCCTAGAGCTTGGTATGAAAGGTTGAGTTGCTTTCTAAAAGAAAATGGCTTCTCAAGAGGTCAGATTGATACAACTTTGTTTAAAAAGATTCATAATGAGGATATGTTGATTGTTCAAATTTATGTGGATGACATAATCTTTGGATCCACAAATGAGAAAATGTGCAAAGAATTCTCCAACCTCATGCAAAGCGAGTTTGAAATGAGCATGATGGGAGAATTAAAATTCTTTCGTGGATTACAAATAAAACAATTAGAATCAGGAATCTTCATCTCTCAAGAAAAGTATACCAAGGATCTCCTGAAAAAATATAACATGAATCTTGCAAAATCAATGAGCACTCCTATGCATCCATCCTCCTCACTACATCAAGATGATGAAGGAACCTCTATTTCTGAAAAGGAGTACAGAGGAATGATTGGATCCTTGCTGTACTTAACAGCCAGCAGACCTGACATTGTGTTTTCAATAGGTATGTGTGCAAGGTTTCAATCATCCCTTAAAGAATCACACCTCATTGCAGTAAAAAGGATATTCAGGTATCTAGTTGGAACCACAAATCTGGGAATTTGGAACAAAAAGGATTCAAATCTTGATCTTCTGGCATATTGTGATGCTGATTATGCTGGTGACAAAATTGAGAGGAAAAGCACAAGTGGAGCATGTCAATTTATGGGCTCATCTCTCATTAGTTGGTCATGTAAAAAACAAAATACCATAGCTCTCTCCACTACAGAAGCTGAATACGTTTCTGCTGCTCAATGTTGCTCTCAAATTCTCTGGGTAAAAAATCAAATGGAAGACTACTCTTTAAGGTACACAAAAATTCCCATCCTTTGTGACAACACAAGTGCTATTAATATTTCCAAAAACTCTATTCAACACTCTAGATCTAAACATATTGAGATTAAACATCATTTCTTAAGAGATCATGTTCAAAAAGGAGATGTTGAATTAATTTTCATTGAAACTGAAAATCAGCTTGTTGACATTTTCACCAAACCTCTCCAAGAGGATCGTTTCAAAAAAAATCTTAGAAAAACTTTCTGTAACACCTCGAGTTTAAAACACAGCGCGGGTGCATTTTTTTTATTTTTAAAATTAATAATTAAATTGAGTTTTCTCAAAATTATTTCAAAAGAATTAAAATAAAGTTCTTCGTCAAATAGTACGTTATAGATTAATCGATGAACGTAAACCAAATACTTCATCAGGATTATCACTAAGTACTTATCTTGGAAATTAGTTTTTAAACATTAATACATCCCAAAATAATCATTGTCATAATACATCGATAGCAAATATCAGAGTACATGGTTCAACGGAAAATAGTACAGTATTTCCAAAATAAGACAAATTACAATTTCAACCCAAAACCTAATACATTAAGTCTAACTGATCATGCGCTGAAGCTGCAGTAGCACAGATTCCCTCCGCATCCCACGTAAGTCTCTTCTGACTCTGTAGCTCACTTCGACGTAACCTCCTCCTCCTCCTCGTGTAGAGAGGGGTCGGTCTCCTCGGAAGTCAAGTCAATACACACTCGTGGTCGCTTTGGCGGTGCCGAAATCTCGTAGCAATCATCGGAGATCCTAGATGGACCTGGAATCTCGGTCGCTACTGGTCTCAGCTCTTCACGGTTCTCCACCGCTTCAGACTCATGTATCTCTCTTCCAATCACAGGGTTGGGAGTCACCACCCCTACAGTGGCCTCCGTCTCAACCCTTTCAGCAGACTCCTCAGCGTCATCGAAAACTCCGTGCACCTCTAGCACCAGGCGGGAAGGCACGGGAAACTCTATGCTCGCATGAGTGCGCTCTACGAAGTCTTCCACGCCGTCGGTCCTACTCTGCTTGAGAGGGGGTCAAATGCCCAAGCAGTGCGCGAGTAGCGATCAAGGAAATTCAACGACGTTTCCGTCGTTCGGGTATCCACGGGCGGCGTGGGTTTGGGAGGCATCTGAGGGCAAAGCCCAAAGTCCACAATATAATAGCAAGGGGTCACCAACCAAAAATAACAAATATTCACATAGCATATATTGTACAGCAACGATTTTAATCATGGTATAACGTATGATGATGAGGAAAATAATAATGCTCATTTGAAAATTTATGACTTACATGCCTTTTCAAAACAGCAGTCAATGATTATGAAGTATGCGGTAAGTACAAACAACACGTCAACAAAACACAATCATTAATTCAGAATTTCAGATTCTGAACAGCACTGACACACATTAATTTCCAACATTGATCATATAAACAATCATGACACACCGGTCAAGTCCATCAATGTAATGCATATATGCTCATGCATAATTTTCTTGGAATCACCAAGGTGCAGTCACTCACAGAGCAGCACAATTTAACGGCCCTCATGACCATGGTGCAATCGCTCACAGATCAGCACCAGTGCAGTCGCTCACAGACCAGCACTCGTGCAGTCGCTCACAGACAAGCATGTTTGACATAAACCAAGGTACAATCGCTCACAGATCAGTACCTAGTGCAGTCGCTCACAGACCAGCACTCGTGCAATCGCTCACAGATCAGCACGTGGTTGCGCATTTCAGGGTACAGACGCTCACAGTCCAGTACCAGTGCAGTCGCTCACAGACTAGCACTTATATACCAAGGTACAATCGCTCACAGATCAGTACCTAGTGCAGTCGCTCACAGACCAGCACTCGTGCAATCGCTCACAGATCAGCACGTGGTTGCGCATTATTCTGTGGCCCATCGCGGGTACCACTTGACTATGCAATGCATGAATATGCAGTGTTTCACTTCTCTAGAAACATAATGCAAAATCAGACAATTCATGCTCTTCATCATGTTTAAACATTTCAGCACAGTCATAAATAACAACATCACAATCATGATTAAACAGTCCATTAATCATTAACACTTTGAAAGGTTTTCCCAGACTCTTAACATTCAATTACAGAGTTTAAAACTGAGGATTTCTGGAATTTTACGAATCTGTATTCGAATACAGCTCATCTGTATTCGAATACAGAAGCCAAAAACAGTGCAGATTCACATCCTGTATTCGAATACAACCCTCTGGTATTCGAATACAGGGGCAGTCTCAGTGCACAAAACAACATCTTTCATTACATCAGTAAAGTTTCAAAACTTCATCACCACAACTTTAAAATATCACCAAAAGTTCCATTTAAATTCCCCACAACAATCCCAACATTCGCCAAATACTCAGGGTTTACAAAATACTCTTAAAACTTGGAAATTCTAGAAATTCGAATCTGTATTCGAATACAGACCCCCTGTATTCGAATACAGAAGCATGAACTGCAGTTTTAACATTCTGTATTCGAATACAGCATGTCTGTAGTCGAATACAGAAGACCAAACCTAAAAAAAATTCAACACTCCTCCCATGTTCTTAAAGGTTTTCAAAACATCATCCCTTCCCCTTTAGAACCATTTCACAAATTCCATTTTTAATCATTTGAACCTTCCCAGAGTTTTCTCAACATTTTAAAATTCACTAGACAGTGATTAAAATTTGTTTTTTTTTCTTCTGGAAACACGAATCTGTATTCGAATATAGCTTCCTTGTATTCGAATACAGAAGCTAAAAACTGAGTTTCTAGAAAAACTTGAGTCTGTAGTCGAATACAGCATGCCTGTAGTCGACTACAGATGCGAATACAGTGTTTAAAATTTCACTTCTGTATTCGAATACGACATAGTCGTAATCGAATACAAATGTTTTAGTCAGAAGTAAAAATCCTTCTTCTGTATTCGACTACAGGGGCTCGTAGTCGAATACAAGTTTTGAAAACTTAGGGAAAACAGAAGCTGGACAGGTTGTATTCAAATACACACATGTTGTATTTGAATACACCTTCGAAAAACCAGTGAAATACTTCCTGAAGCATCAACATTTTTTTAAAACTATTTCTTTTAAAGATGACAACCAAACATTAAACAGATTCTGCACTTTTTCAAAACCCTTTCCTCATTTAAAATCCCTTTTTCCTTTAAATCATCAACACCACCAGAATCATCACAAACAACCAGAATCAGAATCATTCATATCATCATCAGAATCACTCAGAACAAAACAGAATCAGAATTATCCAACTTTTTAAACCATCAACACATCATGTAACACTTCAGTTTTCTCACTCATCAGAATAAATATGCAAGTACTTAGTTTCTTCAAACATCATAAACATGCAAATACTCAGTTTCTTCAAACATTAGAAACATGCAATTACTCAGTTTTCTTCAAACATCAGAAACATGCAACTACTCAGTTTCTTCAAACATCAGAAACATGCAAATACTCAGTTTCTTCAAACATCAGAATATCATGCAAGCATCACTGAACAACAAACCCCAAACAGAATGCATTTTTGCATTTTAAGACTATTTTCAAAACAGTTTTAAGACATGCATTTTATTCATCATTAAAATGACATGCAACATTTTCCAGCTTTCACTCATAAGTAAAATAGCTGTTTTATTAGAAAAACAGCAGCAACCACCATCTCAGATAAATCACATATCAACAAAATGCATTTTATTTCAAATGTCATTTTCGAAAACAGTCTTTCTCTTAAGACAGAACTGAAATAACACTCATTCATGGCCCTAATGCAGCTAAAAATGGAAGGTGCCCTTACCCTTGTAGTGTGCTCTGCTTCTGCTCAAGTCTGGGCGTCAAAAACGGCGAACTGCTCCCTGAGTTTGCTGCTGCAAAACTAGGCTCTTTGGCTTCGTAACGAGGTGATGATTAACTTTACTACTGTGAGTTTTCTGGTTTGATGGTTGGAATTTCAGTTAATGGTGTTTGGAGGAATTTCCCTCTCTTCAATTTGAATTCGGGAATGGCAGAACAGAGACAGAATGGGAGGGGAGATGGAGTTGGTACATGCAATATGGGCAGTGAGGAGGAAGGAATGGTGTTCTGACTTCACCATCCTTCTCACTCCTATATATAGACTCTCATGGTGCCACCTCACTTGCCACTTGTCTGATTTCCAGCTTTTAATTGTCTTGCAATTAGCCACTAATCCTTACTTAATGGTCTGGTTAATTTAATTACTTGAAATTAAATTAATTTAACTCTACATCCAATAATTTTAATTCATACTTCAAAATAAATATTTGTGTATATATATATTTTCTCAAAACATACATATTTAAATATTTCACAAAAATTCCCAAAATGCCCTTGACATTAATTCCAAGATTAATATTTAAAATTAAGGGTCTTACACTTTCCATTATAAATCTTTCAAAAATTGTATAAAAATAAGATTTACAAAACTTTAAATCATAATGTTATTGTTTTATTACTCTAAAGAAAAATAAATCTGAGGATGGACAACTCAGAAAAATCTCTATCCTCCTCCAAAATTTGAAATTTGCAAAAGTCAGAAGGAGGCAAGTCAAATCACTGCTGATTACACTCCTCTATGCAAAAAGGTTCCTAGCCTGACATGATTACCCATTGTAAAAAATTCAAAACCTCAAGTATCCAAAAATGGCTCGCACCAAATCTGTTGGAAAAAGAAAACTTTCCTCAAACTCATCTGAAAATCAATCTGAAAACTACTCAAGTGACTCCTCTCAAAATGATCCAAACCCTACCATTTCCTCATAAAAACCAATCAACATGGTCCATCCTCCTCTGTCCACTCAACCATTTTCAAAAACCAGAAAAACATTTTCTCAAAAAACTTCATCATCAACTCCTTCTAGACGATCATCACGAATCATATCTGGAAAAATATCATCAAAACAATTCATTCAAGAGAACATTGTTCATGTTATTGACTCAGATGATTCTGAGACAACACACTTTGATTCTTCAAAAACTCCTTCCTCCAAACCTACCAAAATAGCAACTTCAAAAAGGAAAGTAACTGCAAAAAACTTTTTACAACAATGGCCACCTTTTCAAACTCTGGTGCAGTTTAGCACTCTTCTAGAATGGGTCACAGCACACCTGGTCAAGACTATTGCTCTAGAAGCACAACCTCCAGTACCCTCTGTTCATCCTCCACCACCACTGGACGTAGCCTTCATTGGGTGAACCAGTATAAAAATTCGTGTGTCATTATTCTCTCTCTACTTTACAACATCTGATAATCATCCTCTGAAAGAGGACAGAAGTTTAAAACTAAAACAGAATTTTTAAAACCTCGAATATCTCTATTCAACCCCCACTTCTAGTGATATTCTAGCCACTTCAGGTGGAAGCACAAGTTTATGTCGGAAGCAAAGCATTGCCTACATTAATTAACTTATTTGGGGATGTGCTAGATGTAATTTACTACTGCACACAATGTTTATTTTGTATTCATTAGATTGTTAATGATTATTCATTTCTGTGCTATTTTTTTAAGGGGTTCTTAAATTGTCTTCAAATAATTCAAAAGATGAACATGTACTGTATTGGTAAAGTCTATAGGTGCATGTGGTTCAAATAAAAGATGAAAATTCAATTTCTCTTGTAGGTAAGAAAATTAGTTATTGTACAAGAAAACCAATTTCAGATTTTTTTTTTTAGGTTTTAAGTTTTTTTTAGCCTTAACTTTTGGCCACATAATTTTATTGTCTTTGGATGCTTAGACTTTTATTTGAGAGCTATCAATGTGAAGAATAATATGATATTATTAGATTTTTTCTTAGGTTATTTTTTTCTTCATTTTCCTTTTCTTTTATGAGTTTGACCTTTGTTCATGTTTGAATTAACTTTTTTCTTAGTTGTTTTTGGTGCACGCTTTCGATCTCTACTACATCTCCATCACATCTATATCTCTACCATCAACACAAAATTTGGTAGTATGATATATTAAAATAGTTTAAAAATCTCTTTGAAACTTATATTAAAACAACATAGTATTGTATAATGTATATACTTTATGTATTGTGTTTTGATTGATTGTTGAAAATGATGGTTACTTGTGGCTTTCTATTGATAGTTAAAGTTGAGTTCAATTGTTTGGATTGATTATTCTTTTTTGATGGCTTGATTATCATTAGCATGTAAGTTTGTGGCACTATAAGATTGTGTATGAGTAGTTTTTCTTAGATGAAGCATACAATTTAAATAGTGGAAAGAAAGATAGAAGCTTGCATTCATATTGATTATTACTCGTGTATTTTTTATTTATTATTAAAGGGCCTAATTTAAAACTACTTGTTTGTTGAATAAACATAAAATTTTACCTCTGTCTAGGCAAATTGCATATTGCAGACACTATTAACAATAAATATATTAAATTGAATCCTAGTTTGTTCAATTATAATATATGGGACCTTGTTATATCATTATAGAGTGTGTTGTTTGTGTTGCTATTTTAGAAGACACAATTTCTTAATTTTTTTCTTTGAAATTGTTATGTATGATTTTACATGTCTCTTTTATATTAGTAAGGCAATCTGTTGGAACCAAGTTGGTTCTAAGTACTTAGGATTTTGATGTTTACAAAAGCACTCCATGTAATCTTATTTTGAACCTTGAATTATTAAATCAAATGTCACCAGAAGCTGAAGTAATAAGAAGCAGAAGATCAAAGTGTTCCAGAGATTGAATCCTGGAATTACCAGAGAATACACCAGGATGTCAAAACACTACCAGAGGATATCTTTGCTGGCCCAGATCAGAAGGAAGCAAAGTCAGAAGGAGACCTGGACAAGACCAGAAGGAAGCCTGCCATAGGGAGAGTTGTTCCAGACCAGAAGATGTCAAATGTCAGATTTATTCCAGAAGTTATTCTGACCAGAAAATGGCCTGGCAGTGAAATGATAAACAGTCCAGACTTGTTCCAGACTTAATGAGAGGATGAATTAATGGGTCCAGAACAAGAGAATTAACTCAGATTTGACCCAGACCAGAAGATAGCATGGTTCATGGTATGAAACTAAGTCCAGACCAGAAGCAATGATTTCCAGAATTGATCCAGACCTGATCCAAAATCAAAGGTAAAATGTCAAGGCGTTGTAATTCCTTCTACAATCTAGGGTTGTCAGATTGGCAGGAGAAGACTTGACTTAGGAAGTCAAGGTGTTGTATTCCTCAAGAGTCTAGGATTGTTAGACTGTTTGAGAAGACTGACTTGCAGGGTCAGTGGAACTGTTGTAATTCAAGGTTTGAATTAGTGAAATCCTTCAAGGTGAAGGGACTGGACGTAGCCTCGTTAACGGTGAACCAGTATAAAAATTATGTGTTTTATTTTTACTTTGTATCTGCTGCTAACTCTGTTTTTATTCATACATCAAGTTTTGTTTTAAAAGTGTAAAAATAGGAAAAGTATTCAAGTTAGTCAAACATAATTCAACCCCCCTTCTCGTGTTTGCACCTTCAATTGGCATCAGAGCTCGGTCTCAAGGCTGAGCACTTAACAGTGTTTGAGGAAAGGTCCAAGGGGTTCAACATGGCAGAATCCAGAGAAGAATTGGGAGGCAACATCAATAGACCACCACTGTTTGATGGAGAAAGGTTTGAGTATTGGAAGGACAAAATGAGAAGTTTCGTCATATCTCAAGATCCTGAACTATGGAAGATGATAGTCAAAGGATACACTGCACCTACTGATCCAGAAGATCCAACTAAAGAACTAGACATGGATGATATGAAACCAGAGCAGATTACACAAACTTCATCACAAGTCTAGAAACATCATGATCAGTGCCATCACATTCAAGGAGTTTGACAGATGCACAGATAAAGAAACAGCAAAGAGCATATTCGACAGTCTAGTTCTGACCTATGAAAGAAGCCAGCAGGTTCAAGAAGCAAGGGCTAACATACTGGTCAAACAGTATGAGATGTTCAAGATGGAAGATGATGAAAACATTGATGGAATGTTCTGCAGATTCCATACTCTGATATCTGGACTGAAGGTCTTGAAGAAAAGCTACACAACAGCAGATCATGTCAAGAAGATTCTAAGAAGTTTACCAACCAAGTGGAGACCAATGGTTACTGCAGTTTAGCAAGCCAAAGATCTGCATAACTTAAGACTTGAAGATCTGATCAGCTCACTCAGGTCTCATGAAATAGAACTGGAAGCAGATGAACCAAAGAAGAAGAAGAATCTGGCCCTAAAGTCGAAACAGAAGAAAGCTGCAAAAGCAGCATCAGAATCAGAGGATAGTGACAGTGACTGTGATGATATGGCTTACTTAACCAAAAAGATGGTTAAGATCTGGGAAAACAGGAAGAGGAGAGGTTCAAAGAAGAAACATAACAGCAAAGATAAGGAAGAATCTGACAAGAAGAACATCATCTGTTATGGATGCAATGAACCTGGACATATCAAGTCAGAATGTCCAAATTTGAAAAAAGGCAAACAGCTCAAGAAGAGTTCTAGATTCAGAAAGAAAGGTCTGATGGCAGCCTAGGATGTATCAGAATCAGAGGAAGAATCGTCTGATGAAGAAGAGGCAGAAACAGCAAAGATGGCACACATCAGGTCTGCCTCTGGACCTCAAAAAGGAACGAATTCAAGAAGGAAAGCAGGCAGAAGAAAGAATGATCGAAGCAGTCATTCAAGCAAGTCTGGAAGCACATCAGAGGGAGCAATTCTGGCTCTGATGGCTCATAAAAATTCAAGTTCTAAATACAGCTCAGGCTTTCGAACAGAATCAGAAGATGAAGACAGTGAGGTATTTTCTGATCTATCTAAATCTGAATTAATTGATGTTGTAAAAGACTTGTTAAATGCAAACAATAAGATGTCTTTAAAACTGAAAACTCTTAGGGAAGATAAGAAAAATATAACCAAAGAAGTCCAAGTTTTAAAGAATCGAAATTCTGAGTATGCAACTGAAAACCAAGATTTTAAAACTGAAGTTGCAAGACTCAAATCTGAAAACCAAACTCTCAAAAGTAATGCTTGTTCCACTTCCAAAACTGTTTATGAATCTGATATGCATGAACAATTTTTTCAAAACTTTATTTCTAATGGAATGGAAAGAAGTAAATATGCATCTATGATTTATGGAAACAGTAACATTGGAAAGAGATGTCTTGGTTTTACAGAAACTATTGCTGATACTAAAACTGTTCATTTTGATATTTGTGCTAAGAAAGGTCACTCTGAATTATCTTGTCCAATGGTAATATCTGAACAAGATCAAAGAGCTGTTAAGACTAACAAACCTGGACCCAATCAGTTATGGGTACCAAAAGATCAAATCGTCTATGTTGCAGATATTCTGAGCAACCAGAAGGAGACACCAACATTGGTGCCTGGACAATGGATGTTGGCAATGCACAAGCAGAAGAAGGTTTATGTTCCAACATCTACCAAACAGAAGCCAAGTGACTCTGGTAGAAGAAGAACTGGTCAACACAATACCTATCAGAACCAGAACCAGAATCATAGGAGGAACAGGAAATATCAAAGATATCACACGAATCAAAACTGGAACTGGAACCAGTATCATAGGAACAGGAACTGGAACCAGTATCAGAGGTACAGGAACTGGAACTAGAACCAGAACTGGAACCAGTATTAGAGGAACAGGAACTGGAACCAGAATCTGAATCAGTACCAGAACCCGAACCAGAACCATCATAATTACCAGAATCAGTATAATCACCAGAATCACCATAAGTTCCAGAATCACCAGAGGAACATGGTGTATCAACCAAAGCAGAAAGAGAGGAATCAGAATCAGGAGAGTTCTTCAAACACTCCAGTGAGATTCATCAAGACTACAAACCTGGAAGGGAATTCAAATCCCCTCATCCAAACCATGTAATCACAGAACATACAGATTAGGAATCTGAAAATCAGAAGCAAGAGGATTTTCAGAGTAAAACTGAAACTGTTGACATAGAGGTTACATCTTGCTGTAAATACTATTATTATTTGATATTTATGTTTACTGTGATAACAAGAAGCTTGATCTTCACAAATCAAAGCTAGATAAATATTCTGCAGGTTTTTAAACTGTCAGAGGAACCAGGTGATTCACACGAATTGAACACTTCAGCAAAAACACCATTCCAGTGGGTTCAAAAACAAGCAGAAATCACCAGAAGCAGAATTAATGGTTTGGATGTATTGAGTTCATTTTTAAATTATTTGATCTATATTATGTTATATGACAAACTGCTTGATCTTGACAAATCAAAGCAAGATAAAGATAGTGCAGGTTCACCAGAACCAAAGGGAGCAGAAGCAGAAGCAGAAGAAACAGAAGTACCTGAAAAGGTAGAGAATACAAGCAAGTCAGCAACACATGACAAATATTCAAAAGATAAATCTGGATATTTACCAAGATAAGTCAGAAGAGAAATCTGGATATTTACCAGAATTTGAAGCTGTTACAGATCTTCCAGAACCAGAAGCTGATGCAAACCAATCAATGTTGATGAAGCTTTGGCAGAGGAAGGTTGGATACTTGTAATGCAAGAAGAGCTGAATGAATTCCAAAGGAATGATGTTTGGGATCTGGTACCCAGACCAAACAAAAACATTATTGGAACCAAGTGGATGTTCAGGAACAAACTCAACGAAAAAGGTGAAGTGGTAAGGAACAAAGCCAGACTTGTAGCTCAAGGATACAGTCAACAGGAAGGTATAGACTACACTAAGACTTTTGCTCCAGTGGCCAGGTTAAAAGCAATTAGAATTCTTTTATCATTTGATGCTAATCATGATATAATGCTGTATCAAATGGATGTTAAAAGTGCATTCTTAAATGGCTACATAAGTGAGGAAGTCTATGTCAAACAGCCCCCTGGATTTGAAAATTATGATTTTCTAGACCATGTATTTAAACTTAAAAAATCTTTATATGGTTTAAAACAAGCACCAAGGGCATGGTGTGACAGACTTAGTAACTTTCTGCTTAAGAATGAATTTAATAGAGGCCAGATTGATAATACTCTATTTAGGAAATCCATTAAAAATGATATTTTGATTATTCAAGTTTATGTTGATGATATCATATTTGGATCGATTAATGGCACTTTGTGCAAAGAGTTCTCTGACCTAATGCAGAAAGAGTTCCAAATGAGCATGATGGGAGAACTCAAGTTCTTCCTGGGAATTCAAATTCACCAAGGTAAATCAGGTATACTCATTCACCAATCTAAATATACTAAAGAACTTCTTAAAAAGTTCAAAATGAGTGAATGTAAGCCTATGGCCACCCCCATGCACCCAACCTGCTCACTTGAGAAAGATGAAACCAGCCAAAAGGTAGACCAGAAAACATACAGAGGTATGATTGGATCCCTTCTTTATTTAACTGCTTCTAGACCTGACATCTTGTTTAGTGTTTGTGTCTGTGCCCGATTTCAAGCTGACCCTAGGGAATCCCATTTAACTGCTGTCAAACGAATTCTGAGATACCTTAAAGGAACCACCAACCTTACCCTGTTATACAAGAAAACCCCCACCTACAAACTCACAGGTTTTTGTGATTCCGACTATGCTGGAGACAAGTTGGAAAGGAAAAGTACAAGTGGCAACTGCACCTTCTTAGGTGATAATTTGATCTCTTGGTCAAGCAAACGACAAAGCACCATTGTCATGTCAACAGCTGAAGCTGAGTATATATCAGCAGCAGGATGCAGTTCACAGTTACTCTGGATGAAACACCAATTTGAAGATTACAACATCTTTGAAACCAATATCCCTTTGTTCTGTGATAACACTTTAGCCATAAACCTAACCAAGAACCCTATCTTACACTCTAGAGCCAAACACATTGAAATAAAACACCATTTCATTAGGGACCATGTTCAAAAAGGGACTTTAAGCATCCAGTTTGTGGACACTGATCATCAATGGGCTGACATCTTCACCAAAGCATTACCAGAAGATAGGTTCGAGTTCATCAAGAAGCATCTCAGCATTACCTCCATATCTGACTAGCTTAAGTAGTCATCTTATGAGTTTTTAAATTTCTTGTAATTTTATTTTTTGTCTTTTATTTTCTGTTTTACTTTCTGTAATTTGTAAAGAGAAAAACAAAAAATACAAAAATAGTATGACCTCTTTTTGGCTGATGACAAAAAGGGGGGAGAGAGAGAGAGAAGAAAAGAAATAGCGAAAAGAGAAGGAGTTGAAAAGGAGAAGAAAAAGTTAGTATCAGACTTAGGGGGAGAGATTGGTCTGAGGGGGAGTAATTCAAGTCTTCGAGTTATAAACTAGCTGATAGCGTTTCAGCAAGTGTACTGAATCGTTGCAAATAATAATTAAAACGATAATACCGAGTGTCGAACTCAAGGATTGCGTTTTACTAACGAATTATCTTTAATTACTGAAATTGAACAAAAAGTTTCTAGATTGAGTAGAATAATATTAGAAATAACAATGGTAATGAAATTGAACTTTTATAATGAGAAAAATGCCAGGGATGAGTGTCACTTTGAGTCCAACCTTCGTTTCTAATTTGATTCTAGTTACTGAATTCCTTTATTGAATTATTACCAAATTTTCTTTAGTATTCTTGCCCTAATGTCTTATTGACAGAACCTTTAATTCCAAATAACCCCTAATTCCTTAATGGGTTTAAGATTAGGATTAAGCTTTACAGTACAAAAATTCTCTTTTTAAACTGTTGTCTCTGCAACTAATTCAATTGGTTTCATGACCTGCATCTATCCCTAGACTACAATCTCATGAATTTCTCATCTCAAGCATTCGTAAAGTCCACTTCCGTTTCAAATTACAAATCATAGAACATTTTAAAGTTGATCAGACAGTAAAAAGAATTAAGCACAGAGATGAGAAAAATAATTCAATAAATTTATTCATATAACCAGGAATCAATTCAGACAGATAAAAGTTTCATCTTGTTCCACTCATCCCTAACAAATAGGATTTAGTTGCTCATTACAGAAATTAAAGAGATAGGGATTAAAGAGGAATTACAAGAAAGATTCATGAATGATTCTTGATAAAACTCCTTCAATGGTGTAGAACAGTCGTCTCTGAGCTTATCTGCTAGGGTACAAGTCTCTAAGCTTCCCAATTGACCAAAAGATCCCTCAAAAATCAAAAAAACTTGATTTTATGCAATCTGCATCGCGCCACGCGCCCCAGGCGCATGCCTTGCGCTTCAGGCACATTTAAACATAATCAGCAGCGCAGAAATGCGCTTCAGGCGCACAGCATCTTCAGTCTGACGTATACTGCATATTTCTACTATTTTGAGTCCGAATTTGGCTCCAGTGTCTTCATGAAAGTTGTAGCTATGGATGTTAGCTTTCATTTGCACTTGGTTTGACTCCAATTGGACATCTACAACTCCATATATCACTGAAATACTCCACATAGGTCATGTTGATTTCTCACCAGAATTCAGCACTACACTAAAAACAAAGAAACGACGCAAAACTCCGAAAAATCTCTACTTAATCAACGAAATAAGAACATAAGCATTTTATTAAAACCAAGAACTAGAATCAACAAAATATATCAAATAAATCATTAAATTAACTAATGATTGAAGATAAATAAGACTAAAAACAATGAAAAATATGCATATGATGAAGAGTCATCACAACCCCAAACTTAATCTATTGCTTGTCCCCAAGCAACAATTAATTTCAGATTTGATACAGTTAAAAGCAAACATAAATTCAATTTCTCAAATGAAATCAAACTCAATTCTCAAAGTTCTAGCTACTACAAAACATTCATCATGCTCCATGGTTGCTTAAAAAAAACACAATTGGTACACTTTAGCATTCATTTATCAAGTTCAACACTCTCTTCACACAATCTCACCAAAATTTCTCTCAAGTGTTTAGCAAGGGTTGTGAATTTATCACTCAAATCCTAGAACATGCATCACGCTACCATATGCTTGAAAAAATTCTAGTTAGCAATCACAATGCAACAAACACATACACTTTTGGAGGACTTTCAGGTTGTAATGGGGCTTAGGTAAGGGTAAGACATTTTGGGATAGTAGGCTTTACTACTTGGAGTTAGGCATACATTTTCAAATTATTCTCCCTCTTTTATTCTATTTTATTTTATTTTTTTCACATTTTATGGTGGAAATTCTCAACCATTGACAAAAGAGCTAATAAGATGTTATTTATCAATGTACTCAAACTATTTTTTTTTCTGTTTTGAAATTTTTTTTCTTCTTTTTTTCATGAGAACCACCCCAAACTTAAAAGGTTGTTATCCCATGAGCAACCTCAAACTTAGAACTTTACCAACACAAGAAATTTGTTTTTCTACCTAACTCCAAGTAAGATGATTTAATTAAAGTCAGGTCTTTTGCTTGTAATGTGGCTAGTAACCAAAAGAAAAGGGCAAGGCTCAAAGGGGCTAGCAAAGGATAAAATTTGCATAGGATAGTTAGAAAGGCTCAAACGACCAAAGAAAAATGCCTCCGTGTATGCATAAATCAGAAGTGATCCAAGTCAGAATTAGTGCAAGTTCTGAAGGGTTAACACATGTCTAGATAATCAAGCAATAAGAAATTGAAGTGTTTAGGCTCAAAAGCTCACAGCTAGGATAAACAAGAGAAAATGTGAACTTTCAAAACTATGCCAAGTGTGTTACTGAATTTTATTTATTTATTATTATTTTTTGTTGAAAAATTGATGGCAAGTTAGCCCTCTACAACCACTTAGTAATCAACAATGTATGCATTAGTGAAACTCGTCGAATTGATCAATGATATGAGCACAAAAATAAAGTTTAAATTTCAAAATCTAAAACAGATAGCTTAAGACCAACTTCAAGTTGTTAACAATTCTTCATCATAGTGCACGTTTACACACAATTAAAAAGAAACAAATTCAAATAACAAAAATAAAAGTTACCTCTACCTATGGGTTGCCTCCCACGAAACGCTTTTTTAAAGTCATTAGCTTGACGCCCAACTATTGTCAAGGTGGCATATAGGACAGAAAGAACACATCATCTTTTTTCTTCTTTTTGTTTGGTAGAAATTCCATGAACTTGAGAAATAAATGATGTTGCTTCCATGTCCTTTTCAATTGGACATTGATGAACAAGGCAAAGATTGAATCTCGAACTTCACCAATCTTTTCTTTTTTCTTTTCCTCATTCGTGTTGTCCTCTTGCTTATCATCTTCTACCATAACAATGAAGTCATCTTCAATCGTCAACTTCTCCTCCATCTTCTCAAACTCAACCACTTGCTCAAATAACCTCTCACATTGACTTTCAAATCTTTCAATTGAAACCATGTTATTCTTCATGAATTCAACCAAAACATCCTTAAAGTGCAAGTCCTTGTCATCTGATTCTTTGGATAGAATTTTACGAGGTAGAGTTTGTTCCCAATTGATCTTTTTCATATAATACTCGTCGTCTTCTGCTTCTATAACCAATAAATCTTCATATTCTAGCTATGCGACATAGTCATCAAAACAAGTTCCATTCCTATGTTCTTCTCCACAAAAGTCACACCTAATAGGGCGCGTTTAAGGGTGATATTTTACAAATGTATCTCTCAAGATTTGTCCCTCAATTATGCGTAATATAGCATATATAAGACAAGTATCACACTCTTCATATAATTGTAGTAGAATATCATCATTACAATCTTCCATGCTCTACAGCGAATAGTTATCTCAAACAAAGAAAAGACAAACCACTAACACACGACATTAGCAAGCTTAACAAATAACAATAGAAAATAACAATAGAAAAATTCCAATTAAGTAAATAAATTATAACTCAATAGTGATATGGCAATCCCCGGCAACGGCGCCAAAAACTTGATAGCGTTTCAGCAAGTGTATTGAATCGTTGCAAGTAATAATTAAAACGGTAATATCGAGTGTCGAACTCAAGGATTGCGTTTTACTATCGAATTATCTTTAATTACTGAAATTGAACAAAAAGTTTCTAGATTGAGTAGAATAATATTAGAAATAACAATGGTAATGAAATTGAACTTTTATAATGAGAAAAATGCCAGGGATGAGTTTCACTTTGAGTCCAACCTTGATTTCTAATTTGATTCTAGTTACTGAATTCCTTTATTGAATTATTACATAATTTTCTTTAGTATTCTTGCCCTAATGTCTTAGTGACAGAACCTTTAATTCCAAAATAACCCCTAATTCCTTGGTGGGTTTAAGATTAGGATTAAGCTTTACAGTACAAAAATTCTCTTTTTAAACTATTGTCTCTGCAACTAATTCAATTGGTTTCATGACCTGCATCTATCCCTAGACTACAATCTCATGAATTTCTAATCTCAAGCATTCGTAAAGTCCACTTCCGTTTCAAATTACAAATCATAGAACATTTTAAAGTTGATCAGACAGTAAAAAGCATTAAGCACAGAGATGAGAAAAATAATTCAATAAATTTATTCATATAACCAGGAATCAATTCAGACAGATAAAAATTTCATCTTGTTCCACTCATCCCTAACAAATAGGATTTAGTTGCTCATTACAGAGATTAAAGAGATAGGGATTAAAGAGGAATTACAAGAAAGATTCATGAATGATTCTTGATAAAACTCCTTCAATGGTGTAGAACAGCCGTCTCTGAGCTTATCTGCTAGGGCACAAGTCTCTAAGCTTCCCAATTGACCAAAAGATCCCTCAAAAATCAGAAAAACTTGATTTTATGCAATCTGCAGCACGCCATGCGCCCCAGGCGCATGCCTTGCGCTTCAGGCGCATTTAAACAGAATCAGCAGCGCAGAAATGCGCTTCAGGCGCATGCTTTGCGCTTCAGGCGCACAGCATCTTCAGTCTGACGTATACTGCATATTTCTACTTTTTTGAGTCCGAATTTGGCTCCGGTGTCTTCATGAAAGTTGTAGCTATGGATGTTAGCTTTCATTTGCACTTGGTTTGATTCCAATTGGTCATGTTGATTTCTCACCAGAATTCAGCACTGCACTAAAAACAAAGAAACGACGCAAAACTCTGAAAAATCTCTACTTAATCAACGAAATAAGAACATAAGCATTTTATTAAACCCAAGAACTAGAATCAACAAAATATATCAAATAAATCATTAAATTAACTAATGATTGAAGATAAATAAGACTAAAAACAATGAAAAATATGCATATGATGAAGAGTCATCACTAGCAAAATAAGTTAAGGTTTTGTCATCATCAAAAAGGGGGAGATTGTTGGAACCAAGTTGGTTCTAAGTACTTAGGATTTTGATGTTTACAAAAGCACTCCATGTAATCTTATTTTGAACCTTGAATTATTAAATCAAATGTCACCAGAAGCTGAAGTAATAACAAGCAGAAGATCAAAGTGTTCCAGAGACTGAATCCTGGAATTACCAGAGGATACACCAGGATGTCAAAACACTACCAGAGGATATCTTTGCTGGCCCAGATCAGAAGGAAGCAAATTCAGAAGGAGACCTGGACCAGACCAGAAGGAAGCCTGCCATAGGGAGAGTTGTTCCAGACCAGAAGATGTCAAATGTCAGATTTATTCCAGAAGTTATTCTGACCAGAAGATGGTCTGGCACTGAAATGATAAACAGTCCAGACTTGTTCCAGACTTAATCAGAGGATGAATTAATGGGTCCAGAACAAGAGAATTAACCCAAATTTGACCCATACCAGAAGATAGCATGGTTCAGGGTATGAAACTAAGTCTAGACCAGAAGAAATGATTTCCAGAATTGATCCAGACCTGATCCAAAATCAAAGGTCAAATGTCCAGACTGAAATATTACTTGTCCAGATTTAATTTCAGTTTAATCCAGACCAAGTCCAGAATTGGTCCAGATCAGAGGGAAGATTTCCAGATCAATGGTTCAGATTTAATTATTTGGCCCAGCGTTGGCCGAGATCAGAAGATCAGACCATGGCTTAGTGTTGGCCGAAATCAGAAGGTCGGAATGTGTGGTCCAGCAGTGGCCGAGATCAGAGGATCACAGCAGATCAGTTTGCTAGATCAAGATGGCCGAGATCAGAAGGTTAGGAAGTGTGGTCCACTGATGGCCGAAATCAGTGGATCACAGCATATCAATTAGTATGGTCCAGATGTGGACTAGCGCAAAAGATCAAATGGTCGAGATTTAATCATGAGGATTAACGATGGAGATTTTAATTGATTTTGATCAAAGTATTAAAAAGATTTGTTACAAAAATAAAGTGAAGTATTGTGGAATTCAGGAGCTGTTGGCGGGAAGAAACTAAAGACATGATTGGCCAGTTATTTTAAAAGAAAATCTGAAGCTTAAAAAAGATATGTTTTTTATTTAAATAAAGCTCAATTGGTCAAGTTATTTTTGCAAGAGAATCCAGCAAGATTCAGCTCGAAATTAAGCTTGGAAGAGGCCCTAATCTACATCTATGAAAGGAGGCTCAAGGCAGAATACTTAGCATCGAAAATCACAAAAGAGTCATACACTTCCAAAAGCAAACACTCAAGTTTTCAGTGAGGTTAATTGTGAGTTCCAGCTTTCAAGAAGCAAGCACTCGTGTTATTTTCTTTCCCTTGTGTTAGATCTAAGTTGTTGAATTAGAGTCTACAATCTGAGGGAGTCAGAAGGGGTAGCAGATTACTTGGCAATTAGATTCAAGGCGTTGTAATTCCTTCTACAATCTGGGGTTGTCAGATTGGCAGGAGAAGACTTGACTTAGGAAGTCAAGGTGCTGTATTCCTCAAGAGTCTAGGATTGTTAGACTGTTTGAGAAGACTGACTTGGAGGGTCAGTGGAACTGTTGTAATTCAAGGTTTGAATTAGTGAAATCCTTCAAGGTCAAGGGACTGGACGTAGCCTCGTTAACGGTGAACCAGTATAAAAATTCTGTGTTTTATTTTTACTTTATATCCGCTGCTAACTCTGTTTTTATTCATACATCAAGTTTTGTTTTAAAATTGTAAAAACAGAAAAAGTATTCAAGTTAGTCAAACACAATTCAACCCCCCCTTCTCGTGTTTCCACCTTCACAATCATGCTTACTATTCAGAAATACTCTAAAGTACATTGAGGTGAACATAGTTTAATTATTTTTTAACATGATATGTATGTAAGACTTTTATGTTAATTTTTAATATATATGATAACGATAAACTTTTATTTTATTTTGATTCCTAAATATATATTTATTTTATTGTGTATTTACATTTCAATAATTATATAAAATAAAATACTAACTTATTATATAATTTTTATTGACATCAAAAAAATAATTTTAATAATAAATAATTAACTATAAAGACCTATACCAACATAAATGAGGTGTCGCTGAAATGTATAGTGACGGAAATAAAATCGTAGGTATTGTCTTTATAAATCATGACTAAATGATATTCCAACAATAAAATATCCATGGGTAAAATCTATAATTTAAACTGATGGAGAAAAGTTTGTCGCTATAACATATAGTGACGATTGAAATCCGTAGATATTAGGTGATTATGAACCACACTAAAAAACGCAATTGGTATATTCTGAAGGTGCAAACATAAGAAGGGGGGTTGAATTGTGTTTGTCAAACTTAATTTCTTTTGCTGTTTTATTAAATATTGATTTGAATTATTCGATAAATAATTAATCAGATTCAGCAGCGGCTAATAATAACATAATAACACAGCAATTTATACTGGTTCACCGTTAACTAGGCTACGTCCAGTCCCTTCCTCCAGAAGGCCTTTTACTAATTCAAACTCCTTTGAATTACAACACCACTGACCCTTCAAGTCAGTCTTCCCAAACAGCCTGACAACCCCAGACTTTTGAGGAACAACAACACCTTGACTATACCTGCCAAGTCTTCTCAAACAGCCTGACAACCCCAGACTTTTGAGGAATAACAACACCTTAACTAAACCAGCTAAGTCTTCTCCTACCAATCTGACAACCCCAGATTGAAGAAGGAATCTACACCACTATAATAAAGGTTTAGAACTTTGCAACGTTGCTTCTGGAAAGCTGTTTGTTGCACTGTATTTCTCTCTCGAAAACACTTAGAAAATATTGCTCTTGTTCATTTGTGTTTCTCTCTTTTGAACTCTCAGATATCTTTGAATTGAAGCTTGAGTTCTTGTGTTTTTCAATTATTTATTCTTCAGCATTAAGTCTCTATTTATAGTTGAACTTTAGAACTTCACTGATGCTTTACTTCTGCAGTATATTTAGATTAATTTGTTTTTTGAGAATATTCTGGAGTAATTTGCTCAGATTCTGTTTTAAGCCTTTTGCTCAGATTCTGTTTTGAGCCTTTTTCTCCAATTCTGTTTTGAACGTTTTTCTCATATTCTTTAATCCTCATGATCAAATATGCACCCTTGGATCTTCATGCGATATTCCACAACAGGACCAGCCGAATTGATATGCTGTAATCCTCTGATTTCGGCCTTTGCTGGACTGCACAGTCTGTCCCTCTGATTTCGGCCACCACTGGGCCATGGTCTGATTTTCTGATCTGGACCATCACTGGACCAAATAATTATTTCTGAACCATTGATCTGGAAGTTTTTACTCTGATCTAGACAGATTATGGACTTTGGTCTGGAACAAACTGAAATTAACTTGAACAAAAAATATTTCAGTCTGGACATTTTACCTTTAATTTTGGACCAGGTCTGGATTGATTCTAGAACTCATTTCTTTTGGTCTGGACTTAGTTTCATGTCCTGAATCATGGTATCTTATGGTCTTGGCCAAATCTGGATTTATCCTCTTGTTCTGGACTCATAAACATACCTTCTGGTCAAGTCTGGAACAAGTCTGGACTGTGTAATTTTTCACTGCTAGGCCATCTTCTGGTCAGAATAACTTCTGGAATAAAATTGATATTCGACTTCTGTTTGTCTGGAACAACTCTCCTTCTGGCAGGCTTTCCAATGGTATGATCCATGTTTCATTATGATTTTTATTCCTTCTGTTCTGGGCCACCAAACATATCCTCTGGTGATGTTTTGACATCCTGGAACATCTTCTGGAAATTCCAGAATTCATTTTCCTTTGATCTCTACTTCTGTTTCCTTCAGTTTCTGGGGCATTTAACTTAACAATTCAAAGTATAAAATAAGTTTACATTGAGTACATTTGTAAGCATCAAAATCCTAAGTACTTAGAACCAACTTGGTTCCAACATATTCTATCTGGGATATATCTATGATTTTTGGGATGTCACTAAAAGTCAAATTTCTTGTAGTGCATGTTTTTAAACTTTACATAATTAAATAACTTTTGTAATAAGACATGCAAGTATCCTCAATCCCAATTTATCTTCTATTGATTGAGATTGGTAACTAAGACATGCAAATAAATAATTCAACTAAGACTAAATTCAATAAATGAAATCTAGACACGTCAAAAAGACTCGCTAAATATTCTCAAAAATATGAAGGAACTAACGACTTTGATTAAGAAGTTATTGGTTGGTTATGGCAAATTATGAAATTAAGATCAAAGAGATTTTCACTTGAGGGGTTTTCAATGACTTATATACAATATTCACCATGAAAGAAAATTAAAATGTCTTAATTAAACTAATGAATACATGATTGAGTAAAAAAAGTACTAATGAATATGATCATTTTTGTTTTAAAATATAACTTATATTTACCAAGTAAAACAAATTGAAAAGTGCCAAAAGAAAAAAAAATTAAACAATGTTGAGTCAAATGCATACATAAATGAAATGTTTAAAGGTTTGGAGATATGAAAAGTATTAAAGATACTAAAAAATACATAAACCCATATTGTTTACAAAAAAAACGTTATTTATATAAAAAAAAGTAAAACATTTTGAATCTTTTAACATGATAAGAAAAAAGTTATTGAATATCTCGTTTACATAATAATAGAAAATGTCATAATCAATGGAGGGTCTTTATCCTAATTTGTTGTATACGAAACATTCTGAATTCGAACCGATAAATTCAAATTACTTATACTTACTATGAAGAAAATAGAAGTACAAATTAACTAACCAATTGTAATATTTCACGAAGCTCTTTTGATTTTCATGTTTTAGAATCTCCTTTTAATGAGTTTCACAAAGCTCTTTTTTTTTTTATGATAGTTTTAGAACTTGAATGTCAAAAAATATTCGTATTAACTTAATGGTTTTCTGTTTTTTCTTTCGACTTTGCATTCTATTTTTTTATAAAAAAATAAACATGTTAGAAAACACATGTCCAAGAAAGTGTATATTCATTTATCAATGTGCATGTTGTTCTTAGAAAAAAGAATATGACTTGTTATTCACCTCATCCCTTTATTATTTTTTTCAAGAGCTATTTTGATTCCCTGTGTTTTTAAAAATGCCACAATTTCATTTGAAATTACACATTCAAAAATGAAAGAAAAAAAAATTGTATTTCTTTTTCAAAAACACAAATTCAAAGTGTAAAAAAAATAAATTTTTTTACACTTTCAAATTGAACATGTTATACTCTTAGCTAATCAATCTAACTTTTAAGAATCATAGTCTTGTCTATTGATCTATTAAAAATAAATGACTTAATCATCTTGAGATAATTTTAAAAATCACATTGTTAACATTTATTGGTGAAATATTTTTCTTTCTAATTGCTTTATGTAGATGTTTACTATACTTTTTTTTATAGTAATTTGTACTCGGGTATGATTATTTTCTTGGATTTTGGTAAGTCTCTCAATAATTATGTATTTTTCTATTATATATTTTATTTTTAATAATATTTTAAAGTATTTTAAATGATATGTCTTGACTTAAGATACAACAAAATTCAGATATCATGATAATTATGTGATCTCTCTATATTCTATTTTTGTCTTTTAAAAAAATTGTACGTGAATATGAGGAAAAAAGATCCTTTTTTTATTCATTGGTTAGAAAGTTGGATTTTGTACCTCTCCAATTAGAATTATAACTCCTGTTAAAAACTCAAATTTATCTTTTTAATTTTCATTCAATTGATGGTAAAAAAAATTACTCTAAGATCTTACTTCTCACCAAAATTTCCGGTAAGTATTTTTTTTCTTAAAAATCCGGTACACAATTTATAATTATCGAAAATTTCAATTTTACAATTTCTGGTCGTATAATTTGTTTATCAGAAATTTCAAGGCACCAAATTTCTGGTAAACAAATTTCGTCAATTAAATTTCTACTACGTTATTTATACTACCGGAAATTTGATGCCTTGAAATTTCCGGTAGTTATTTTATTCTACCAGAAATTTGTGTCATAAAATTTCCGGTAGTTACTTTTACTTTAACGAGAGTGCCAACCGAAAATTTGAAATTTCTTGTATTGAAAAACAACTATCGAAAATTTCAAATTTTTGGTTGGAACTCCCATAAATTTCAAAATTATAATTTCCGAAAAACAACTATCAGAAATTTCAATGAAATTTTCGATAAAGAGATTTCAAAGAATTTTCCGGAAAATTCAGATTGTGGGTAGGGGTGGGAATAGACTAGGCCGGACTTTGAAAGGTCTGAGTCTGACCTACGATTAATTTTTTAAGCCTAAGCCTAACCTACGACCTATCATAGGCTTTTTTTTCGGTCTGACCTGACCTTTTTAAAAATCTAGTCTGGCCTGAAAGCCTATTTACAAGTCTTATTCACATTAAAACATTTAAGTGTTATATTTTATTTTTTTAAATAGACTAAATTAGACAGTTTTATATAAGAAAAACTAATAAAATTATAATCAAATCTAATATAATAAAATAATATTAAAATAGCCTAATTGATAAGCTTTAAAATAGAAAACAATAATATTAATAAATAACATTAATAAAATATATATATATATATATATATATACTTTAAAATAGGAAACAATAATATTAATAAATAATAATAAAAAATAACATTAATAAATAATATATATATATATAGGTCGGTCTGTCAGGCCTAATAGGCTTTTATATAAGTCTGAACCTGACCTATTTAAATAAATAGGTTTTAAAAGTAGCCTGAACCTAACATTCTTATTAAACAGGCAAAGTCAAATCATACCATAAGTAGGTCGGGCCATATGCCCCTGAGAGACGATCTAACTTATTTCCATCCGTAATTATGGAGTATGATTAATAAGAATATTTTAATAAATTTGAGCATAAATTTTTTAAATGAGAAGTATAATTTAATTGGGGGCACAGAATTCAATTTTTCCTTGGTTAATCTGTTTGATTGTCGGGGCCTTTTCATTTTGAACTTAAATTCAACGGAGTTGTACATTGGGTTTTTACTACTCCATTATCTGTTGGGTCAAAGGCCCAAGACCCGAAACCAATTATATTTTTAGTTTGAAAGTTTTATCCCATACATTCTTATTATATTTATACTCCACATATTTTTTTAAGAAAATACCAATTATATTCTGCATTTTTTTTACTATTTTAATAAATTAAAATTCACATTTTTTTTTACCTCCCAAAAATTTTCGGAACTCCAAAAAATAAGATTTTCGGTAAGTAAAAAGTTTTCTGATAGTTACCGGAAAACTTTTTTCAAGTTTTTCGAAAAATAAGCGTGCATTTAACACTACCGAAAAACTTGAAGGAAAATTTTCCGGTAGTTACGGAAAACTTCCTTCCAAGTTTTCTGGTAGCTTTTTTTTTTCAAAAAAAATTAAAAATTAAAAAATTATAAAAAAAAAGAAAAAAATCAGTTAAAAAATTTAATTTTTTTTTAAAATTTAAAAATAAATAAATAAAACTTCCGGAAAACTTGATTTTAAGTTTCCCGGTAGTTCATTTTTTTTCCCATAAAATTTTTCTCCAAGTTTTCCGGAAAAAATGAACTACCGGGAAACTTGGAGAAAAGTTTTCCAGAAGTTTTCGAGAAATTTATACTACCGAGAAACTTGAAAAAAGTTTTCCGGAGAACACTATAACTACCAAAAAAATTGGACTTCGTCCAAGTTTTCTGGTAGATTTACAAAAAAACACTCACTTTTTTCGGAAAACTTGAAATGATGGAATGGTAAAATTTAATATTTTATGTTTTATAGAAGAGCAAAACCGTCTTTTCTTTAAATTTGTGAGAGTATAAGTATAATATGAGAGGTATGGGGTAAAATCTTCTTTTAGTTTTTTTATTTGTTCCATCTTTGGGCCAACAATGTTAAAAATTGATTTTGATACCAGTTTTTATTATAACTTTTTATACCCCTCATTTAGAACTCCAACCCAGTAAAGCAAATAAAATTTTTATTTTACCCATAAAAACTAGGCTAAATAGCACATGTGGTCCCTTAACTTAATTTCAGTTAACGTTTTAGTCATTTATCTTTTTTTTTCGCGATTAGGTCCTTTATTTTAATTTTAAATGAAATAAAGAATGAAAATGTGAGTTTTTTTGTAGATTTGAGTTACGAATCTGGTGAAATTTGTATTATATGAACAAATATAATTAATTTTATAGATTTTGGTTGAAAATTTTGATGAATTTTTGTAAAAAAAAGGATTATATTATTGACATTTTAAAACATAAAAGATCAAATTGTCACTTAAAATTAAAATAAATGACCAAACCGGGAAAAAAAACGATAAATGACTAAAACGTTAACTGAAATTAACTTAAGGGACCACGGGTGCTATTTAGCCTAAAAACTATTAGCAAATAATTTTTTTGTTATTCTTATCTAGTTCTACTCTGAAATCTCAAATTCAGAAAAATCAAAATTTGATTTATTTGTAATGTATTAGTTTTTGAAAGAAAAAAAAACTCAAAATTTGGATTTTCTAAAAAATTATCTTAAAATAAAACTCAATTTAAACTTATAGGAAAAAATAAGTCTAAAAAAAACCTAAATGGTTTATAAACATTTACACCATGAGACTATTGAGAGTGTTATATGTTGAGACCCCAACTTAAATAAATTTTGATGATAAACAAAGATTAATTCAGAATTATAATTATGATTCTAAAGCATGTTTGTGTACCTAATAAGTGCGCTTGAGTGTTATCAATCAAGATAGGTACCAAGAAACTTAAACATGATCATTATGTGAGAAGCAAGAACAGATCTGTAGATTCAAGAACATTCTGGATAACACTCTGAAAATCTCTAGAAGATGACGTCACCAGAGGATGTCTCCAGAAGATGACGTCACCAGAAGATGACGTCACCAGAAGATGTCTCCAGAAGATGACGTCACCAGAAGATATCTCCAGAAGATGAAGTCATCAGAAGATATCTCCAGAAGATGACGTCACCAGAGGATACCAGAGGACTCCTTCTAAGGACACCAGAGGATACCTCCAAAGGACACCAGAGGATATCTCTAGAAGATACCAGATGATATCAGAAGATATCATCAGAGGTTCCCTCTACATATTTAATAACCCAGAATACGTAGTATTGAAGATCAAGATTCATTTGCCAGAACCAAGTCTGGTCTTGAATGCTAGAAGCAGAATGAAGAACATTCTTGCTTTTTGACCTGCTCTCACCTAATCACTGACAAAGGACAAGCCATCTTTCCCAACGAGCAAATGAGCTGTCAAATAGCACTTTTTGAGTCTATAAAAGAAAACTCAAAATATATGCAACAGGTAGAACTGAACAAAGCAATCATTCCATTATTTCACAAATCAGATTCAAGATTTTCTACAGTTTTCATACATTTCGCTAAGTTCTGTCCAGCTCTTAGAAACTGCAGCATCCAATCACGTTTACATTCTAAAATCACTCTATGCTTCTAAGATTAGAATCAAACACTCAAACAAGAGTTGAGGATATTTAGATTCTAATCAAACACTTTATTATTCATTTGTAATCTCAAGACAAAGTGAGTAAAAACTAGTCTCGAGAAGTTGTGAAAAAATCCTTCTATGTTATAGAGAAAGAAGTGTGTGTAATCATCTAAAAAGATCAAAGGATAGATCAGTGAAAAACTCCTTTTCAGATTGAAAGGTATTGGTTGTAACAGATCAAGATAGATCTGCAGAAAGTTTGTATAAAAGTCAAGAGAGTTCTAGTCTTGGAACACTTAGTTGAAAATATCACAGTTGTGAGGACTGGACGTAGCCCAAGTTGGGTGAACCAGGATATTTCTGTGTGTTATATTCCTTCCCTTATCTATTTACATTTAAGTCTTTAAATATCAAGTTTAATAGATTAACTAAAACTGTCATTTTCAACTAACTAAGAACGTTCTCCAATTCTGGATCAGAACCAAGAACGTTCTCTGTTTTTTATTTTTTTATTTACAACCAAGATCAATCTTGAGTTAACTTTTAACAGGAATTTTTAAAAGGTTAATTTACAATTCAAACTCCCTTTCTTGTAAATTGCTACTTCATTATATATTATTGATTTTGATGTATTTTTCTAAAGAGATATTTGGGTGGAGAGATTAAATTTACCAATGTTCTTGATTAATTTTATACCTTCCACTTTTAGATTCCTCCAAGCTTCACCAACCAACAAATGTCCTTCAATTTCACTACAACATTATATAGCATTCTAAAAGACTGAAGGCGCCAAATTGGCACTGTTTTTTTATTTTTAAAATTAGACAACATAATTCTTTATTCAAACTCCACTGTAAACTAGAAGACCGCATAAACAACCATTTATCAAATATGAGAATCATATTCACACAATTAATAGTCGAACCGTTAGATCTTTACTAAATAGACGTTTTCCATATAAGTGGAAATCTATAGTATAAATCTCCATGATAAAATCTTTAAAAACTTTCATTTCGTCCTTCATGGAATTATATTTGCCCCTTTTTTTTCTTGCTCATTTCTAATTGAATTAAAATCACCTACATACATAAAATTGAACACCAATTTTGGGCTAGAATGTGTAACAAACTCTCCCCACAACACTTTTTTCCTTGTTAACTCACAAGACACAAATATTGATGACCAAGACATTTACCTTCTTCTCCCCCTACAGTAATTTAAATTTCAAAATGTTTGCATTGTTTACCTTTCAATGAAGTTTTAATTAAAAATGCTTATGTTACATTTGGTGTGCTTATGTGACATTTGATGGGTTAATGTTTTTAATTATTTTTTTATTCAAGACAAAAAAAACCTCAAAATAATATAAACTCTAAACATTTTCATATTCTTCTATCTTCATCTTCAACCCATTGAAAAACACAAAATCACAACCTATAAATTTCGGACAAAATTGCTTATGTAGCCCACTTAAACAACTTCATTTCATTTTTTAATAAATATTAGTTGTTAATAATTAGTTAGGAGCGAAAAAGTCTATTAGTAGAATTGAATTCTTGACCTCTTTTATGAAACTTTTTTAACCTCTCAATCCAACCACTGAACTACACCTTTGGGCTTATTCCTTTCATGTATTTTACTCTTATTGAAGTAGTTTTGGGCTTAAGCTCGCCAACAAAATCCTGAGTCATATGAATGAGGAAAATGGATCGTGTCAACTGTCAAGTAAAATTCTAACGTGCTTGTGTAAGCCTCCTTTCACTTAAAAAGGGATTATATGGTGAGCCACTTTTCTGGTTTTGGATTAGTGCTATATAACACCAAAATCAACAGGTAACAAAATATTTTAAAAAGTTATGAGGAGGACCATTACAAAAGACTATTACGGTGCATGTTGACAAATTGAATTTTATTTTATTTTAAACGATTAAAGTTAATAATTTATTGTTATGTTAGTACTTTTTTTCATTCGGATCCTCCAATTCTTTACCATTTAGTTTATGTCAGTTGAACTACCCATCTATTCTACTGGCAAATTAAAATTGATATAACCTTAAAAAAATCTATGTGCATGAGAATAACAGATTCAACTTTATTTTTCTGGTGCTTGTGAAATTGAGACAATTTTTGTTAGCACGTTGTTTAGATTTTTTTTTTTTAATTTAAAAAAGTTCAAACTGGCGTAACGTTGGTATAAAATTCCCAACAAAACCTGTGGGTTGGTCTATGGTTTATTTTAGCGTTATAGGTTGAGCTGGGGTCAAAATGTGAAATTAATTTCATAAATTGTTGAATTGTTATATTTATTTGATAAAAAACCTGTGGGTTGGTCTGTAATTTGAAGAGGTAAATTATGAATTTCGAATTTATATATGTCTGGGCACACACACGAGGCAACCCAGTAATTAATATATACTAGTATATCCACAAACTCTACAATTGGGTCAATCTTACCAGACGCTGAATGAATGAACAGACAAACTATGACACAAGAGTAAATTCGATATGCATCATTCAAAAAGAAGATATTTATTTTTAGTATGATACGTTTGTGTCTAAAGAGGTAAAATATAATGAAGATATTTACCGCTGCTGCATCTTTCTTTGATTGAGTTGGTTCCCTTCCTGCAAAATCAAATGTGTATATATACTTATATTATAAGAATTCGTACATAGTTAGTATAAATATATTTTACATACTCCTATATTTGTGTATCCTTAGGCTATCTATCTGTGTGTAAACACCACACGCTCTTCTCATTCATCTTCAATTTTTTAGGTATAATATAGGAAAATGAATAACACTGTCCATATTGTTCAAGCTTCAGAAATTGGCAACAGGAACAACATGTTTAGATCCTCAAGACCAATTCCGAAGAGAGGCCAAATCAAATCCAAGATATTAGCTAATGTTTGTCATTCCATTGTCTCTGTAATTTACAGAGCTTCATCAGTTGGTTTGCATTTTTCAAGAAAAAACTAGTCATTTCATGCAATGGATGCTCTTTGTATCTACCGGTTATATATTTCTACCTATATTTGTATTATTCTTCTAACTTTTATAATTTGCTCTTGGCATGAGAAATATGACTGAATTTAAGAAAGAGAAAAATAAATAATTAAGAGAAATATTGATAAGTGTGAATAATTTTTTTTTTTACTAGTATGAAGAATTATACAATTAGAGTAGAATATATTTTTATATAGTGTTTAGATTAACTAACATAATAACTTCTATCTAATTACTTTAAATCAAACTCTAAGACATATTTAAGTGTCTCCGAAAGTTGAAAATAGATTAACAATTCTAACTTAGAAAAAAAAAATACAATTCAAAAAGAATAAAATACAATGTAATAAATTAAAGTATATGTTTTTCCTTCAATTTAGGGGAATGATTAGTCTCCGACAACCTAAAAAACCACATTTTGTACTCTAAGTAATAGATTTTAACTCTCCAACATTTATAATCACTTTTAGATAAATTAATTAATTAATTAATTATACAAATTAAGTATTATAGTTAACTAGTGTATACTTAATTTGTATAACTAACTTACTAATTATAATACTTAACTTATATAACTATACTAACTAATATGTTAATAATTACCTCAATTAATGCATGTTTGGCTTTATGGAAAATTGACAAAATCACAATCAAAATCAAAATCAGCTATTTTGCAAAAGCTAGATAGCCTACAAAATCACATGGAATTCTCGCCGTAAACTGAACATACAATTAGTATGGCTTGTTCCCATCAATTATGCGAGACTTGTTAATTTCTAACCATATATTGAGTCATTGACCACCATGTTGCACCCTATCAACCACGTACCGACCTAATATTGTCATCAGCTACATATAATTCATTCGGTAAAAAAAAAACTACATATAAATCATGTTGTCATCGTTTTTTTTTTTTTTTTT
>JBBPBO010000005.1:3548743-3565650 GCA_037974295.1 Cicer cuneatum
TTTTTTTTTATGGAAAATAAAATAAAATAGACCAGTTAGGTATCGAAGATTTATATGAGTCATGTAAGCCTTCAAACTCAAAGAACAAACTACTTTTATACAAATTTAGGAGTCTTCCACACAAAGATTTAAATTTTTTTAATAAAATATAAATTAAATATAAAATTTGAAGTGTCAAAAATTATAAAATTTATATTTAATTCATTTTTTTTTAAATTCTAAAATTTTATAATAGATATGCTTAAAAAAACAAAGTAACACTTTTTCCAATTAATCAATTAACTTGTGATTGAAATAAGTATCAATATTGAATTTTATAATAAATAAAATTGTACAAACTCATATATTGTTGTATGAAGTCCAAAAGGCCAACCCAATTCAAAATGTCATATTTTGGCCATGCTGGGCAAAAAAAAATTAATAATTTTTTACTCTAATTTGTAGAGTTCAACTTATGTTAAAATATTAATCAATCGATCGACTATTGATTTGATTTAAATTTGATAACCGTAATTAAATTAGTTTTTTTATAAGTATGAAGGGGCACAATGACTCTATCTGCCAATATAACTAAAGAAGCAAAATCAGATGCACACCCACAATCTCTAAAACACGTGAATCAAATTCTCGCTAGAGACACAACACAACGTATAGTTCGCATCTTGACTTATATGACGAAAAACTTGCTACTCATTGGTTAACAAACATCCTCGAGTTAACTCCCACAAGAAGCACCTAAGCCTATCAAGCCACTTCCATTTCCAAACATTATTAAAGTTCTGAATCTTATCCTCACGACTAGACCATTTCATAGTCATAAGATGGTCTAGTAGATAAATTCTCAACAGATTCCCTAGCCCAAATCCGCAAATAATCTCGTGACTCCATTTAAAGGCAAACGTATAATGTGAATACGATTCAAGACATTATTGAAGGTGCAACACAAGAAGGGGGTTGAATTGAGTTTGACAAACTTTAATTCTTTTTGCTAATTAGTTGAATAATGAGCAATCAGAGTAATTAAGCAGTGGATGATAAAAGTTAACACCTCGAATTTATACTGATTCACCTTTAACTAGGCTACGTCTAGTCATTTCCTTCAGAAGGCCTTTTCACTAATTCAAACTCCTTTGAATTACAACACCACTGACTCTTCAAGCCAGTCTTCCTAAACAGTATGATAACCCCAAACTTTTGAGGAACAACAACACCTTAACTATATCAGTCAAGTCTTCTCAAACAGTCTGACTACCTGAGACTTTTGAGGAACTTCACAACCTTAAACCTACAAGCTAAGTCTTTTTCTAACAACCTGACAACCCCATATTTTAGAAGAAACTTCAACACTATAGGATTTTATACAAGGGATCGAAATTAAAACTGAATAACTACTTCTGGAAAGTCTATACTCACAGCAAGCTTAACTTGAACTTGAGTGTTTGCTTCTGAAAAATTTATGATGACAATCAGCCTCACACTCTAAGAAAAGAACACTTAGAAAATATTTATCTTTTAAGCAAATGTTTCTCTCCTTTGAACTCTTTGAATACTTAGAAATTTTTGCTTGAGTTCTTATATTTTTCGATACTTTATTTTTCAGCATTAAGCCTCTATTTATAGTTGAAATTATAGCTTCACTTTGATCTGTTGCTTTACTTATGGAGTGTATTTCGATTGATTCTGTTTTGAGAATATTCTAGAGTATTTTGCTCAGATTCTGTTTCTGGAGTCTTTTGCTCCGATTCTGTTTTGAGCATACTTTTAGCTAGATTATGTTTCTAGAGTCTTTTGCTCCGATTTTGTTTTGAGCATTTTGCTCATATTCTATTTTTGAGCATACTTTTAGCTAGATTCTGTCTCTAGAGTCTTTTGCTCCGATTTTGTTTTGAGCATTTTGCTCAGATTCTATTTTTGAGTATACTTTTAGCTAGATTCTGTTTCTGGAGTCTTTTGCTCTGATTCTGTTTTGAGCATTTTGCTCAGATTTTGTTTTGAGCATACTTTCAGCTAGATTCTGTTTCTGGAGTCTTTCGCTCCGATTCTGTTTTGAGCATTTTGCTCAGATTCTGTTTTGAGCATACTTTCAGCTTCTAATGATGTAGCTTCTGATTTTTGCCTCTAATGAGATCCTCTGGAATTATCCTCCGACGGGATCCTCTGATGGGAACTTCTGATTATATCCTCCGATGGGATCTTCTTATGATATCCTCTGACAGGTTCCTCTGATGATCTCCTCCGGCGATATCCTCTGGTAATATCCTCTGATGATATCCTCTAATGATATCCTCTGGTGATATCCTCTGATGATATCATCCTGCTTTTGACTTGTATCTTTTGGTGACGTCATCTTCATTTTCTGGTGACGTCATCTTCTGGTGACATTTTTCATTCTTCTTCTAAGTCAAATATGTTATTTTCATAAAATACTTTTGTTAACATCAAAACTTTAAGTAAAAGAACCAACTTGTTTCCAACAATTATCTGGTAACAAATTGGTCACACATTGCATTTCCAAACCACTATCAACACTAACATAATGTCTCATGCTCTTGTCCACTTTGCTATAAGCAAATGAAAGCTAGTCTCCTCTATGAGTCGAACCCCACACTATGAATCATAGAGTCAACCTAAAAACTAGTATGCATTCCATTTCCAGTCTTCCACCCCATATATTATCAATCTACACATCCCAAGAATCACATAACCAACGTCAGAATTTCGAACCTACTTAAGAACTCTGAATCTCCAACATAATAGCATAACCACATCTATATTTGCTACAAATCACACATGTCCACAAGTCAACGTATATGTTACAAAGGTCCCAATTAGCCTTAATCATACAAAATTTGTTCATGTCTCTAGTTTTCCTTAGCCCTAAATCACCTACCAATTTGGAGAGCGAATTTCATCTCAGGTGTTCCCAATTTATATGATGAATTCTTTTAGCATCATTATAATGACCTACAAAAAGTTTAGGCAACTCTTATCCACTTTTATCACAAATAAATTTAAAAAGTTATATTGAATTCATAATCTAATTAGAAAAAGTTTGAATGACATATTCAACCAAAATAATTATGATCATTAAACATCTTATCCACCTTGTCAAGAATGAATAAAAAAATATTTTTGAATTTTTTTTGAGAAATTATTTTGAATGACGCGGGCTAATCAGGCTGATATTATACTAAAAATATAAAATTAAAATCACATATATTTTTTTCTTTTTATTTTCGCTCAATAAATTGTTTTCCTTAGTGAAATATCACACAAATCGCATGTTAATAAAATCAAATTTATTGAATTGAAAGTTTACCTGTAAATAAATACTAGCTAAACATACTCAACGACTGGAATAATAACATTGGCCCACTCCCATCCCTCTCAGGGTTTCATCTCTTCCCATCATTATATGAGTGATACAAATTGAGCCCCAAAAAATATTCCAGTTGTATACTGAGAGAGTGTGGGTGTGAACTCAACTAGTAATGTATTTGGCTTTGCAATTGCATGCTCTTCTACCTCTTTGCAAAACCCTTCCCTTCTTTTCTTTTCTTTTCTTTAATCACACACGCCTCCCCCAAATCAAACCTCCCTTTACTTTTTAATTTCCTACATTCATTCATTCAAATCTTCCAACTCTAAGATCGTTTATTTATTAACTATTATAATTCTATTCTACACTACAAGATCTGATTCTTTCAAACTAAATTAGGGGCTTTTAAAGCCCCGTGATTTACATTACATCTCAGGAATCCAAATAGTTAAACACTCTCCCAAAAACAAAACAAAAATATGAAAGATTCAGAAAAATTAATTTGGGAACATACGAAGAGTCCTACATCTGGCACCCCCATTTCTAACGGAGGTGTATTAGCAACAACACAATCTCGAACCTCCCACAAGCTTCTCGTCTTACTCATCCTCTTCGTTTCCATTACCTACGTCGTTTACTCGCTCAAACTCGTCTCAACTTCACGCGCTTGTAAAGATACACCATTTACATTCTCCACCGACACGCTCCCTCTTCCTTCAAAATCAACACTCTCACTCATCAATGCAACCACCACCATCGCCGCCGCCGACGAGAAAACAAACCTCCGCCACGTGGTTTTCGGAATCGCCGCGTCGGCGAAACTATGGGAGCAGAGAAAAAACTACATTAAACTATGGTACAACGCTACCGAAATGCGCGGCGTAGTGTGGTTAGACAACAAAGTAAAAACGGAGAAAAACGAGAGTCTCCCGCCGGTGAGAATCTCCGGCGACACATCGAAATTCGCGTATAAAAACAAACAAGGTCACCGGTCCGCGATCCGAATATCGCGGATCGTATCGGAAACACTCCGTCTAGGGATGAAAGATGTACGGTGGTTCGTAATGGGAGACGACGACACCGTTTTCGTAACGGAGAATCTTATAAGGATTTTGAGAAAATACGATCATAATCAATTTTATTACATCGGAAGTTTATCGGAGAGTCATTTGCAGAACATTTTCTTCTCTTACGGAATGGCTTATGGCGGTGGTGGATTTGCTATAAGCTATCCTTTGGCAAAAGCGCTTCACAAAATGCAAGATCGTTGTATTCAACGCTATCCTGGATTGTACGGTTCAGATGATAGAATGCATGCTTGTATGGCTGAACTCGGTGTTCCACTCACTAAAGAAACTGGGTTTCATCAGGTGAGTCGTTAACTCGTTCTGTTTTTTGTAATCACTGTGTTTATTTTTTGTTGTTGGTGCTGTCATTGTCTTATCATGAAACGTGGTACTACACTGTCTTTGTTTATTTTGTGGCCCCTTTGGCTTTTTTTTTGTTCGGTGGGTGAACTGTGAAGGACGGAAATGAAATTGCCTTTTGCTTTGCAATTTTTTGGATTTTTTAACTGTTTTTTTCTAATAATAATAATAATTACAGTGCAAGCTGTTTTTTGATTGGAGTGTTGGACTCAATGAATTAATGAGAAGAGTAATAACTGAGTTTTGTTTTTTTGCCCCTATTAACGAATTGCTATATTTAAAAACTGTTAGTTTATTTTGGTTCTGAAGATTTTTTTATTTTTTGGTGTGTCGGTGATATGTTATTGGCATTGTGCATTAAATTTTTTCTGGGTTTTGTTTTCTTGGCGGGATCTGAACTCCCACATTTAATTTATGGTCAGTGGAATTTAATTTCTCCTTTGGCTTGCGGGTTTTTTACGTCACATATTTTGATTGAACTATTACTACCAGTAACTATTTATTTGGAGTGAGAAATGGTATGCACTTACAACAGCTGGTTGGGGATCACTAGAGTGAAAGCATTAAGAAAATTGAGAGAACACTAAGTATGGGTTTGAAAATTAAAGGGACTCGGATATAATTTTAGAAATTTATTAGCAGCAATTTCAGGACATACCAATAATTAAAGCATGTTTAGATCATCTAGTTTAGAAGGTGGGGCCGAAAACTTGGGATTTGGTTTGTTTGCACTTAGCAATCCTTAGTTAGCACGTTGTGGCTGTTAGATTGAGATTGAATGGTCTAGATTTTAAGTTGGATATTTTCGGTTTTTCTGCATTGAAATCTGGATGTCGATCTCAATCCAACAGCCATCGAGGTGCCGATAACATAGATCCATAGAATTGCTAACTGCGTGCAATCCAAATCCGAAAACTAGATGCTTATGCCGTTTTGGTGTTTAAATTTGACTTTACGATTGCAAGAGCTCCATCTTGAGTGGAAGGTTTTGACTCTAAATGATAGTTGCCTGGTCCCAAAAGTTCAAAGTTGTTGAGGGATTATTATTTTTGGCAGAAGTTGTTGAGGCAATTAAGCAAAGTGATAATGGCTTTTTACCTTTTCCCCTCACTTTTGAAGAACAGAGATATTTGCTATAAAATCTCCTTGATCTTTTCTAGGTGACCAAGGACACATGTTTAGTAATTAAAAGTTAAAACATATTTATTATTAGTAGTAATTAGTTTATTCCATTTATTTTAAAGAGAGAAAATGAACGTTATGATATAATGTTATGGCGTCGTTTGATCCATGTAGTTCATTTTAAATTTTTATAAATACAGTATTAAAGATTTTCACCACTCACAACATTATTGTACTTCATTTTGTTGAATAAAGCAGTATTGTAATGGTAATATTAGACAAGGAATGCAGTATAGTCATGTATTCTATTATGTTAACTTAATTTAACACTTACAGTCCCTGGTTTATCGAAACAGTATGATGTGTATGGCAACCTGTTTGGCCTTCTTGCGTCTCATCCGGTGACTCCATTAGTGTCACTGCACCACCTTGATGTGGTTGAGCCAATCTTCCCCAATGTGACTCGGGTAGAAGCCCTACAACGGCTTACTATACCAATGAAGCTTGACTCAGCCGGGCTCATGCAGCAATCCATTTGCTACGACAAATCAAAGCACTGGACCATTTCTGTTTCATGGGGTTTCACTGTTCAGATATTCCGTGGGGTATTTTCACCCCGAGAGATGGAAATGCCTTCAAGAACATTCTTGAATTGGTACAGAAGAGCAGATTACACTGCATATGCATTCAATACGCGTCCGGTTAGCCGAAATCCATGCCAGAAGCCCTTTGTCTTTTACTTTTCGAAGGCGGAGTACAATGATACAATGCAACATACACTGACTGAATACGAAAGGCATCGCGTTCCTCACCCAGAATGTCGGTGGAAGATGGCCAATCCTTCTTCTCTTAACAGAGTAGAGGTATATAAGAAGCCGGATCCGCATCTATGGGATAGAGTAAGTTACTGTCATAGTCTCCTAATTAAGTTAATATTATTATGCATTTTTAACTTTGAAATTTTACTGGTTTTGTGGCACTGAATTAATTTGATTTGGGTTTGTTTTGGTGTGTATATATTTGGCAGGCTCCAAGGAGAAACTGTTGCAGAGTTATGAAGTCAAAGGAGAAAGGAACCATGGTTATAGATGTGGGTATGTGTAGGGAAGGTGAGGTAAGTGAAGCATAGTTTTGACATGTTACTGATAAATCATGTATTTTAGGGAGGTGGATTAATCTTATGCATTATCTTCTCTAGGAGTTCCACATAAAAATTTCTTTATTTATTTATTGGGTGGCTCACTCCCACTACGTGAGATTTTGTAATTCTTTCCCCCCGAGTTCACTCTGAAAAGACGTGAGAGTTGGGGAAAAATCAATGTACAAAGAAATTTGTAGTTTAAACAGTTTAGATGGGACAATGGTAGGAGAAGTTTACTTTGTATTATTGATATAAAGCGATGCTAGTTAATATCATGTGCCAGCTATTTTCACCTATTTCAATTATGAATTTTCTAATTAAAATATATTTTATGAATTTACTAAGTTTAATCAGAATGTAAGTAAAGATTGGTCACAGATTTTTTGAGATCGAACTTATATGTTTTTAATTAAAGCTGTCAATTTTGACCCGACCCAATGGGTTGGCTTGATAGGCCTGCATTTTGGGGTCCTTAATTACATGTCCGGAGACAACAAGGCCATTTTGGCCTGCTGGGCCACTTCTTGATGCAATTTTTAAAACTAAAATAGTTTGTAGTTTATTTGTTAAAAAATATTCGGGCTTGGTCCTGCCTAACCAGGCCGGTGTATTTAAGGCTTGGTTGGGCCACCAAATTTGTGACCTAATGAAATTATGAGTTTGCCTAACCCGACTCGAATTTCGATTTGGCCAGTTGGCTATTTCATGCAGGGTCAGGCAACACAATTTAATAACTCTACTTTCAATCGATTTCACCTTAACCAAAATTTATTAATCGTTTGAGTTCATCTACTTAATTGTATTAAAACTAATTTGTTATTACTTATTGTTCTTGTGTGAACACAAGCCGTAGATCACCAAAGTTGGTGATGTGAACCTTTGGTTCACTGATCTTTCTGTCATGGGTGAAGTACTTCTTGTTTCTCCTAATGTACTTCTTCTCCAAATGTGGTGTGTAACTATTTGCAAAAACATTATGATTCCAAAGTAAGGCAAGGTGCAAGCTGATAATGAGTGAGATGTGAATGATTTATGAGTGCTTCTGCCCGTGTGCTCCAGTTGGTTGTTATTTCTCTTCTAGTGACTACTGAGGACATGTTAGACTATTGGTTATGCGCTTGCATATCTGAAGTTTATGATTGTTGGGAACTTGTACTCGATTCGAGTAGACATACATTGGTCCTTATAGAATCCTTATTTATGGATATGTTTATTTGCTTAGATGACTTCAACGTAGCCCTTGAGCCACACCATCCACTTTGACTAACGTATGTATATCGGTTTGTCCTTTATTGTGCTAAGTTGTTGGGTCTACTTTGTCTTTCAAAAGTGACCTATGTGGTGTTCTTGTTGATAGTAATTCACCGAGTCAAGATGATTGAAATAAACGTTTAACAACAAAGTGATGGAAAATAAATTTCCACACATTGCAAGAACTGGCATGAATCAACAAATATATGGTAATGAAAAGAGCAACACAAACATACAAGAGGCACCAAAATCTTTTGAAGGAAGAGGAAAAGTTACTTTTTGTTTGACCTAAAGAAATAAGATGATGAAAATGACCTAATAGTATTGCTTTAATAAGTGCAGGATATCTCACAATGTAGACCTCAAATAATTGACCTAAAAGTTTTTTTAGACTCAATAATTGACCTATAAGTTGAAAACCAAAATCTATACTTCTTTAACTTGCTTTTTCAATTTTTTATTTTATTTATTTTATAGTTTATTCTAATTGAACTTGAATCGGACACGTTAAATGTCACTGTCCAATAATTGTTGCTGTACAAGGAGCCTTTAGCAGATGCTAGTGTATATAAAAAATTAAAAATATGTCGCAAATGTATAATTGTTTATAATATAAATAGATTATTATATTTGAATAGAAAATTATCATCAATATATATTGAGATTAGTGGATGAGACTAAACTTCTTAAATATAGTGAATTTCAGTTTGAATTCTTGAGAGACATACTTACATTTATATTTAATGTTCGATTTTAAAAAAAATACCTTTTTTTTTATTTGAATAATTGGTATTGAAGTAAATTCTAAATTGGATTACTCAATTAATATATATTATAGAAAATTACAAAATTTATTTTTATTATTTGAATACTTGTTATTGTGAGATGATATTATTAATTGGATTTAATTTATATATATTGATTGTATAAATAATTTTTATACTGTTAGTTAATAACAACCGTTAGATCATAAATTTTAAAATCATACTTCAATACCATTAGATCATACTTCAATACCATTAGAGTTGTTGGCTGTTAAGACAAACTCTCAAATTTAATGTTTTGATGAAAACAAACAAAGGTTAATTAAAGATTGTTTAATTATGATTCTAAATGTATTGTTAATTTAACCTGTGCTTTTGAGTGTTTTAAATCAAAGACAAGTTTCAAAAGAATCAAAGAAAACAGCAGCAGAGAACATTCTCCACATTCTGGAAAACGGAGAATGTTCGCCAGACTGTGACAGTATAAAGACCCAACTTTCTCCATCACTTAATTAAAGTTGTTGGCTTTGGAAGTTACATGAATATGATCACTACATGGCAGAGAACACATAGGATCTATTCAACTCAAAGAGGACATTCGAATTGTAAAAGAAAAAGACTCTCAAACAAGCCTGTCCAGACAGTTCTGGGAACGACTATCAAGACTGTTAAAACAATCTTGAAGTCAAAGACAGTTTCCAATATGACCACAGAAACGTCCAGATTGATTATCAGCCTCCAAGGATACCTAAAGTACAAAAAGTCCAGAATGATCATCAATCTCCAGTCAGTTTTAAAAGCTTCAGTACAAGCTTTTTACATCAAGCTTTCATGATCGTTTTCAATCTGTTTTGAATGGTTCAAAGCTTCAGTTCAAACTAGCAATATTATCTCTTATCAGAAGCTAAGGATCATTAAAAGTTCAAGATAATTTGATTCAAAATGCAAAATACAGCTCAGCCTAGAACAGAAAGTAAAAAGTGCCAAAAGTAGGATTACTTTTTGCCTCTGGTTCAGTCAGACAAAAGCATCAACAACGGCAATATTGGCATTCATTAAATGCTCTCAAGCCTATAAAAGGAAGGCCACAGCTCAAGGAAAACTTAGAAGTTCAAGTCCTAACACAGTGATCAAAATCATTCACATTCATACTTGAAGTTCTGAAAATCTCTTACAGAATCAGTTTTTAGTTAAATCGTTTTACTCTGATATATATTCTGATTTATCTGTAAAGAATCGAATCTCAAACACGAGTTGAGACTTCACAGATTCTAACAAAAAACAATCTCATCATCATTGTAAACTCAAACTATAAGAGTAAAAGATAGTTTGGGTAGATTGTAAGAAATCCTATCAAGATTGATAGGTGATTTGATTAAACTTTTTCTGGGTGGAATTAGTTTAAGTTCTGTAAACAAAGATCAAGGTTGATCTAGACTAGGTGCTGTAAAACCAAGAAGGTTCTTGTTTTAAACACTTCGTGGAAAATCTCACTTCGTGAGAACTGGACGTAGCCCAAGTTTGGGTGAACCAGGATATATCTGCGTGTGGTATTTCTTACCCTTATCTCTTTATTCATTTTAATCGTGTTTCAAAGATTAAAATACAAAACTGTTTTCTGTTTTAAACACTAATCTGAACGTTCTCCGTTTTCTAATAAAACCAAGAACGTTCTCCATTTTTCTGCTTCCTTAACCAAGAACTTTCTTGAGTTAAAAACTGAAGTTTTTCAGGAAATTTTAAAAAGGGAGATTTACAATTCAAACCCCCCTTCCTTGTAAATCAATTTTGCTACTTCAATTGGCATCAGAGCAAGGTCTCTAAAAAGAACACCTAACCAGTGTTAGAGAAAAAGATCCAGAAAATGTCTAAAGCAAAATACATTGTTGAGGGAGGATCCTCAAAAGACCACCATTCTTTGATGGTACTGATTATTATTTTTGGAAAAACAAAATGCAATTGTTTCTTAAATCACAGGACACAGGCATGTGGAACATCATAGTAAATGGAAATCATGTTCCAAGAATAAATCAAGAAAATCCAGCTTCAACAGAAAAGAAAGAAGCAGACTGGACTTCTGATGATAAAGTTAAGGTACTCCTAAACTCCAAAGCTCATTTATTCTTATCGTGTGCTTTGAGCAGGGAAGAAAGTGAAAGAGTAGACGAATGTGCAACTGCTAAAGAAGTATGGGACATATTACAAACTCACCATGAAGGCACAAGCCATGTCAAAGAAACAAGAATAGACATTGGTATAAGAAAATTGGAGTTATTCGAGATGCAAGAAGGAGAAACCATTGATGAGATGTACGCAAGATTCACAACAATAGTGAATGAAATGCGTTCTCTTGGCAAAGCCTATTCAATACAAGACAGGGTAAGAAAGATCATGAGATGTCTTCCAGTTGTATGGAGACCAATGGTAACAGCTATAAGCCAAGCCAAGAATCTTGAAACACTTCCCCTGGAAGAATTGATAGGAACTTTAAGAGCACATGAAATACTGCTACAAGAAGATAAACCTATCAAGAAAGGAAAAGCAGTAGCTCTAAAGGCATCTCAAGAAAGCATCATACTACAAAGTGATGAAGAACCAGAAGAAACTGGACAAGAAGATGCTGATGAAGAAATTGCTCTTCTCACCAGAAAAATACAAAGAATGATGAGAAGGAGAAATCAAATCAAAAAGGGATTTCCCAATAAAAATCCCAAAACAGAATTTGATAAAAGCCAGATTACATGTTTTGGTTGCAATAAACTAGGACATTACAAATCCGAATGTCCATTGAATAAGAATAAACCAAAACGATTTCCTTTCAAAAAGAAATCAATGCTGGCCACATGGGATGACTCTGAAGAATCAGACACAGAAGAAGAAGAAGCCAACATATCCTTGATGGCAGACACAGAAGAAAACGAGGTAATAGATTCTGAACCCTGCTCTCTGTGTGAATTAATGGGAAAGGAATTTGACAACTTGCTAAATGATTCGAACACTCTCATACAAAAATGCAGTTCTTTAAAAGAACAAGTTTTTAAAGAAAAAGAAGAGAAAGAAAAGGCTCAGGCCATGATTGATATTCTTAAGAATACCATTCAAGAACTGAGAGAATCAAAACGGCAAGGTTGTGAAATTCAGAAAGGTCAGGAACGTTCTGCAGCTAAAACGGAGAACGTTGACCTTAAATCTGAAAATGAAATATTGAAAACTGATTTGCTTAATTTTATAAAAGCCACTGAAACCTTTCAGAAAATCATGGGATCACAAATAGGAATATTTGATAAAGTTGGTCTTGGTTTTAATCAAACTCAAAAAACCAAAATGTATGAAAACTTTTTTATTCCGGAAAGCAAGATCGAAAACTGCAAAACAAAATGTTCATACTGTAAAAAACTTGGACATCTGGAATTTACTTGCTATTTCAAAAAACGGGATGAATAGATTAAGAGCAGAAAGATGTTTGAAAAGAAAAAGCCAATTTTGAAAAAACCAGAACGTTCTCCAGCTTATTCTCAAAACGGAGAAAGTTCAAGAAGAAAAACTGAACATTCTCCAGAAAGTTTGTTCCTATTGTCAGAAAAACTGAACGGAGCTTATTCTAAACATTCGAAAACTCAGATTTCAAATATAACACCAAGACCAACTGTTAAATGTTCCTATTGTCTCAAATTTGGTCATCATGAATCAGCATGCTATTTCAAAAGAAAATCCAATCCTGAAACTAACTCTCAAGGACCCAAAACCAAGTGGGTACCTAAAGTTAATGTAACATCTTATGCAGAATGGATTTCAACTTGTCAAGAAAAAGCCATGGTTCTTGGACAGTGGCTGTTCAAGACATATGACAGGAGATAAAAGCTCTTTCATGTCATTTGAAAAGAAAGAAGGAGGTTCTGTAATCTTTGGTAACAACAACCAAGCTCAAATCAAAGGTAAAGGAACCATTGGTAAGAAAAACTCAGCTCAAGTTTCTGATGTTCAATATGTAGAAGGTCTGAAACATAATCTCTTAAGCATAAGTCAACTATGTGACAATGGATTCGAGGTTATTTTTAAACCAAACTTCTGTGAAGTTAAAAACAAAAATGGCGAACTTATTTTTTCAGGTATAAGAAAGAAAAATCTTTATGTTTTATACCTTGAAGAATTACCTGATGAATCCTGCTTCATGTCCATAAACAAAGATAAATGGATTTGGCACAAGAGGACAGGACACATCAGTATGAAAACTATTTCAAAGATTTCAAAACTAGAACTTGTTAGAGGATTACCAAAAATCAATTTTGATAAAGATAAAATATGTGAAGCTTGTGCTAAAGGAAAACAAGTTAAAAGTAGCTTTCGTCCAAAAGAGTTTATTTCCTCAAATAAAGTCCTTGAGCTGCTTCACATAGATCTTTTTGGTCCTATTAAAACAACAAGTCTAGGTGGAATGAGATATGGTTTTGTTATTGTTGATGATTACTCTCGATACACATGGGTCTTATTTTTAAAACAAAAAGATGATGCATTTGATGCTTTCAAAAACTTTTGTAAGAAGGTTCAGAATGAAAAAGATTCCAAAATCATTTCTGTAAGAAGTGATCATGAAGGAGAATTCATAAATGCCTCTTTTAAAAACTTTTTTGAAGATCTTGGCATTTCTCATAATCTATCTTGTGCAAGAACTCCTCAACAAAACGAAGTTGTTGAAAGAAAGAATAGAACATTGCAAGAAATGGCAAGAACAATGTTGGAAGAATCAAATGTTGAAAAATACTTTTGGGATGAAGCCATAAACACTTCATGCTACATCTTAAACCGTGTGACAATAAGAAAAATCATCAACAAAACACCATATGAAATCTGGAAAAATAGAAAGCCAAACATTTCATATTTTCACATTTTTGGGTGTTATTGTTACATCTTGAACAACAAAGAAAACCTTGGAAAGTTTGATGCTAAATCAGACAAAGCCATATTTTTGGGATACTCAACCGAATCTAAAGGATTTCGTGTGTTTAATCTCAAAACAAAGGTTGTTGAAATTAGTATACATGTATTATTTGATGAATTTGATGATCTGGAAATGAGCAAGAAAGATGATGAAGAAGAAGAACATTCTGGACAGCAGCAGCAGAATGTTCCCCAGGAAAACCAGACTGATAAACAATCTCCACTTCATTCTCTTGCAAAAAGCTGGAAAACAATCAGTGATCATCCCCAGGATCAGATTATTGGAAATACAGCTGATGGAATTCGAACCAGAATGTCTTTCAAAGAGGATGACAACAACAACATGGCAATGATCTCCCAACTAGAACCAAAGTCAATCAAAGAAGCCATTGTTGATCAATCTTGGATTAATGCAATGAAAGAAGAACTTCATCAGTTCGAAAAGAATGAAGTCTGGAATCTTGTCCCAGATCCTCAAAACCAAACCATCATTGGAACAAGATGGGTGTTTAGAAATAAACTGGATGAAGAAGGTAAGGTCATTCGTAACAAAGCCAGACTGGTTGCTCAAGGTTACAATCAACAAGAAGGTATTGACTATGATGAAACTTTCGCACCAGTTGCAAGGTTAGAGGCTATACGAATTCTTCTTGCATATGCATCTCATAAACTCATAAAACTTTTTCAAATGGATGTAAAAAGTGCTTTTTTAAATGGTTTTTTAAATGAGCAAGTTTATGTACGACAACCCCCTGGTTTTGAAGATCAATCAAAACCAGACCATGTTTATAAACTTACCAACGCTTTATATGGTCTGAAACAAGCACCAAGAGCTTGGTATGAAAGATTGAGTTCTTTTTTAATCAAAAATGGTTTTTCCAGAGGAAACATTGACACTACACTCTTTAAGAAAATTGATAAAAATGATTTACTCATAGTGCAAGTGTATGTTGATGATATAATCTTTGGTTCCACCAATGAAAAAATGTGTGATGCCTTTTCAAATCTTATGCAAAGTGAATTTGAAATGAGCATGATGGAGGAGTTGAGATACTTTCTTGGTTTACAAATTAAACAGCATGATGATGGCATTTTCATTTGTCAAGAAAAATATACAAAAGATCTTTTAACAAAATATAAAATAAATGAAGCCAAAATCATGACTACTCCCATGCATCCATTTTCTTCATTGGACAAAGATGAAAATGGAAAATCTGTTTCTGAAAAAGAATACAGAGGAATGATTGGTTCTTTGTTATATCTAACTGCAAGTAGACCTGATATCGTATTTGCAGTAGGATTATGTGCTAGATTTCAATCTGCACCCAAAGAATCTCATTTAACTGCTGTAAAAAGAATTTTTAGATATCTTGTTGGTACTTCTGATCTTGGCCTTTGGTATAGAAAAGGTTCACATTTTGATCTTGTAGCTTACTGCGAAGCTGATTATGCTGGGGACAAAACTGAAAGAAAGAGCATAAGTGGCTCATGCCAGTTCCTGGGAGAAGCCCTAATCAGCTGGTCATGTAGGAAACAAAACACGATTGCACTATCAACAACTGAAGCAGAATACGTATCAGCTGCAAACTGTTGCTCCCAAGTAATTTGGATAAAGAATCAACTTGAAGACTTCTCTGTAAGTTATTCTAATGTCCCAATTTACTGTGATAATACTAGTGCTATTAATCTGTCTAAAAATCCAATTCAGCATTCTAGATCTAAGCATATTGAAATTAAGCATCATTTCATTCGAGATCATGTTAGCAAGAAAAACATTGAATTAATCTTTGTTGATACCCAAAATCAGCTTGCTGATGTATTTACAAAGCCTCTTGTTGAGGAGAGTTTTAATTCAATAAGGGAAAGACTGAAAATTATGAGAAATCCAGTGAAATCTCATTAAAACTGCTTCTGCAGAAAACGGAGAACGTTTATCAATCTCCGTGTTTCAGGCAACTTTCTCCGTTTTTAAATCAACTTTATCCTCTGCGTATCTCTTTCTCTCTGCGCATGAGAAAAAGGGGAGTTTTGGCATTTAATGCTCTTGTCCCCTGCCTCCAAAAACGCTCTGACACCCTTTCAAGAAGAGGCGTTACATCTTTTCAAAACCTCATTCCCTAGGTTTCACTCATCATTATCTTTTCTCTCTAAAAAGGCAATTCTGTCTTTGCAATTTCTCACAAACCCTTCAGAATCCTTTCCTTCGTCTTCCTCAAAATCTTTATGCCTTTCTAAAAACAATCCTTTCCTTTCCTTCTTCTAAAAACTTTATGCCTTTCTAAAAAAACTCAAATGGCCAGAACTAAATCCAGTGGTCGTAAAAATACACGTACTAAATCACCATCACCACTACCTTCTTCTCCATTTCGCTATCGTTCACCTTCCCCACCACTCAGACCCTCTCCCATCAAAATGCCATTTTCTTCATCAGAATCCTCATCCTAATCTTCACGGGAATCAAGCCCTATCCCACTTCCCATTAAACCACTCGCAACAATTTTTCCCCCTTCTCACCCTAAATTTGTGCCCAACACCGCTCAAATTCCTCCTCACTTGAGAAACACCACTAACCCCCCAAAACGAAGGTCCATGCGAATTCTATCTGGAATAGGGACTTCGAACCCTAAAAAAACTGATGCTTGTGTGTTTATCATTTCTGACTCTGATGAGGAAGAAATGGATGTCCCTCCTTCTAGTGTTCCAGCAACCTCTCAACAACAAACATCCCAAACACAACAGCAAACTCCTAAACCTTCATCTCAACCCCCCTCTAAAATCATCAAGAAAAAATCTGCTGTAACCATCTCTCAATACCTAGCTAGGAAGAATCTGAAGATTTCCCAGCAAAGTAAAACTAGGGCACCAAAACAGCTCAACAAGAAGCCCTCTCCTTCTGCCCCCCTTACCACTCCGTCTGCCCCTCCAAATGTTCCTTCTGACCCCCC